>JANAVB010014796.1:5317568-5450459 GCA_029216955.1 Iris pallida
TTCTCACCCACAACCCGACCACGACCGTGGCCACCGCCACCGCGACCAACCGTCGACCATAATACCTCTCCCGACCAATACAACACAGCACCGGACAACCCACCACCACCTTCACCATTAAAAACCAGCCACAAAATTAAAACCCTCACCTATTGTCGCCGCCGTGGCCGCACGCAGCAGTGTCGTTTCGTCCCGGTCCTCCGTCGCCGAGTCGACCGCACCGACGCAGCGCATCCGCCTCCTCTGCAGGCACGCAGCGCCGACTCCCCAACCCTCCGTCGGATCTGCGCCGGCGAGCTCCTCCTCGTCAGGCCCCTCCGGCATCCCGACCCCCCTTCTCCGTCGCCGTGCGTCGACGCCGACCGCCCGAGCCCGACCTCTCTTCCCGACTTCCTCCGCGCGCCGAAAACTCCTCCGCCCCTTCCAGCCTTCCGCCGCGGGATCCACGTCTCCGGCTCCTTTCCCAGCCGACCGTCCGCCTCAACTCCCACAGCTCCGCCGCTCCACACCGTTCTCTCTCCCTCCGCCTCTCTCTTCTCAGACTCCTTTTTATTTTCTCTCTCCCTCTCTCTCTCTCTTGTGATCTATTTAATTCAGTGTCCCTTCATTCGAGGGAGGAGCACTGTGCTGGGTTTTTGTTTTTTTTGTTTCTTTTTTTTGTTTGATTTGTTATATTTTTTTCTTCTTTCATAACAGTACCATATAGTAATTATAATTTCATTTTATATAATATTTACTAAGTATTCTTAATTATTATCATAATTATTGTTGATATTTTTATATTCATTACTGTTTTAAAACAACATATATAAATTTCAAAAATATATATTTTAGTGATAAAGGTTTATTATTATTATAATTATGATATTATTTGTAAATATTTTATTTCCTATTATTATCGAAAATATTATTAGTGTTGAGTATAAATTTTCCTTATGAATTATATAAATATTCTTAAATATTGTTTTAACCCAAAACATATGATTCTATATTTCTATAACCTTGTGAATAGTTTTTGCCCCAAATCTCTTTTCTAGATTTTACATTGTCTAAGAATATTTATCTAAGGTATTTCTAAATATCGTTCTGTAAAAATAAATTTTACGAACTTAATATCTTTAGCCAAAAACAATTTTTAAAATTTTAAGTATGAATCAATATAAAATATTTTTGGGGTATGTTTACATCTAGTTTTGCTAGTCAAAGATATTTTGATAAATTAAGGAATTGCCTTAAATAAGTTACTATATTTTCAAAAGATATTTTTCTAACAAATATTAACTAATAATATATCATTTTACCAGTATTATAAATAGTTTTCTATATCTTATTATTTATCTATTATTTCTTTGATTTTCTCTTGTCAGTAACCAATCTTCCTATCCCTTTGCAAATTCTTTCCTTCCACCTATTGACCCTAACTAAATTGACCCTTCTGGACCCAATGGAACTGTCCGTGTCTCCACCCGAGGTCACCTTGCATAATTGTTGCACCGAAGTCACAACTCCATGCCAGCTTGATCATTGCAGCACACCAGGCGTCCTACAAGGCAAGACACCTTGCCATTTGCTGTTTATTTATTTTAGCTCATATTTCATGCATTATTTATTTTCTTTATGCAAAATAAACTGTGATACATGGCATAACCTGTTAGAACTTACTGTTCATTTATTTTTCCTGCTGTGTATTATTTTATTACAAATTAAACCTAGATTTAAGGGACCACCTTGTGTGTTGCATTCATTGGCCTTGACACGTTGTACCATGAAGTTGTGTTTCGCATGTAGAACACGAAAGTACATGATTGGCTGGCCACTAGTACGTACAAGCCGTGCGATAGGAATAACCGCTAATAGAGATTGCATGCTAGTTTGACTTAGCGGTTATAGTGGTTTGTGTTGTGGATACAACACAGTAGGCATTGGGCGGGGAGGACAATTCCTTAGCGTATGGGCTTCGATGCACTTTTTCTTGTGACCCGGACTCTCCGCTGGAGATACGGGGTTGATGATCCATGATTACTGACGGCCCCTGACGATTCTGCGGAACGTCATGCTCTTACTGATGGGGCCTCTGGTGCCCAAGGGGGACTACGCCGATCCTATTTAGCCAGGGCCCATGCGTAGGAAGGATTGTTCTTAACTATATTTCACTTAGAACGGTAGGCTACCTTTATCCGTTAGGTACGAGTACTTTTGGTTTGGGTACTTGTATCTGACCGTGGCTTGGAACAATAACTTATCGTGGATTAGTTTATCACATCTTGTCCTTGTTTGGTTGTAGGTGTGACTTACTACTTCGATGAGAAGGTATTGAACCTTATTGGGGTCCGGATACAATATTGGATTCATAGCATGGAAAGATACGTCACCGTGAATTAGTTTACCATCTCCTGTCCTTGTTTGGTTGGGGGGATGGTACGCTCGTTCAGTAGGTACGTATTGGACCATGTTATAATTCGATTTACTTATTTATTTGAGCAATATTTATTCAGTTTATATGGCATGATATTATGTGTCTTGTTACGTCCCTCTGAGGACCTGGTTATCTCTCCAGGTGTGTGCTATTGTCTTTCGCAGGTGCTTTAGCTCTAGCCGTGATCATCGCTATTTCGTCGAGGATGATTGCACTTGGATCGTCTTCGCTTCGCTCGCCACTTATTTCATTTTCTATGTACTTTTTCTTATTTTGTTGGTAGTGGATTTGTCTCCGCCCAACATATTATATCAAGACAATTTATTCTCATTATATGACATCTTCTATTCATTTATTTTGTGTGGATGAGATTAGTTGTGGTTTTACTGCATTTTACAGCTTATGTATTCATACGAGGATTCCATATATTGGAGTATACTTCGTATGTATACAGCTGGCATGTCTATGTTCCTAGTCCTACGTATTTTGGGACTGGGCGTTACATGTTTTTGTGGTGGCCCATGCAGGTCAAGATAAATTGTTTGGTACTTTACCGTACCAAGCAAGCCTGCGTATAGGATTAGAAGTTTAGGACCTCATCCACATACTTGACCTCTTCCTTGATTTTTTCTACCGGTTGACTCATCAATTGCATCTTGCTTGCTTCCTTCCATCCCTATTCTTATCTTTCCTTCGTGCTTGCTAGAGATTGACCCTACTAGTTAGTTGTCCCAAAACACCATTAGTTTAATTATTTAAGTTGGGTAGACTACCTTATGACCTAGCAACCCCTTTGACCTAGTGACCTATATTAGCAAGCTTATTTAGATCCTAGAATCTAGAGGACCTAACCCTTCTAGCCAACCAAGGACTTGGACAAGAAGACTATAGGACAACTGTATGACTTAGAATCATTCTACCTTCTTTTAATCTAAATCTCTCGTGCCTATGTTTTTACCATTTTGACTAATGATGCTAATGTAGCCTAGTTTTTGCAAGCTTATTCTTTATCGAGTTTGTTCATGACATATACTATTGAGCGCTCACTAGCCTATTGTCTAATCAGAACCGGTGCATAATGGTCTGATCAACCAAGTGCACTTTGGTTCGCTTTTATCTATTACTCTACGTGGATGGGGACATAATTAAACTGGGCCCTTACAATCCCATCCACGACTGCCTTAACAATTCCTTTGTAATTATTCGATCGTCTTTGAATCACGTATTCGTATTCGATAACGCCCCCTTCGAACTCTATATTGCTTTCGCCTTCACCTATTTTAGAAGGACGAAGGCGTTATACTAGAACTTCCTCTAGCCTTCCTATCGGCTATGACCATTCTCACTCGATATTGTTATATCTTCATCCTAAACTACTCGGCCCTATCAAGACCCTCTAATCGCTTAATTTAAGCGAATCTATTTCGTTCTTAATCGTGACCCTCATTTATTACCCGTGACCACACCGTATTACTTTTCTAGATCGCGATTTCTTACGGTATGATTTTGTCATTGATTGTTCCCCATCGATACCCCTTGTGTCTTCTCACTCCCCTATGAATTCTTAATTTCGAGGACGAAATTCTTTTAAGTTGGGTAGGATGTAAAACTCCTAAAATTTCTACTATTTTTTTAATTAAATTTGGTACTGATTTAAAATTTTTGTATTGTACGTCGCGTAGTCGTATTGTACATCGTGTGCGAAAGTTCATTTTTTTTCGAATTTGCTCGACGAGTGCGAATATGTGCGAGCGTACATATTTTAGAAAAACATTTTGTTCTATTTTTATAGTTTCAAATAATATAATAATTAGTTTTGCTATCATTTCTAAGCTTATTGTTCTTACGTCATTTCTAAAAGTTATTAAATAGAAAATAATATTTTTGTATGCTAGAAAAGCATAATTATGTAAATAATATTTTTGCATACATATATTTCATTGGTCCATTTTAAATAAAAAAATATAATTTTCGAGATTTATTAATATTAATATTTTATTGTTCAAAAAGATATTTAAAAATATTTATTATTTTCGAAATTATTATTCTAGGTATTTTAAAAAATATTTTTGGAAGTTATTGTGGCCATTTAAATTTTGATTTAATTTTTGAATTTATTTAAATAGATTAAATTAATATATATATTTGGAATTTGAATTATCTTATTTGGTTTTAAACAAAAGGATCTAAATTTAATTAGATCTAAAGTGGATTTAATTTGAATTTGGATTTGATTATTGCTTTAAATTAAATTGGGTTTAAAAATCCTAATCCATATCTAATTGAGAATTTCCACATCCTATAAATAGGCAGGTACTCCTCCAATTCATTATTCATCCACAACAAATTTCTCCACCCAAATGCCTGTGCATCGTGTCTGTGTCCATCCAAGTTCTTATTCCATATTTACACACACATTAGTTTTGTCGGACAGACCCCGACAAATCATCCTAACCCTAGACCTATTGCTGCCCGACAACCACCTTTGTCCGACACCAAACCCATCGAACAAGACCCCGCCATTACCAAAATCTTCGTCGTCACCCTAAAACCAAAGTCCCGGCCAAACCAACATAGCAAACCCGACACAACCACCTGCAAACAAACACCCACGGCAACCGCCACCAGGCCCAACCCCCAAACCAGCCTCCTGGCCATTATTATTCTTCTCACCCGCAACCCGACCACGGCCATGGCCACCGCCACCGCGACCAACCGCCGACCATAATACCTCTCCCGACCAATACAACACAGCCCCGGACAACCCACCACCACCTTCACCATTAAAAACCAGCCACAAAATTAAAACCCTCACCTATTGTCGCCGCCGTGGCCGCACGCAGCAGTATCATTTCGTCCCGGTCCTCCGCCACCGAGTCGACCGCGCCGACGCAGCGCGTCCGCCTCCTCTGCAGGCACGCAGCGCCGACTCCCCAACCCTCCGTTGGATCTGCGCCGGCGAGCTCCTCCTCGTCAGTCCCCTCCGGTATCCCGACCCCCCTTTTCCGTCGGTGTGCGTCGACGCCGACCGCTTGAGCCCGACCTCTCTTCCCGACTTCCTCCGCGCGCCAGAAACTCCTCCGCCCCTTCCAGCCTTCCGCCGCGGGATCCACGTCTCCGGCTCCTTTCCCAGCCGACCGTCCGCCTCAACTCCCACAGCTCCGTCGCTCCACACCGTTCTCTCTCCCTCCGCCTCTCTCTTCTCAGACTCCTTTTTATTTTCTCTCTCCCTCTCTCTCTCTCTTTCTCTCTTGTGATCTATTTAATTCGGTGTCCCTTCATTCGAGGGAGGAGCACTGTGTTTGGTTTTTGTTTTTTTTGTTTCTTTTTTTTGTTTTTTTTGTTTGATTCGTTATATTTTTTCTTCTTTCATAACAGTACCATATAGTAATTATAATTTCATTTTATATAATATTTACTAAGTATTCTTAATTATTATCATAATTATTGTTGATATTTTTATATTCATTACTGTTTTAAAACAACATATATAAATTTCAAAAATATATATTTTAGTAATAAAGGTTTATTATTATTATAATTATGATATTATTTGTAAATATTTTATTTCCTATCATTATCGAAAATATTATTAGTGTTGAGTATAAATTTTCCTTATGAATTATATAAATATTCTTAAATATTGTTTTAACCCAAAACATATGATTCTATATTCCTATAACCTTGTGAATAGTTTTTGCCCCAAATCTCTTTTCTAGATTTTACATTGTCTAAGAATATTTATCTAAGGTATTTCTAAATATCGTTCTGTAAAAATAAATTTTACGAACTTAATATCTTTAGCCGAAAACAATTTTAAATTTTTTAAGTATGAATCAATATAAAATATTTTTGGGGTATGTTTACATCTAGTTTTGCTAGTCAAAGATATTTTGATAAATTAAGGAATTGCCTTAAATAAGTTACTAGATTTTCAAAAGATATTTTTCTAACAAATATTAACTAATAATATATCATTTTACCAGTATTATAAATAGTTTTTTTATATCTTATTGTTTATCTATTATTTCTTTGATTTTCTCTTGTCAGTAACCAATCTTCCTATCCCTTTGCAAATTCTTCCCTTCCACCTATTGACCCTAACTAAATTGACCCTTCTGGACCCAATGGAACTGTCCGTGTCACCACCCGAGGTCACCTTGCATAGTTGTTGCACCGAAGTCACAACTCCATGCTAGCTTGATCATTGCAGCACACCAGGCGTCCTACCAGGCAAGACACCTTGCCATTTGCTGTTTATTTATTTTAGCCCATATTTCATGCATTATTTATTTTCTTTATGCAAAATAAACTGTGATACAAGGCATAACCTGTTAGAACTTACTGTTCATTTATATTTTCTGCTGTGTATTATTTTATTACAAATTAAACCTAGATTTAAGGGACCACCTTGTGTGTTGCATTCATTAGCCTTGACACGTTGTACCACAAAATTGTTTATCGTATGTAGAACACGGAAGTACGTGATTGGCTGGCCACCAGTACGTACAAGCCGTGCAATAGGAATAACCGCTAATAGAGATTGCATGCTAGTTTGACTTAGCGGTTATAGTGGTTTGTGTTGTGGATACAACACAGTAGGCATTAGGCGGGAAGAACAATTCCTTAGCTTATGGGCTTCGATGCAGTTTCCCTTGTGACCCGGACTCTCCGCTGGAGATACGGGGTTGATGACCCATGATTACTGACGGCCACTGACGATTCTGCGGAACGTCATGCTCTTACTGATGGGGCCTCTGGTGCCCAAGGGGGACTACGCCGATCCTATTTAGCCAGGGCCCATGCGTAGGAAGGATTGTTCTTAACTATATTTCACTTAGAACGGTAGGCTACCTTTATCCGTTTGGTACGAGTACTTTTAGTTTGGGTACTTGTATCTGACCGTAGCTTGGAACAATAACTTGTCGTGGATTAGTTTATCACATCTTGTCCTTGTTTGGTTGTAGGTGTGACTTACTACTTCGATGAGAAGGTATTGAACCTTGTTGGGGTCCGGATACCATATTGGATTCATAGCATAGAAAGATACATCACCGTGAATTAGTTTACCATCTCCTGTCCTTGTTTGGTTGGGGGGATGGTACGCTCGTTCAGTAGGTACGTATTGGACCATGTTATAATTCGATTTACTTATTTATTTGAGCAATATTTATTCAGTTTATATGGCATGATATTATGTGTCTTGTTACGTCCCTCTGAGGACCTGGTTATCTCTCCAGGTGTGTGCTATTGTCTTTCGCAGGTGCTTTAGCTCTAGCCGTGATCATCGCTATTTCGTCGAGGATGATTGCACTTGGATCGTCTTCGCTTCGCTCACCACTCATTTCATTTTCTATGTACTTTTTCTTATTTTGTTGGTAGTGAATTGGTCTCCGCCCAACATATTGTATCAAGATAATTTATTCTCATTATATGACATCTTCTATTCATTTATTTTGTGTGGATGAGATTAGTTGTGGTTTTACTGTATTTTATAGCTTATGTATTCATACGAGGATTCCATATATTAGAGTATACTTCGTATGTATACAGCTGGCATGTCTATGTTCCTAGTCCTACGTATTTTGGGACTGTAGCATTACAGTATAAATTTCTATAATTAAAAAGGATCATTTTAATACTTTAATTTATATAAAAGTGAGCTTTTTGTCTATCTTAAAAATTGTTGAAACAAAGTGTACAGTTTGAATTATTTATTGAATAGTTACGACTTGCAATATTTTGTGTTGATTTGAGTTATAGTCGTATTGGACCTCACCCTATACTAGTATAAAGGCCCTAGAAAGTTAGTTTGGGTATTGTGTCACCCTACGTTGGTCTCCTATGCTAAAGTCATCATTTGGCTAGGTGTCCAGACAGAAAGTCGTGTCACACAACTAGTGTCTTAATGTTTAACTTAGTATAAAACTAAGTTTATGTATTATTTCTACAGTGACGAGTCACCAGGCATCTATCGCATTTCTATCACTACCTTGCTTTGCTAAAGGCAAGTACCTCTACAAACTTTATATACTGCTATAACAATGAACTGTGATCCCACCATGTTAAATGCTGATCCTTGGGGTAGCAAGTTAAATCTTCACATGTTGTCTTATTTTCAGTCCCTACCATGCTTAGGACAGTTTTTATATCTCTTACATGTTTAAACAATGGGTTAAGGGGAAACTGTTAGTAGTGTACGTGATCATGTCCCCCTTCTCCGTATGTATACCGCGTACGGTAACATTCTATATGTAACTTTGTCGTATGTTCTGATCCCGCGTTTGTGTATGGATATACACCGATGCCGTTAGTGCACGTATGTGCATTCTAGAAAAATTGATATGTACCACTGTACATCCTATTTACCTATTGACCGATCACGTACATACTACGATTTTAAACTTTTAAACAAACATATGTTGTCATGTCTAAAAAGAACCAATTAAACCATGATATGCCATGATTCCAGTTTATTATATTTCTGTTCATTTCATGTTTGGTATATTTAGTTTGTTAGAATCAGTACTTGCTCCTGTCCTGACAGGATAACGTTGTAGGTATACTTACTGAGTAGGAGTTGCTTTGTGATACCTATTATGGAGTTGCTGTCGAGGACCAGACTTTATCTTACGAGGATGTACCTGCGGTGAAACTCGTCTAGTTTGCGTAGTTGCTCGAAGTTTCTGAGAGTAGTCATACTGTTAGACTATGTATTTTGTGACTGGACCGGTATCCAGCTTTATATTTTGGACTTGCACTTGGAACTTATTTATAAACGAAACGACTTTTGTGTTTGGAACATTTCTGACTCTTTATTACATATAGAACTGTTAGCACACTTTAGTCTAATCTTGTTATCTTTAGAACAGCTTACTACGTTTTATCCCAAGCGTAGGCGGGACATGACTCGGCCCGGCCCAACAATTTAGGTAGCGGATTGTGACATATTTTTAGTGGTGGCCCACGCAGGTCCAGACTAAATTATTTGGTTACGTCATTGTACCAGGCATAACTGTAAATAGGAACTTAAGGTAACTAGACAACACTAGGAATGACGCTTAGAACACCTAGAGGATTACTAGGATTGCAATATAGTAAACGTATCACATGCTCGCTATTACAATTAGATTTTCTTGTTTATGATTGTTTACTTAAAAGAGTCCTTGTAAGTTCTTTTATTTATTAGATGGTGCTCACCCGCTCATCCCAGTATGCCACACCTGAAAATGGCACACTTTCCATCCAGTCGGTTGACCAGTTGACCGAGGCACCTCTACCTCCACCTACCATACTCCCCCACTCCATAAATCTACCAACCCAGATGCCTCCACCACCTTCCACATCACAGTCCCAGCAGGACCCGATACTTCCACCACCACCTATTACTATACCTGTCCAGGCTTCCGTCACTCTCGACGGAAACCAACTGCTCACTCTGATCCAGGGGTTCCTAACGACCCATCAGGAGCAGACCACCCTACTCCGTCAGAGCATGGAGCGTTCTGAGGAGCATACCGTGGTCCCACCACCGGTAGAGCCACGACAGAGAGCGGGGACAATCAAGGACTTCATGGGTCTGAACCCTAAGGAGTTCTTAGGGACCGTGGGCATCGTAGTAGCAGATGACTGGTTAGACTCGGTAGAGAGGAAGCTCCTTGGAGCTAGGTTGCCAAGTGTCCTCCAGGTCGAGGCAGCAGGATTTTTGCTGATAGACTTGGCGGGTTCAGGAATGAGCCGCTATTCGCGAGACGGAAGGCCACTTGGGATCAGTTCAAGACCCAGTTCAAGAAGAAATTCTTCTCGACCACCGCTAGGGTAGCCATGGGACTACGATTCAAGAACATCCAGCAGGGGAACCGTTCTGTTGACGAATATGCAGCAGAGTTTAGTCGCCTGAGCCGTTTTGCTCCTAGTCTAGTTACAGACCCAGAGGAGATGACGCGTAGGTTTTGCCATGGTCTAGTTCCAGACATTGGCATTCTTATAGTGGCGAACGGTACGACGGACTACTACCAGAGCCTAGAGCTAGCCCGGAGCATAGAGGAGTATCTTCAGTCTTGCAAGAGGCCGGCTCCTGTACACCATGAGGGACCTTCCAAGCGTCAGGCTTTCCAGCCGAGAGCACCGGTGCCGCACCGGCAGACTTACCGTCCTTCCACACCACATCACCCGACCCTGCCAGTTAGAGCCTCGGGACCCTGACAGCAGAAGGAATGTGTGTGTTCTTTCTGTAAAAGGCCAGGCCATGATGCTTTCGTCTGTAGGAAGAGGTTGGGGCAGTGTTTAGCTTGTGGGTCTACCATCCATCAGCTTCGAGACTGCCCGGTAGCGAGGGTACCAGGTGCCGAACCACCGTCTAGAGGACCGCCACTTCCGACTCAGCAGCAGAGGTTTGGAAAACATCTGCAGTAGCAAAAGGGACCCCAGGGGAAGGCTTATAGTCTGGCTCTTGAGGCAGAGCTGGAGCAGGTTTCGGAGCCAGATTATTTGGCTGACGTCATCACAGGTCATGTTTATTTGCATATTTTTCTAGCTCTATGCTTGTTTGATTTTGGTGCATCGCATAGCTTCATGTCATAATGGGAGGCGGACCAGTGCCCATTAGTGCTATCTATCAATGCTCTATTACTATAGCTGGGAGAGAGTTTAGGGGATGATTCTTTGTGATGCCACTCCCCGGGTATGATATCATATTAGGGATGCACTGGCTTAGCTATGCTCACGCAGCTATAGACTGTCATGAGGGTAGTATTCTGTTCAGTCCCCCAGGAACGGTACCATTCAGTGTCAAGAGGACAGGGCCGGAGATCAGCATAGAGCCGAACTGTTGTGCGACAGTTGGGGAGATAGCACCGCCACACCCTATCATTAGGGAGTTTATGGATATATTTCCAGAGGATCTTTCAAGACTTCTGCCTGACAGAGATGTGGAGTTCACTATAGATTTAGTACCGGGTTCATCACCAGTATCCCGGGCTTTCTATAGAGTGAACCCCAAGGAGGCCGTAGAGATGAAGGAGCAGATTGATGACCTATTAAAAAAGGGTTTCATTCGATCTAGTGCTTCTCCATAGGGAGCGCCAGTACTCTTTGTGCCTAATAAGGATGGTACAGTCCGGTTGTGTATTGACTACCGGGCGTTGAATACCATCACCATTAAGAACAAATATCCTCTGCCCAGGATAGATGATTTGTTCGACCAGTTGAGTGGGGCGAAAGTATTTTCCAGGATAGATTTGAGATCCGGTTACCACCAGGTGAAATTCAGGGCTACAGACATCTAGAAGATGGCGTTCAACATGAAGTACGGGCAGTACGAGTTTTTGGTGATGCCATTTGGTCTCACAAATGCGCCAGCTATCTTTATAAACTTGATGATATATCTGGATAAGTTCGTCGTAGTATCTATCGACGACATCCTAATATACTCGAAGACGTCGGAGGAGCACGCAGAGCACTTGCGGACAGTTTTGGGGATTCTGAGGCAGGAGAGGTTGTATGCCAAATTGTCAAAGTGTGAGTTCTTTTTGGATCGAGTGGAGTTTCTTGGTCATGTAGTTACTGGAGAGGGGATCTCGGTGGATACCAGGAAGATTGCCGCCGTTGAGACGTGGAAGGCTCCGACGTCAGTTTCAGAGATCAGAAGCTTTTTGGGTTTAGCAGGCTATTATAGGAAGTTCGTCCAGGACTTTGCTAGGATAGCTGAACCCATGACGAAACTGACGCGGAAGGACGCAGAGTACATCTGGTCGGAGGACTGCCAGGCAGCATTTGAGGAGCTGAAGAGGAGGCTGACGACCGCTCCAGTTCTGACATTACCTCAGGGTCTGCAGGTTTTACTATATACAATAATGCTTCGGGAAAGGGGCTAGGATGTGTCCTACAGCAGCATGGAAAAGTGATTGCTTATGCATCTAGGCAATTACGGACTCATGAGCGAAACTATCCTACCCACGGCCTAGAGTTGGCTGCGGTGATCTTTGCACTCAAGTTGTGGAAACACTACTTATACGGAGAGCGTATGGAAATCTTTATTGACCACAAGAGCTTGAAGTATGTATTCATACAGAAAGAGCTGAACATGAGGTAAAGACGATGGTTGGAGTTGATGAAAGACTTCGACATTGATTTACAATATCACCACGGAAAGGCAAACATGGTGGCGGATGCGCTAAGCAGGCATCCGATGGCATGGTGTCTGATGATAGATCGACATTTACGGGAAGATCTGGAGAAGATCGGTACAGAGATAGTCCGGCCAGGATCAGTGATACAGATGATGGCGCTTGACATTCAGTCAGGTTTGATGAAGCAGATCAAGGAGGCTCAGTCTACAGATGAGAGCCTTCGTAGACTTCGATCCCAGGCTTTAGCTGGATTGCTAGATGACTTTACCATAGCAGAGGATGGATCCTTGAGGCATGGCAGCCGGTTGTGCGTGCCGAAGGGAGAGCTGATAGAGGCAGTCTTACAGGAGGTGCACTGATCGCGATATTCTATTCACCTTGGTGCCATCAAGATGTACCGTGACTTGCGGGAACATGTTTGGTGGCACGGGATGAAGAGGGATGTATCACGTTTTATTTCGAGATACCTAGTTTGCCAGCAGGTCAAGGCGGAGCGTCAGAGGCCAGCTGGTCTATTGCAGCCGTTACTCATTCCCGAGTGGAAATGGGAGCACATTACGATGGACTTCGTTTCAGGGCTTCCTCGTTCCCAAGGAGGGAAGGATGCCATTTGGGTCATCGTTGACAGGCTGACGAAGTGTGCGCACTTCATACCCTTCAAGGTGGGGCTTTCCACCGAAAAGTTAGCGGAGCTATACATGCAGCAGATAGTTCACTTTCACGGAGTACCAGTGAGCATTGTGTCGGACCAAGATAGCAGATTCACGTCCCACTACTGGAGGAGCTTGCAGGAAAAGTTGGACAGTCGGTTCAAGTTCAGTACAGCGTACCACCCACAGACAGATGGACAGTCCGAGAGGACGATACAGACGCTAGAGGACATGCTGAGGACTTGTGTGCTGGACTTTGGCGGATCATGGGAGAGCCATCTGCACTTGGTAGAGTTTTTATACTACAACAGCTACCAAGCCAGCATCGATATGTCTCCTTTCGAGGCACTAAATGGACGACGATGCCGTACACCGCTTTTTTGGAATGATATTGGGGATAAAGTTATGCTTGGGCCAGAGATGATCACGGATGCAGCAGTGAAGGTCGGAATGATCAGAGACAGGCTCAGAGTCGCTCAGGACAGGCAGAAACACTGGGCCGATGCGTCGCAGACCGATGGAGTTCACCGACGGAGATATGGTGCTGGTAAAGATATTACCTACTAGAGGGACGATCCGGTTCGGACGAGGAGGCAAGTTAAGCCCCAGATACATTGGACCGTTCGAGATACTTGGCAGTATCAGAGAGGTAGCTTACAGGGTTGGAGATCGGACCGAGCCTTGCAGTTGAGGAGATACGTTCTGGACCCCAGCCATATGCTAGATCATTCAGAGTTGAAGATCGGACCGAGCCTTGCAGTTGCTGAGCAGCCAGTGGAGATATTGGACATGAGAGAGAAGAGGCTGAGGAACAAAGTCATACCCTTGGTACGAGTAGCTTAGAGCTGTCACTCTCCGGGTGAATCTACTTGGAGAGGGAGTCGGACATGAGGGTGAGATATCCTTACTTGTTCGACCCAACAGCCGCGAGGGAACCACCCGTTCCCGCTTGATACCTTAGAGGTTAGTTTTAATAAGTAGCCATAGTCATTCTTTGCATTGCTTGTTATATTATATGTTTATAGAGTCTTCTATCCTTGTGAATTTCGACGACAAAATTTTTCAAGGAGGAAAGATTTGTAAGCCCCTAGTTTTTAAAAATATTATTTTTATAATTTTAAATAGTGTTTATATTCTTAAAATAAATTATTATAATTATTAGGAATTTTTCTAGAATTTTTAAATAATTTTTAAATAATTTTTAAATAATTTTTAAAGCAAAATATATCATTTTGTAATTAATTAAATTGTGTTAATATCAATTTATAATAGTTTTAAAAGTTTAAATCACTGTTTGCAATGTTTTATTTGTCTGTGCAAATTAATTTTTACACAGAGCAACCGCGGGGGTGTATATGCAATTTGGGAAATTGTATTTACTAAGGCGGTTGGGTTTAGTTGTGTTTTCCATAAATAAATTCACTTTATTTATTGTGTATCTGGGAAAATTATAACTGTAGGAATCCGATCTAGAAGACGATCACTTTATCCCTTGGACAATGCGAAGAAGAAAAGCTCTCAAAATTTCAACAACAATTAGATATCTGTGTATCTGTACAATGAATGAGAAAAGAACTCTATTTATAGAGTCAAAAATAACTGAAAAAGATAACTGTCTTCACAGCCTGTGCATAGTTGAAAATCATGCAGGATTTAACATACGCAGGGTTGTGAGCAGTTACTGGACGTGGCCTGTAACTGTTGGACACATGGCAATCATGTATGAGTCGTGTGCAAGTTACAGGACACGCAAGCGAGAGATCAGTGGCATGGCTGCCACGTACTCTAATTTGATGAAATCCACGCAGGCTCGTTGACGACGAAATCCACGCAGACTTGGGTCAGAAAGCTTCAAAATCCACGCAAACTTGGGGGCAGAAAGCTTCAGAATCCACGCAGACTTGGGGCAAAAAGCTTCAAAATCTACGCAAACTTGATGAAGGAACATAGAAGTTCAAAATACACGCAGACTTGAGCCAAAAGGCTCAAAATATACGCAAGCTTGAGGCAGGACTGCCAGCTGTCTTGATTTGACGTGCCTCGACTGACACAAAATCTCTGACAGTGATTACTTTGTCAGTCGCATTAAATGACAAGAAACTCTTTTGCTACGCCAACTTGATGAAGGCTGAGTCTTATTGAAGAAGATTTCAAAAGTCACGCAAAAGTCGACTGTGATCTCTCGAGTTCCGTGCATACGTGACATACGAGGAGACATTCTTCGACGGTCGTGCTGTCAGTCATAATGACATTTCTGACAGATGAGCTGTCTCTAGCGTAATTTTTAAACATTTGTCTTGATCAACTTAGCGTGACTTTGAGACTCAATTCTGATCAACTCAGCGTGACTTTGAGACTCAGTTCTGATCAACTCAGCATGACTTTCATTTTGAAGGCCTACAAAACCCCCTTCAAAGTTTTCGAAAAATGATAAACTATTTTGAAATACTTTGAAATTAAGATGATAAAATGAATTTAGTCACGCTGAGATGACTTTAAAGAGATATTTACTCCTTAATGCTTTGAAAACATGCAAATAAATTTATTAAATGTCATGATGACTCTTCATTTTTCGAGACTGATTGCATCCAATTTATGGTAGAATATGAACCGCCGGCGTACTTCTTTATATAAACAGGGAGAAAATTTGACTTTAATCTTCATCTCACGTCAACATGACACCGAAGGAGAAAGCTGAAGAAGAAGCACGAAAGTTGGGTTTTTGTGCTTATGGCGACCCTACTCTCGGGGGTAAGGAATCGGAGCCTTTAATTTTCGAGTTCAAAGATGACCCTACACAATTAGCCAAGAACTTCCTGAGCCATTTTGGTCTGGATGGCTCATCTTCTTCCAATGGGCGCAGCCTTGCAGAGCAGCGGGAAGCGCTCAACGCTCTGTTACACCGTATGGGGGTCAACAGCGTAGAAGAATTGGGCGCCAAGCTCAGTCGCTCTGCAAAATAGGGCGTGTCCTTTTCATGTTTCTGTTTTCTTTTAAAAATGTTGCACTTCTTTTCCTCTTTTGTAAAGGCATCAGTGCTCAAATATTTCTGTGGTACGCTTCTGTGCTGAAAACTAGCTTTACTCCGAATAGCGTGCACTAATGAAGAGCATTAGGCGGTACTCTTTGAATATTTCCAATGTTGTGCTATTTTCCAAAGCACACGTGACACTCATTCCGTAGTTAAGAGCGCTTTTTATTCGGATCTTTCCAAAAATAGGCTTGCACTTAGACTCTTTAAATAGATAGCTGAGTTTCACGCATACTCATTCCTTCATTCTTCTTCTTCTTCTCTGAGAATGACCTTTTTGCAAGATTCCATTCTCAATAAGAAATTGATGATAGCAGTGCTTTCTGATATTGTTTTCTTGTGCACTATACCATCAGACATTGGTTTGCCAACCCTTAGCACAAAACTGTTTGATCTCGATGGTAAGTCCAACATAGTATGCGTATCACTTTTCACTGTTGAAGATAAGCTTTTTGTTTCTGACTAAACAGGGTGTGCCTGACTGGCCAGTGCGTGTCTAATGATAATGACACTTCTGTTGATTAATCTCTTTTTCTTTGCTGTTCTGCAGAAACTTGGCTGAAATTTTTTTCTAGAACTGGCATTGGCGATTTGGATGCTGTGGGGAGCGTTCTTCTGACACCAACATCAGGGAGCTCATGCGCTTTTGATGCACAAATCAGACAACTCAAAACCCATCGTGGGATAGAAGGGTCTTCCTCCGATGGTAGGAAGAGCCTTTATACACGGAGAGTTGGACGGTGGAGTTAACTCTATCCCGAGAAATCGGGCAGTAGAGTTCCTTTCATGGCAGAACTAGGAATTGTATCCCAATGTTGGATACATTCCTGTCTCCTTTGAAAGGTCACTCCTAATCCACCAGTTGTATTGGCAGCAACACGCCTTCGGGCTGCCATACTCTGTGGTTCTCCTCTCGTCTGAGAGATAAGACCAGAGTTTGATTCCTGCTGCTCTGGTCGCCACTGGAGCTCAGACAGTCAGGAATCGCCACAAACAACTAACCCGACGGAGAAGATCCAAGGAAGAAATAGATCTCTATTAGGTTATTTGTTGTGTGTATGAAAATCCAAAATTGTAATAGATTTCCATTATGATTTGTAAGAAAGTCTAAGAAAATGTAATAGACTTTTTATGATGATATGAGAGTGGAAATGATAATCTTTCTATGCTCAATAATTTGTATTTATTTGGATGAATTGTGGACATGATAGATAATGAAACCTTCTTTTCTGATTTAGAGTACATAATACTATCAGAGGTAATATGGACGTGATAATATGTAGGAACTCAAAAAAAAATAGATTGATTTCTATGCAGAGGTCAAAGATGGAAAATGACAAATGAGTAGGTAGATTCAGCATTTATTCAGTGGTTATGAAAACGTGATAAATAACGAATTTCCACTTAATAAATTGATAGAAAAATAATGAACGGACAAAACGTCAGGTGATAATGAACAAGTGAACCATCGAATGAATGTAATAAATGAACGGATGAACCGTCAAGTATTAATGAACGAACGAACCGTCGGATGAATGTAATAAATGAACGGATGAACCGTCAAGTATTAATGAACGGACGAACCATCGGATGAATGTGTCATTTTATTATTCGAGGAATTTCTGTCTATAAATATAGCAGAAATCTAACAAAGGACGAACACTTCTACTCTTCAACATAAAAATGTCGTCTGAAGAAGCATCCAAGAAGGCTGAAATCGTCTCGAAAGTTTAGAAGGACACTGAAGAACGCCCTACCGATCCAGTTCGGCCGAAGGAGGTAGAAGCAGGCAAAGGTTCGTCTGCACCCAAGCCACCACGAGATATTCTGGACTTTCTACTTGATCCAGGAAGGACTGAAGAAGAGGAAGCCATGAGGATGGCAGTATGCAAGTTTCTCGTGGGCTCCAGCAAAGAAGTTCTCAGTTCTTTTGCTGATCGCATTTTCGAGAAGGATGGCAACAATCCGCGTCCAAATGTAGAGAATGATGATAGTGATCTTCCTTAATATCATGTACTATCATTCATGAATAAAATTTTATTTATAAACATGAACTTGTCTGATGATTTACAAGTATTTATATTTATACATAATACTTTTTAAGGAATTTGCCATTGATAGGCATCATAGCTTTCCGACCATCCAGTTCTGAGAGTTGATAAGCTCCATTTGAGAAAACTCTGCTCACAATATAGGGACCTTCCCACTTTGCGTCGAATTTGCCTTTGCTCATATGAGTCATAGTCATAGGACGTCTGACTGTTAGAACAAGTTCTCCTTTTTGATATGCTCGAACTCTGACTTTCTTGTTAAAAGCTCTTGAAATTCTAGCTTGATAGAATTCAATATTCTGTTGAGCAGATAACCGCTTTTCATCCAGAGCTTCCAACTCCTGAAGTCGAAGACGATCATTATTCTCGGCAGTAAGATCATTAGCGATTGCTATCCTTAAAGAAGGAATTTGAATCTCTAATGGAAGAACAGCTTCGCATCCGTACACCAGAGAGAAAGGTGTACATTTAGTAGCATTACGAACTGTAGTCCGGTAAGCCCACAAACATTCACCAAGTTTCTCACTCCAATTGCGTTTGTTAGTAGAAACAAACTTCTTTAAGAGTTTGATGATGGTCTTGTTGAAAGCTTCTGCTAATCCGTTAGCGGTCGGATTATATGCGGTAGAAGCCACATTGTTGATCCGATGGTCGTCACAGAATCGAGTAAATTTCTGGCTGACGAACTGTAGACCATTATCATGAATAATACGTCGAGGAACACCAAATCTGTATATGACATGATGCTTGATAAAGTTGATGACATTAGAAGTCTTGACTTCAGATAATGAAATAGCTTCAGCCCATTTGGAGAAATAATCAGTTATTGCGAGAATAAACCGATGACCTTTTGATGATGGCGGATTGATCGGACCAATAATGTCCATACCCCAAGCTTCGAAGGGCCATGCAGCTCGTGCTCCGCCTCACTCTTGCTGTAGACCAGGATGTCATCTAGGAACACAATCATGAACTGATCCAAATAAGGCATAAAAATACGATTCATGAGGTCCATGAATACGGCTGGTGCATTGGTTGCTCCGAACGGCATAACAAAAAACTCCCAATGCCCATACCTGGATCTGAACGCTGTCTTCGGGATGTCCTGCTCTCTGACTCTGATCTGGTGGTATCCAGACCGCAAGTCTATCTTCAAAAACACTGAAGCCCCCTTGAGTTGATCAAACAAGTCATCTATCCTCGGGAGAGGGTATCTGTTCTTGATTGTCACTGAGTTCAAGGTACGATAATCTACACATAATCTGGACATACCATCCTTCTTCTTCACAAGAAGCATCGGGGCTCCCCAAGGCGATCCACTTGTACGGATGAATCCCTTGGTCCTGAGTTCTTCAATCATCTTGTATAAAATCTCCAACTCTGAAGGCGCCATCCTGTAGACTCGCTCTGATACTGGTGCTGTCCCGGGGATAAAGTCTATAGTGAACTCGATCTCTCTCTGTGGCGGCATCCCTGGAAGTTCCTCTGGGAAGACATCTGGAAACTCTTCAACTATCCGGGGTAACTGTACCGCTGCTACTGCCATCCGCAATACTGGGGAAGAAGGTTCCACTGCGTCTCTGGAAAATAAAAACTCTGGCTCGCCTGGAATACTAAAGACAACCCTGCCAACATGGCAGTCTATCCTAGCATACTGGTTCCTCAACCAATCCATGCCTAAGACTACATCATAGTCTGCCATAGGAAACTCTATAAATCTAGCGGGGAACTCTCTACCGCTAACTACGATCCGACACGAGGAAAACACTCGATCTACTCCCACAAGACCATTACCAGTAAGTATATTGAGCCTCACTGATAATGACTCGGTCTCCAATCCTATCCGTGTCGTGAATCGTGCAGACATGAATGAATGCGATGCACCAGAATCAAAAAATACCGATGCTGGAGAGGAGTTGACGAGAATAGTACCTGCCACTACCTCACCTGGTACAACCTCTTCTTCCATAGTCATCATCATTGCCTGACCTTGTCCTCTGGCTGCAGGTCCCCTCTACTGGAAACCTCTCTGCCCGCTCTGCACTTGGGCTTGGGTGTACTGCTGCTGGTTCTGCTACTAAAATGCCTGGGCCTGAGGCAACAATGGCCTCGGGTACAGCTGCTGCTGCATAGGTACTGGTCCCCTAACCGACGGACTGGTTAGGTTAGAAAAGGACGAACTACCCCTATTCGGGCAGTCTCCTATCTTGTGATCTGCCGCTCCACAAGCCAGGCACAATCCCTGTGCCCTGCGACAATCTGCCACCACGTGCCCTGGCTTTTCGCAATGAGAACATCCCATTGCGGAAGTCTGCTTCTGCTTCTGCTGCTGCGGGTACGTCGGGGTTGAATGCTGAACTGACGTTACTGAGGTCGCCCGCCTCGGAGTTCCAATGGTCAAACCCCTAGCTGCCGGGGCTGGAGCTGATGATTGGTGCATCTGAATGTGGGACCGCTTTCTACCTCCGGTCCTATCCACGATCCTCTGGGAGGTGTACTTGTGCCTCCTAGCTGCCCTCAATACTGCATCGAACGTCTGGTGCTCGAACTGCTCAACTGCCAACAAGATCTCCAAATGCAGCCCCTGCTGGAACCGCTGGGCCCTGTCAAACTCGATTGCCACCAAGGTGGGGACAAACCTACTGAGTCTAGAAAACTCAGATGTATAACCGTTGACCGTTCTGCCTCCTTGCTTCAAGTTGGTAAACGTCGTCTGCAGGTCGTACCGAGCTACAGCATCAAAATACTTCGTCTGGAATCTTTCTCTAAACATCGCCCAGGTAACCGGCGTCGCTAATCCCACGGCCTGCGCCGCCCACCAACTGCGAGCTAAGTCCAGCAATTACAGGCGTACCACCGCCACCTTCTCATTCTCAGGTGTCCTAGCTGCTTCCAGAACCACCTCGGTATCCTGAAGCCAAGCGTCCGCGGCAATCGCATCTTCGCTGCCGTCAAAGAATGGAGGGTTCAAGCGCTTGAAGCTGTTGGCTGCGCTGTTCCCTGGATGACCGCCTCTGGTCAAAGCATCTGCCACTGCCTGGTGCAAGGCGTCTCCTCTACGATCCTGAAAAGCTATCAAGGTCCTGATGAGACCTACCAAGGGACGTGGAACCATTCCGGGAGCCAGGTTACAACCCTTATACCAAACAGGGACCGGGGTTGTAACCCTTCGCCTGAATAGCACTTTGTCTCTACGTATTTATTGTTAAAGATAAGTAAAACAATCATATTCAGGAGTACCAGGTACTGGGACTAGACGAGACTTAGACAGGACTGGACACCATCCATTCACAACCGGCCAAACAAATACTACGGCTTACTACTTAACTAACTAGGGTTATCACAAGCCTAGTTACTAGCAAGATGCAAATGAGAAATTCCTAGTCCCAAGTCCTGCAGACTATCCAGTTATCCTTCCGCGGGTTGAGAGTATGGTTGGGTACATTGCCCAGGAGACGATATACCCTTAGGTGACTTAGAGAGTGCAACACATGACAGTGTGCTGGAAATGTGCCCTACTCGTCGGCAGGCTACAAGTCTATTTAAAGCGCCCAGATAACGAGATTGCCTGTGACTGGAAATTCTCCATGAACTATAGTTTGATCTAGTAATTAGCCTAATCCATATTCAGTGTGAATCCCTGACCGTGGTAACCAGGGAGTCACGTCCTAGACATGATGCGAGACAAGACAAGTGGATTGCACAAAGCAACAAGAATGAACACCCACGACGTCAGAGTTGATTATATGAGTCAAGTTAGCCATCGTAACAACATTCAAGTCAAGCCAAGTTGCAAGTCAGGAGTGTGCCGCCACGGGCCACTATCAAGTTATCCAGTACAAAGCTTAATCATGAATCACAGGTTAAAAGTTAAGAGCGTACCCCATCGGGTCACTATCAAGAAGATCAAAAGTATTAGGATCATAAATCACAGAAATCATGAAGACCATACTAGTCGTAAGCAAAACATCGAAAACCGTACCAGGTCGTGTTGGGTCAAGACAGTCGTGTTGAGTGGAACAAGATCTCAAAACTCTAATCCACAAAAGAGTAGCCAAGCCTAAGAAAATAAAACCAATCCATCATGGGCAAGTAGGTTGCGCAGGGGGTCGGATTGCGCTAGAGGAATGGTCTGCGCAGGGGAATGGACTGCTTAGGGGAATGAACTGCGCTGAGGTTGGGTTGCGCTAGGGTTGGCTTGCGCTGGGTCGGGTTGCGCTGAGAGCGGGTTGCGCTAGAGCCAAGCCGCGCTGGGAGTGAGCTGCGCTAGGGATGGGTTATGCTAGGGTCGGCTTGCGCTGGGAGCGAGCTGCACAGGATATGAGCTGCGTAGGATTAGGTTGTGCTGAGGGCAGGTTGCGCTGAGGAGCGAGCTACGCAACGGTCAAGTGAGCCAATGGAAGGAAGGCGCTGGTGCTAAAGAGCGCCAGTGCAGGTCAGTCCAGCGCAAGGTGCTGACCGAGGAGTTAGCGCAGTTCGGCCATGCGCTAAAGAGCGCTGGCCGAGAGTCATCTTCTCCAACAGGCCGAGAGAAAACCCTAAGAATTCTAAATTTCCAATCTTCATAACTTGGCCAAAACAAAACCAAATTTGGATTTTCAAAGTTCTAACTTGTGTAAAATTGAATTCTCTTCCACATGGAAGTCTCAAATCAAGCAAAAATCAAAGTTTAATAGATCAAAACCAAGAAATTCCGAAATAGTTAAAACTTAGATCTAGAAAAATAGAAGCTCCAAATCACAAAATACCAAGTTCTAATGTTGTTCACCATAGCCTAATCTAGCTAATGGACAAATAAAATGGGGTACTTATTTGGTGGCAAGGTGCACTTGCCTATGGTGTTGGTGGAGGAAGGAAGAAGAAGATGAAAAAAATTAATGGAAGTTATGAGGAGAGAGAAGTTAGGTGGGGTTTTAATGAGGGAGGGTATGTTGTGTTGAGGGTGGAGGTTAGCTAAGTGTGGTCCAATGCATACTAAACCAAACCAAACCAAACCAATTCTTTTTTCACAAAATAAAACTATGCCAGGTCCAAAACCCATTTTACGAGAAAACCAAAATCCGCAAGTTAAACCAAAAAACAATTACAGGCCAAAATCTGAGAAAATAAAATACAGGTCCGAAATACATATGCGCCTAATTAAAATACGTATTCCGAAATACGGGCATTACAAAGATGGTCAATACTAGAGGGATGATCGCAGGAGGACACGAGTGGGTTTCTTACTTCCCCACTCGTTTTGTTAATTACTTTATACTTGCCGTTTAGCACAGACATGTTAGTCGGATTGTCTTGTTATTACTTTTGCATAATTGTAACTAAAGTCAGGTTGTAGCTGATAAACAATTGTGTATACCTTGCTACATCATCGGGCAATGTTTTGTAAAGCTAGATATTAAGAACATTTTGAATGAGCGTTTGGGACGCCTTACTGTTTATTCTTACATGTTCTCTATTTCTGTTTCTTGTTGAATGATTGAGACAATAGATGTGAAGTGACCATAGCGAGACTTTCATGTAGTATGCACCCCATCGTATTATACGGTATTCATCTACCCGTAATACGTAGCTGGCTGAGTCATTCCTCCGCTCTCCAGTATTCTGGTTCTGGGGCGTGACAGATCATATGGGTTTCGAAAACTTGGTTGCCTTTATTTCGGAATGTCAAAAATTGTTAGAACTGGTTGGATTGAATTGATTGGTTGGTTGAATCATGTTGAGTTGTGCCAAATTGATGGTAGTGCCTTAAGACAGTCAGAATAAATTTATTAATGTATAATCAGATCGGAATTGAGAATAAGTGTACGACGAAATTCGATAGTACATGTAGCCGAGATCGGCGAAAGCGAATGTAAATTAGAATTACCCTCAGAATTGATGTTGCTAGAAATAAGAGTTGCTCATGCAAGATGATAAATGTGTTGGCTTGAACAATACGAGAAATGTTTGAATACATTAGAAATTTTTTTGTTAGAATCGAATGGTAGTACAACTTAGAAGATGGATCATAATCGAAAAATCTATGAGTTGCAAATAAAACGTATGGGTACATGATTTGATCGATAAAAATCATGGTCTAAATTAGATGTGACTGTTGACTTTTATCAACTTTGGTGGTATGAATGACAATGGACTTGAAAGGGAACTCTAGATTCATTGGAATAATTGATATAACTATGTCAAATACTTTAGAAAATTTTGATCGATTATGAAAAAAATTACTCGAGTTGGAATTGGTAACATTCATTGTGTTATTGGTTGGTTGGAGAATTGAATAAGTCAATTGTGGCTATACGAGATGTTCAAAGAGAAATTACTAATTTTTGGGAATGATGTTATATATGTAGCTTGTTCGTTTTCTCTATCACTGAACTTGGTTGAAATGCATGTATTTCTGGGATGCCTAAAATATGTGTATTATTCCAACTAAGTGGTATGCTGAATTGAACAAAGCCACGGGGAGAGAATTATCATGTGCTAAGAAATTGCATGAGTGTTGGAAGAAAGAACAAAGATGACAAACTATTTGGAGTCAAATTTTGAATGTTGTGGCGAGATGGTATATTATTTGAAATCAATCGAGACTTTGCAGAAAAATGTTAAATAATGCAAGTTGATCAATAGAAAGTTCAAAAAGTCGGTTGAGGTTTTGGGGATGAGTTTTATTTAAGTTTCAAGGATAAAACTTTTTTTGAGTGGCATATATTGTAGTGTCCCGACCCCCAAAGGTGCCTTATGATGGCTGGTTGGCTTGATGAAGCCTTGTTGAACTTGGGAATATTCGGAAGGATCACTTGGAAGGCTATACGATCATGGCAGGAATCGTCTTATAAAAGTAAGTAGTATTGAACCCTTCTAAAATCCTTTAGCCTCACGCTTAATAAAAGGATAGTATGATATGTTCATGTTGAGTTGCTAAATATGATCTTGTATGGAACCCAGAAAGATAAAGAAAGATAAATAATCACATGACCCGTAAACTGTTGTTGCTCAATAATAAATTGTATACTTGCATGCTTTGAAATGAAATACATGATAGGTGAAGCAAAAGTCCCAAAAAATTGGACAGTGAGTATTGTTGAATTATGTCTGAATAAACATATGCTAGAACAGATGCTAAGTCCTAAGAATTGGGCGATGAGTACATTGAGTTTTGGTTGGTAAGATGTATGGTATCAAAGATATGGAAAAGAAATTGAGTAATCAGCATTCTATTATCATGTCGCCGATGTAGAATGTTGATTATACTAAGACCCTGGATTGGGCAGACGATAATGTGAGCGTTGGCTCAAGGCAAGATAGCAAGATGGCAATACGAATAAAAATGATGGCTTATTGAGAAAGATGGCTTATTTACTTAGTTTTTCTTATCATGCATTATATGTTTTCTTCATAGATAAGTTACATATATTTGCATGGTTATGGACAACTTGTTGACAAGGTGGTACTTCGAACTGTATTCCGAGGCCTCGAAAATCGATTCGTCCTAGGAAAACCTTGTGTTGAAGTAGTAGCACAGTGCTGAAGTAGTATCACGGTGTTTTGGGAACCTTTCAGACTGGGCTAGCTACCCGCCGCTGAAAGGGAGCTGTCTAACCATAAGTCCAAGATGGCATGTAGTCAGTGACCCGCATATAGTTAGGTCACATGGTAATGATGTCTTATGCAGGAAGAGTAAGTTATTACTCAATTACAGGAAATGATGTCTGTTGTTTTTAAGAATCACCTAAATGGTGATAATTATGATAATATGTTATTGTTCCTAACAATGACTTATGTAGGCTGAGTAAGTATTATAAATGTACTGGGATGGCTACATGATCGTGGTTAAGAAATCACCAAAGGGTGATACCATATTATCTTACATTATGCTGGCTATGAATAAATGCATGCTTTACTTCTGTCGGATATGAACTACTAATCGACCCTAAGGCAATAAGAAAGACCACTTTTAATAATGTTCTATAACATGATTACTTAGTGTTATCTTCTTAGGTGAGTTGAGCCAGCACCGTTCGCCAGTACATAGATGATGTACTAACCCACGTTTATGGGCATCTTTACAGGTGCTTGTGTATGGGAAAAATTGTTGATCAATGCTTGGCATCGATGAATCGGATGGGTGTGCAGAAACTCTTCTTACATGCTGATGTCTTCTGCTATACGGGACATAATGTATGGAACAGTATAACTCAGATGAACTAGTGAGATTATAAGCAAAGTCGGCATGTTCGGTTGTAATGCCTAAATGGCAAGTATATATTCAGTTGGCTATTCAAGAGTCCTGTAATCTGTTATAAATTATGTATTCAGTTGCAAATCTTGTAATCTATTACAATTATCAATAAAGAGATATATTTTTTCATATCTTGTTGTGACTTCAATTTATCTGCTTGGTTTGGCTGTGATGTCGTTATTTTTTTTAGAAATATCCGGAACTGTAATGGTTTTGCCTTGTACAAGTGCAATCTAGACTTGTATGGCATCACGTCTAGTGGCTAGTTTTCGATCCTCCAGGATCAGGACGTGACAGTTGTAATCTTGATCCAATATTTATCATTTTGCTCACTTAAAACTACCCCAAATTTCTAACATAAAAGATTGAGTTATTTTAGGAAAACTTAAAACGCAACACAAATTTAATAGTTTAAAATGAGTTTATTTACATTTCTAGAAGTTTACGAGCATGAACATATTTATGTAAATCTTAGTTGTACGAGTTATCCTCTGAAATGTCATTACTAAATACCCTATTGTATATATATATGTGTGTGTGTGTGTGTGTGTGTGTGTGTGTGTGTGTGTGTGTGTGTGTGTGTGATATTATGTTGGACAAGATGCCTCCACCTTATTCATTAAAGACAAAACAAATAAAGGCATCGTATCAACGATGTATTTCAATTTTGGCATAGCTCTGATAAAAAATTAAAGGGAATTGGCCTTAAATGCAATTATAAACGTGAGTAACAGAATTTAGAACCAAATCACGTTGTATCCTCCTACTGGCATGTACACAAATGCAATATTAAGAAGAAGAAAAAAAAGAAAAGAAAATATGATATGTTCATTTGTGCTCACCATAAATGCAGAAATACATTCATAAAATATTTGATTCGCTAGTCAAGCAACCATGTTAATGTACTATAATTGGACTCATATAAACAAACGGATAACACCACGTGTATGGTATATCGTGACAATAGCCTACGAAAATGCGATTGAAGCATTACCATAGTTTGTCGGTTTCGAAAATGAAAGTTTGGGCAAGTGGACGGATGGTGATGACGGATATGTGGCAATTAAAGGTAGACGATGGGCTCCTAAAGATAAATTTTGTCTTAACGTCATTCAAGAAAAAATCAAGTTGCCTTATCTGCCTCACACATACATATATTTGACAATGAAAATGAAGACAATATGTTCCTCCTTGCCTACCATCAACATAAAAGGTTATGAGCATAATTCAAGTCGATAATATATATATATATATATATATATATATATATTTATATATATATATATATATATATATATATATATATATATATATATATATTTATATAATATATATATATATATATATATATATATATATATATATTTATATATATATATATATATATAATATAAAGTAATTGTATTTATATGTTTAAGTCTTACATATTAATTATGTAGGCAAATTTATATCACTCCATTGGCTCATACTGGCCGCTCATACTGGCCGTGTCACGCTCTATGTTATTGACAATGTTATTGGATTGTATCTCGTTTTCCAATTGAGCGTTCAAAAAGTGGGTGACAATAATGTTAGTAGTTTAGTTCCACATCGGGTAGGAGATGGGATCATGAGTTGTAGATAATTGGAATTAGCTCAGGTCTTACATAAGAATTCTCTTTTACGGCATATCGGTCCATTTGAATATTGTACCTCATGGGCCAACTCCGGTTCGGGTCACACCGTATTTCCAACAAGTGGTATTAGAGTCCATGGTTATAGGGCTGGATTGGGCATCTTTAATTGGTTCGAGATAGAGGGTGTTGAACGTTCATACGTATACACGGATATATAGGCTCTCCTTTCAAAGAAAATTTAGGTGCATATGCAACTAGACAGGTTGGCTTCAAAGGTAGATTTGACATGTCCAAAGTGGAGTAAGACGTTATGGTTTGCACAAAATGGTGGTCTGGATGAATGTGTTAGTTTTGGTTATGTGGTCGAATGGACCGAGATGGCAATATGTCCCAAGGTGGAGTAAGACGTTGTGGTTGGCACACAATGGTGGTATGGATGAATGTGTCAGTTTTGGTTCTGTGGTCGAATGGATCGAGATGACAATATGTTGGATCTCCTGGATGCTCGACTAGCGGTAACAAATAAAGATAGCAAGAGTGCTAAGATTGTTTGGCTGGTAGGAACGAATAAAAGGTAGCAAGGGTGCTAAGGTTGTTCAGCTAGCAGGAACGAAAAAAATGTAACAAGGTTGCTATGGTTATTCGGCTAGCAGAAACGATTAAGATGGAGATTGTTGGATTATATCTCGTTTTCGCTTGAGCGCTAAAAAAGGAGGTGATAATTGTGTTAGTAATTTAGTTCTGCATCGGATAGGATGTGGGATTATGATGTGTAGATAATTGGAGTTGGTTCAGACCTTACATAAAAAAAATTTAAGGCATATGGTCTCAATTCAATATCGCACCTCATGGACCAACTCCGGATCGGATCGTACCGTGTTTCCAACAAGTGGTATTAGAGTCCATGGTTATAGGGATGATTTGGGAGTCTCTAATTGGTTCGAGACAGATGGAGCTGAATGTTCATTCGATACAAGGATATACAGGTTCTCTTCTTAAGGTAGAGTTAGGAGCATATGCAACTATAAGGATTGGCTTCAAAGGTGGGTTTGATGTGTCCAAGATGGAGTAAGATATTGTGGTTGGCACACAATGGTGGTATGGATGAATGTGTCGATTTGGTTTTATGGTCGAACGGGTTAAGATGACAATATATTGGATCCTCTGGATGCTCGGCTGACGGGAACAAATAAATGTAGCAAGAGTGCAAAGGTTGTTCGGTTGACAGGAACGAACAGAAGGTAGCAAGGGTGCTAAGGTTGTTTGGCTAGCAAAAACGGACAAATATATCAAAGGTGCTAAGATTATTCAGCTAGAAAAAATGAGCTAAGATGGAGATTGTTGGATTATATCTCATTTTTGGTTAAGCACTCAAAAAAGGGGTGACAATGGTACATGTACTTTAGTTCCACATTGGGTAGGAGATGGGATCATGAGGTGTGGATAATTGGAATTGATTCAGGCCCTACATAAGAGTTCTCTTTTAAGACAGATGAACCCAATTTAATATCGCACCATATATATATATATATATATATATATATATATATATATATATATATATACACAAACACACACACACGTTTTTCAATATTGCATTCCAATTATGGCAGATCTATGAAGATAATAAGAAATATATGGTCTTCAAAGGTAGGTTTCGATATAACTTAATTTAGGACCAGATCATGTTACATCCTCTTGCACGCACATATATAAATGTGATAATAAGATACTATAAAGAAGACCATGTGTTTACTATGCCTATACAAAAAAAATAGTGACAAAACATCCAACTCTTTTTGTTGATTAAGTAGCTGTGTTAATGAAATACTTGCATTAAGATCACATTATATTAATGAAAATGTGACGAAAATTGTTTTGGTCCCGAAATATCGTATTTAAGTATTATTGAAGCACTACTATATCTAGCACAATGCACAAGACCAGACATTGCATTTTTGTTAATTTATTGTCTAGATATAGTTCTGCACTTACACTTAGACATTAAAATGGTGAATAAAGAAACAATTTCTCCATTCTTCTACTTCATAACACATTATCAGCACGAGTTGCTCTAGAGAATAGAAGAAGAGAAAATTAGTTTCTCTTAAGAGAAGAAATGTATTGAGAAATAAGTATAATCTTATCAACTTAGATACATGTTTTAGTAAATTTACATACATATTTGATTTATATGTATATAGACATGAGTTTTCCAGATCTACTTCCCCTTTTAATTTTAAATATAAATTTGTATCTGAGGTTACCAATATGACACTTCAACCGTATTTTGCCCAGCAGCTCACTTTTGCTAACATTGAAGCCACTGATTGTTGTGTTAGAAGGCGCCAGTCGGTATATTGGGATCCCCGGTGTTGAGAGTAGCGTCTTCGGGATGATGCTGAGGGAAGACCCCGGATCGATCTGAATCCGCTTCACCTTGACGGAACCGATATACCCTGTATAATACAGAGGCCTGTTGTGTCGGTTGTACTTAAGCAGCATGTCTTGTTGGGTGAAGATTATGTTGGGGATAACTTCATCCGCACAATGACAGTACGCACATGTAGTCGAAAGATCTTCAGGCTGCTTGACCTGACTGATAAAGGACTCAGCATCCTTCAGAGCTTCACAGAGAGCTTCACGAGTGTCCTTGGAAAAGCGAAGAAGCTCAAACAGAGATAGGCGGGCAGGAGTACTGGCAAGTTGTGCCAGTATGTCGAAGTTGTGGGACTTGGCTAGCCCCAAAGCATTCTCCTTTCACAGAGGCTTGTCGAAACGGACCTCTACATGCTTCTGCTTATTGGCTGCTGGGGGCTTAGATGGGCCCTCTTCCTGGGCAGCAGGGACGGTGCAAGGAGGCACCACCTCGACGGCAGCTGCGTCGGGTCGGGCGTTCTGATGTGAACGCGTCTGTACAGGAAGTGCCTCTTCTGCAAAGGAAGAGACCATACGGCAAGACTTGATCTTCCTGCCCTTAATTTTGGAGGCAGAGCGTTCCTTCGGTTGAGTAACCTCGGAGACGAGATCAGGGTGAACCCATAAGACCTCTCCCCGAGATGTGGTGAGCGGGATGAGTCCACTCACGTTGTCACGAGTAGGTGGTAAGTTAACCACCTCTATTGTCGCCTTAGGGATGGGGACGACGCCATTTTGTGTTGTGGTTGGCGACAATGTGCCAAATTGAAGCGACACCAGGTTGGCCGAGACCGTTTTCTCCTCGTAGTCGACAAAGATAACATCCGCATTGATCATGCGCTGGATGTAGTTTTTGAGGATGTGGCAGTCCTTAGTTGGGTGTCCGACAAACCAATGGTAGTGACAGTACCTCGAATTGTCCATTTTTCCAACCTCGTTGGGACGCTTCGGGTCTGGCAATTTGATCTTGTTACCCTGCTTCAGTATCTCGAAGAGTTGCAGGGTGTCTTCATCGTTGAAAGAATAAACCTCCTTCGGCCTTGGTGCAAGTGGAGGCTTCTGAGTAGGTACTGATGCACCTTTGGAGGCATTGACAGTCAACGCTTATTTCTCCTTCGTCTCTCATCCGGGGTTATTGGCTGCAGGCCATTTCCTCTTGTCCTCAAAGGCGGGGAAACTAACTCTCAGAAGGCGAGCATGGGATGCCTTCTTTTCTGCTGCTTCGGCTTCGATGATCAAGGAACTCCAGTCGGAAGGAGGAGTAAAGTTGAGCCAAAGTTTGATTGCAGACAGCATGTTCATGCTGCAGAAGGAGAGGAGTGCATGTTCTGGCATGCCCGGGGGCAGTCTGAAGCAGGCCTATCGAAAGGTTCGATGAATACTCGAACTGTTTCTTTCTTTTTCTGGCGTATCTCTATGAGGGACGCCATTGTCATGTCCTTCCTGCCGTCGTAGAAACGGTCGAGGAAGAGATGCGTCAAGTCGTCGAAGGAAGATATAGAGTTATCGGGGAGGCTGCAGTACCAGTCGTACGCCACTCCTTTCAGTGCCCCGACAAATATGCTGGTGAGTAGTGCGTCCTCCTTCGGAAGATGTCCCATTTGGGACTGGAAGTACGTCAGGTAGCGACGCGAAGAGTCCTTCCCATCGTACGGTGTCAATGTTTGTGGTTTATACTTAGAAGGATAAATCACTTTATTCCATTCGAGGGGATAGGGTTGGGGGATCCCCAACTTCTGGCGCTCTTCTTGTCTGTTCTTGGACTCAAAGTGCTCACGCAAGTCCCTGATCATCTCCACCACGTCTTCCGTGGAGCTGGGAGTCGGGAAAGGTGGTACATCCTGGAATTGAGCATTTGATGGCTCCGACGTCCGAGGTGCTTCGCGGCGATCCGTATCCAAGGATACCCGTTGAAGGGGTACACTTGATTCTCTATTGGCCCCTGGGTCAGGACTGGTAGAAGGTGCCATGGCCAAAGCTGACCGTATCTCAAACACTGCTTGAGTCAGTGTTTGCATGGAGGCAGAAAGGGTTTTTAGTCCTCCCGCCAGGGTATCCATGCGCTGGACAAGGTCTGCTGGCGGCACATCCGGCTCGGTATCACCCCTAGTCATGTATATTGTCATGACACGGCTGGAGTCGGATAGGTCAGTTGAGGCTTCGCTTTCGGCCTCGCTCTCTTATAGAGAAGTTGTCTCTCCTGGAGCTTCGTCCTGGCTACCCCCAGCTATGTTTTGGAAGACACCCTCGTCTTCAGGAGAAGTATCCGCGAGGGCCTGATTACCCCCAATTCTATCTTGGAGGACTTCTTCGTCTTCGAGGCGCAGGTCCACAGGGGCCAGACTACCCCCAGCTACGTCTGGAAGGCTGACTTCGTCTCAAGGATGAAGATCCACCCCAGCTGTGCTCTGGAGGACATCTTCGTCTTCAGAAGGAGGATCAACAAGGGCTTGACTACCCCCAGCTTCCTCCAGGATCTTCTTTCTCCCCCGAGTGCCTTCGAATACTCCAGAGGATGGAACAGTTGTCTTGGTTCTCCTCGGCTGGCTCTTGGACGAGGACGAGGAATGACCAGTCGCCTTTCGGATCGACGAGGAATTAGAGATTACGTTGCATGAAGCAACCTTTAGTTCTGGTTCCTCTTCAATTGACACTTTTTTTCGAGGCGACGTTGGAGAGGTGTTGAGGATTACAGCCGCTGGAACACCGACTGCCTTGGTAGTGGGACTGCTGTTTTGCAACAACAATTGATGGTGACTACAGCACAGGCATGCCCTGTGAGGCGTGCATTGTGCTTGTCAGTCAACTCTCCTGATCGGCGTTTGTGAGTGATCACGTTACGCAGATCGTTGGAGAAGAGTACCACCTTCGCACCCCTATCAGGCGCATGGCAAGGCCAAGCGCCGGAATGGTCAAGTGAATGCTGCGTCCCCTGATCCAACACCAAACAGGCACTCAGATCAGTAGTAGGGGAACAACATTTACAGTGACTTGAACGAACCTCAGACGCACAACCAGTGGAGGCACGGGAGTTCAAGACCACAGGGTTTGCCTTGCTCGACTTGGTTGCAAACGCAACAGATGCGCCCAAGTAAGACAAGGACTTTGAAGGTCGACTCATTTTCGGCGCAGAAGCACCCGAGTCGACCTTATACAGCTTACCATCAGCAGCACGCATGATTGTGAGCGCATGCTTCTGGTTTGCTGCCGGCATAGCACGTTTGAGGTGCCTGGCCCATGCTGCCTTGGACTTCTTCGTACCAGCCCGCTGGGGCGTATAGTACTCAGAGTCCAAATTTTCCTCGCCGCTACAGCGAGTGAGTCTGTCAAAGACAGAGGCCTTCTGTGGCACATCAGAGGTGATACGCGGGGTATTAGCTGCGCTCCTGCTCCGTCGATGCATCTTTCTCGCCTGAGAGGGAGATGGCTGGGGGATGTGGTCAGCCACACGTTTCCCCGAGAGATGCGCTGCATCGATATGCATATCTTGGCTGCTGAGGACGTCAGTAGGAAGGGAAGGCTGGATTGGCGTATCCCCTTCAGTGGTGGTGCCGGAGGCGTCGACCTTGCGTACCCAGACTTGGCGAGTCTTCTTCGGCTTCGGCAGCCGCTTCGAAGGACTCGTACTGCCTTCAGAGATGAACTCCTCATACGCCTATTGATTGAGGCGTACAACCAGCGCCTTGTGGGAGGAGCCCACTTTTACGTCGTCGAATTGCGACGCAGCTTGTTTGCCATTAAAATCTTTTGATGTAATTTTAATACAAACAGAACAGTATTACAATGTAGGACTTAGACGTAGTCCTAGGAGTACACTTTTGTTTATCTGGGTCCCTTGTGCCAATGGAGCGAGTGGTAATACGTTGACTCCGTTGACGATCTGACGACGATTTTCGGTTCTCTGAAGATCTGAGTTGCTCTAGGTGCTGGAGCTTGCGGAGAAGAGGAAGACGTTGAGTGTCTGTATCTTCCTCTCTATATTTGTATGTCGAAGGTTGTGCGATGTCTCTCTGTCTATCGGTGTGTGTGTGTGTAACACCCAGTTTTCCAGAAGAGGATAATTTTAAAATTTTATAATTATAATTATTATTTAATGATATTTATTCATATTATGATTTTTAGTGATTTTTAATTACTTTTAAACTATTTAAATTCATGACTTGTGATTTTTGATATTTTGCTAGTGAGCAGTAGAGACTGCCTACCCTAGAGTCTAGCCATGTGATTAGGGTATTTTTGACATTTTTAGGGTTATTTGGATTTATTATAATTTATTTGAATTTAAAATATATTATTAGGGATTATTAAATAATTTAATTGAATGATGTGATTTAAATACTAATATAATTATTGCCTTGTGATTTGGTTAGCCTAACCTAGATTGGACCTAACCTAGATGGGTCATAACTAACTTAGTGAACCACTTTGAGAATTAGATGGATTGGCTAAGGGGTTAAGTCAAGTCTAGTTATGGTTAAGTGATTTGCAAAATACTAAGAAAGAGCCTTTTGTTCTAAGCCACACAATACCCTTGATTCAATCCTAGCCATAGGATGAAACCTAAAAACCCTAACCCTAACTATTATGACTAGCCATATATAATGTCTCTATGGGATTTGTGCCTCTTTCTTTAATAGTTCTTCATTTCTTAAGGAAATAGGTAAGCCTTCTTTAATCCCTTCCTAGTTTAATCAATAGGACTCATTTTTTATTGGAATTTCTTCCATCATGATCTAATCAATATTTTCTTGCTGATGATGGAGTCAAATCTCATATTTGCATCAATTTGGAGATTTGGGGTGGCTTTGAAGAACTCCTTGGAAGAGACTTTTTGTGTGAAGAACAACCAATAGGTACATTCAATTCCACCAATTAAAACTAGGTTTAAATTGCATATTCATCTAGCCCTAGGTGTCCTGATTCTATAGGTATAGGGTTTCCCAAGTTTCGTGTCCTGTACGTGTCCGTATCGGACACGTATCAGTGACAGGTACAGGTGTTCGACGAAATGCCATAAAGGACATTTCGTTCAAATTTTCGAATTGTGTTTGAATAGAAATTTAGGTTTTTGTGTCGCTTACACGATTTTGATTCACTGAGGTAGTTTCTGTGTCGTGTCGTGTCGATATGGACACGTGCACACACGGGTACACGCGCGCGTGCACGAGCACTGTAGCTCCCCTACTACCAGCGTGCTCGTGCGGGCTGCCCAAGGCATGTGGGTGCCTGATTTTTAACACAGAGCAAGGGGCTGTGTCTGTCGTAACACTCCCTAAGTCTCGTGTCACTAGGTGGCGTGTCGGGTGTGTGCGGACATGCGCACTGGTCACGCATGGCTGTGCAGCCTGTGTGTTTATGTGCTGTGTGATGCTCTGTGCAATTATCTAGTTTGAAATGTTTTAATCATGTTATAAATTGATAATTAAGATCCTAATATGTCTAATAATCTGTGATAGATTAGGTTTGCATAATAGTTTAGTGGTTGGGATGGATTTGGATTCGAGTATGGGTGGAATGGTGTTCATTCACTGATATTTTGATACATTGAGACATCAGTGAGAAATCACTGTTCAGGTAATACCCTTCACTAATTTTTCTTGATTAAAATGTTAAGTGTTAGTTATATTTTGATTACCTAAACATTGGACAACATGGTTTAGAGTTAATTCTCAGCTTTAGAGGGTTTCAAGTTTGAATTGTGTATTGATTGGGTTGGTATTTCTGATACTGTAGGAGTATCAGTGCAATGCTCCACTGATCTTCCTGTTCGAATGTCATTAAATGGATATAGCAAGTATTATATTATGTTTTGATCTACTACACGATTAACATCATGTTAGGGACTGTTAGGATGTATGAGAACCTGAGATTTGTATTATGATGTTGAGCATGGTCACATGAATCGATTTTCTATTCCTATGTTATGAAACCTGAGATGAACTGACCATATAAAGTCTGAGATGATGTAGGATCAACATGAATTGATTTATTTTTTTTTCCTTTTAACTAAATTTGTTTCTATTCCTTTTTTGTTCACTGTCACATATTATACTGCCTACATTCCTGCCATGTTAGGATATCTGAGGTTAGTGTGGGTTTAAGGTTGATTCCTTTTTCCTTTTCCTAAGGACTTCACTTAGTGATTTCCTGTTGGATGAATCCTGAGATTTCATTCCTGTCACACACAGGAATTGGTATCCCAGTTTTTAACTGAATCCTGAGATTCATTGGGAAACCTGAAATGGGGAAAATTGGGTTGAACTGAACTGTATGCACATATGAATCTGAGATTGTTTACTTGTCACATTTCCTGGAAATGGATTCTTATTCCATTTTGCACTGTCACCTGCCTACCCACACACACTGCATATATATATTTCTTGCACACAATTTTTACACTGCCTACATTCCTTAATACCCACTGCATACATGTCCTACACATATGAAATCTGGGAATTCATTTGGGTTTTGTTTTGGACTATTTTAAGTCTGAGTTTAAGTAAACTGTTTTGTATTGGTTTTATCATGTGTGATTCATAGGTTTATTGAACTATTGAATAATGTTAAATCTGTTTTTATGCTTTGAGGACTGTCACCTCTCTCACTCACTTTTCCCTCACACACACACATTCATCATGAACACACACACTCCTAGCTCCCTGTCACTCAGGGACAGCCCCTCTCACAGTTCACTCACTCATCATACACACACTTATACTCTCTCTATATTTCCCATTTTTCCCTAAGGGTACACATATGATTATAGGTATATGTATAATGTATTATGTAATGTATATATATAATGTAGTGTATATGCATATAATGTAATATGTGTATATATATATATATATATATATATATATATATATATATATATATATATATATATAATAAGTTGTGTATCATATTTGGGTATCTAGTATGGATACTACATGGGTGTATAGGTCATGTTAGCTTATATATATAAGTATCATATTGGTATAACTTGTGTGTGAACTTTATATATGTATTTCATATATATGTGTGTATGGTTAGATTTCATAAATATATCTAGAGTGTTAGGTTTTAGATTTAGATTTGACTTGTGAATGTGTTAGTGATGGCCTATAGACATGATATAGCCTATGGCCTGTATGTGAGTCTGTTTGGCTAATGAGCCTAGATTGAGCTTGTACAGCCTTGTTAGACCTAGAATAGACTTGCTAGACTAGTGTAGACTAGTTTAACCTAGTGTGGACTTGTTTGACCTAGTTTAACTTAGTTTGACCTAGTTTGACCAAAGTTGACCAAGAGTTGACTTTGGCCTAGTCTGACCTAGATTCATGTAGAATGCATTGCAGTGCTTAACTTTACCATTCTGTACTTGTTGTGACTTATGCTGTTCTGAATAGGAGCCAGACACCACTCCTCGGACAGTACTTTTCAGTTGGACGCTCAGATACCAGACGAGTACATTCTCTGATCATTTCATATCCTGTTTAGAATTATTTCCTGCATTAAATTACTTTACTTGATACTGTTACGTTGATCACACGGATTAGTACTATATGGATCCCTTCTTGAGATGTTATCCCTTCAGGGAGCATCGGGTACTCTATGTTCTGTGCGTTTCACTTACATGGCGTATCATATGCCTCTTTGGTTCTTTGATCACTTGTGACATATACCCATATGATCACAGAGTCTTCTTTGAATCCTTATCCCATTTATGGGACTACTATGTATTACCCTTCGGGGGCTTATCACCCGTCGGAGGCATATCACCCTTCGGGGGCTTATCACCCTTTGGGGGTATATCACCCTTTGGGAGCTTATCACCCTTCGGGGGCTTATCACCCTTTGGGGGCATATCACCCTTCGGGGGCTTATCACCCTTTGGGGGCATATCACCCTTTGGGGGCATATCACCCTTTGGGGGCTTACCACCCTTCGGGGGCTGTTACATAGAATCATAACATATCCTGGTTGGATCCTTGTGTATTAGTTGGGGGTACGGGGGAGTATAAATAGCCATGTGAACAATTCTAGAGTAGAATAGCCATGTACGCCTCTTTAGTATAGCCATGTACAATCAAGTCGTTCATATGTCGACTTTGTACTCTAAATCACTAGTCACTGGTAGCTCTTTACTTATTGTAGATATTTCTATTACAGTTCTCTCTCTCTGTTTACATACTGCATTTCTTCAGTATCTATATCTTACTTTACTGCATGATTATATTTTCTAACCTGCTATGAACTGTTGAGATGTACTGTACTCGCTCCTGTCTTGACTGGACCTGTTGAAAATATTACAGAGGACGAGGAGGAGGCCTGGGAGGATACCTTCTTCGGGATAGCTCTAGCTGACGGCTTTACCCTACTGCCTAGACTAGTTTAGTTAGGCCTTATCTTATCTTTATGTTGTCTTGAGACTGTTTAGCTAGACTTTACTTCTGTTTAGAGATGTTGAGTTGTATATATTCTTTCATATTCAGTAGCTGAGATATGTACTCTGGATATTTGCTAGGATTTTATCTTAGACTATTCTATCTTCTGTTTTCCCTTGAGTTCTATATCTTATCGTGCTTTCTTCTTTCTTAGTTGTGATTGAGTTCATTTACTGCTATGTCACCCCATTCGGGGAGTATAAACTGCTTAGTATTATATTGCTAGATGTATGTTGACCTAGGATAGTGTTCTACCGCCGACACTGCGGCGTAGGCTGGGCATTGTTACGTTCTCGTACCCTCACAGTGGGTGCGGGTCGTGACACGTTTTTAGTGGTGGCCCATACAGGTCGAGTTTATGTAGTGGTATTCAAACTAGAGTATCACTACAGCCTGCAGTAAGATTAGGATATATTTTTTTTGAAGGTACTCAATCACAGTTAGGATTCCATGAAAGATTCCTGAGACGACCCTTGAGAATCTTATTTAAACTTCAATTTCAATCATTTCCCTTGTTTTGTTGCTCTCACTCCTTGATTATTGAATTTGATTTTGTTGGATCGTTGTTGATTTGATTTTCTTATCGAGATGAATTTTTATGGCCTGAGTTACGATATTTTTCTGATAACATATGTCGACGGGAATACAGGTGTCACGACCCGCACCCTGTATAAGGGCACGAGAAGTGGGTACGTCCAGCCTATGCCGCAGTGTCGGCGGTAGAACGCTGTCCTAGGTCAATCATCTAACAATACCAAAGTACCTGTATAGTTTATACTCTCCGAATGGAGGTGACAAATAGAATACAATCTCAATCACATCTAGGTAGAAGAATGAAAGATTGATAGATAGACAGTAACTCAAAGAGAACAGTAGAATAGATGAAATAAGTCTAAGTGTCTAGGATACATAACATCCAGAATGTCGATCCAATATACAGAATAAGTCTAAGAGTCTATACATCTCAACGTCTCGAAATACAACTCAAAATGTGAGACAAAATGATAATACAGAAAGACTGTCTAGCTAAACTAGCCAAGACTACTGGGGTAGCATCCTCCGCTGCAGGTAGATCCTGCTGAGGGTCCACAACATAAGTGTCATCTAGTCCTGCTCCATAATAGGCAGACACTAGGGCCTCATCCTCATCCTCTGTAATATTTTCAACAGGTCCAGTCAGGACAGGAACGAGCACAATACATCTCACGCAGTGCATAGTATGATAGGAAATATAAAGCATACAATAGAGTAAAATACATGAACTGCTGAAGGAAGATACATGTAGCAAAAGAGATAGCTGTAAAGGAAATATCTACTGTATATAGAGAACTGTAAGTGGCTAGTGATGTAGAGCATAAGATAGGCATGTGAATGGCGAATTTATACATGATTATACTACAGAGTTTGCACATGATTACACAACTTTGGAATTATTCACATGTCCACTTCTACTCCCCCGTTTCCCCAATCAATACACAAGGATCCATTCATGTTACATTAAGATTCAGGATAAGCCCATAAATGGGTGATGCGTGAGTGATTCATAATGATTCATGAAGGCTCGGTGATCATGAGAGTACATGAGTCACTAGCTGATACATGAAGATACATGAAAATAGAAGCATGAGATACATGATGTAAGTGAAACACACGTGACAAAAGTATCTGATGCTCCCGAGGGGGATAACATCTCATGAAAAGATCCATATAGTACCAATCCGTGATAACAATCGTGTCAGCATCAAGTAAAGTAATCTAGAGCAAGAATATAAATCCTGGCAAGTATGAAACGGTCAGAGAATGTACTCGCCTGATAACTGAATGTCTGAAGAGGATATACTGCCTAAGGAGAGGTGTATGGCTCCTAATCAGAGCAATACAAGTCACAATATATCCACAATGGTAAAAATAAAGTATACAATGCATACTACATGATTCTAGGTCAATCTGGTCAAAAGTCAACTCTTGGTCAACTCAACAGTCAAACTAGGTCACAGGAAGTCATACTAGGTCACAGGAAATCAAACTAAGTCAATTAGAGTCAAACAAGGTCAAACAAGTCAAGGTTAGTCAAATCTAGGTCAAACTTAGACCAACTAAGATTTTGGTCAAACAAGGACTAGTCAGTAAGGTAATTAGGTCAAACATGGTCAGACTAGTTAAACTAGTCATTTTTAGGTCAATCCTAGTCAATTCTAGGTTAACTAGGTCAAATTTGACCTAAGGTTGACTTTGGTCAACCCTTAGTCAACAAGGGTCAACTAGTTAGTGTTTTGGGCCATTAGGTCAATTGAGTTAGCCCCAAAGCCATAGGCTAGCAACCTAGGCCATAGGCTAGTTGTCATAGGGTTCCATATAAAACTATACCTAGGAAGTCACATATATATTCATATATATATATAGATATACACAATCTATCTAATCCTATATATCAATATATGAACACTCTATATATATTACAAATACATAGAGAGGGAAGAAAGTGAGAGAGAGATAGTGACTTAGCTGAACAGTGAGGGAGAGGAGGATTAACACAGGAAGAAGGGGGGAAGGGTGTGTTCTCAGAAAACTGAGAACCACTCACACACACCAACAATACATACATATATATATATACAATACCCAATATATATCAACTATATATACCAATATATATCTATACATAATATAACATATATATATAGAGAGAGGGAAATAGAGAGAGAGAGATGTAACTGGAGTGAGAGAGAGAGTGACTTAGAGTGGGAGAGAGAGACAGAAAACTGGACAGGAAAGGGAAGGGGGGTTCCAGTTTCCTGGAACAGGATTCAGCCCCCAATCTTCATACAGTTCACACACACACACCAACATTAATACATATGTGTATATACACATCTATACATATGTATACTCCCTAAAAACTCACATACACACACATATATACATATACATATGTATACAACACTGAAATATACATATACATGTATAAATTATAATAAATATCAAATCAAAACTCATTTTTGAAAACTGGAAAATAACCCAAAATTTGGAAACTGTGCACAGTGTACTCGAAACAGGGTAAACCCATTTACATACGCTAAACCGAGCTAAAGCTCGAACCTAAAGGTTGGTAATCGTGTCCCACAGTGTACTCGTGTCCCTCGTGTCCCTAAGTGTCCACCACAACACGACACGACGTGTCCAGAGTCAAAAATACAGAATCGGGTAACACAGACACACACACATGTATACTGCGTCGTGCACGCTTGCAACTCTCTCTAGGACACACCACGAGACACGACACGTCTCGTGGTCATGCACACAGGTCGCCTAGGTCTAGGGCTAGCTATTAGGTAGCCTGTACAGTGTCCACGTGTCCTCACGTGTCGACACGAGACCCGTATCAGTCGAGTTTTCTCGACTGATACACACTGTTTCAGACAGTATCGTGCGTGTGTTCTAGTGTCTCGTAGACACGACACACGCCACGTGGGGTCACGTGGTCATGTCCACGTGTAGCCCACGTGTTGGGCTACACACTCTTGTCACCACGAGGTGTCCACGTGGTGTCCACGTGGTGTCTAGACACGACACGAAGGCCGTGTCCAAGTGGGAATACTGGGTCTGTGCGCGTGTGCACTGTCAGTGCGTGTCCAGTGCGTGGGTGATTGCGTGTCCGATCCAAAACGAGACACTATGAAACTTTGGAGGCATGTTCGCAGACATTGCCCCCGTATCCATGTCAAATTATACGTGTCCTAGTGCTCTGTACAGTGAGCACGAGCAGTATGGTAGCAGGGCACGCATGTGAGCCTTGTGCAGTGAGTTCGTGTCCATTTTAGACACGGACACAGCATGGAAACGTGCTCAGTCCAGTTGGTCTGTGACCTACATGTCTAGGGCTACATGAAAGTGTAATTTGTTTTACATTTCAACAAAAACAGATCCTCTGTGGCATTTCACCAAACAAGGGTTTATAGGCTAGGATACGTGTCCGATACGGACACCAAACCAACTCTAAATCCTACCAAACTTGACCCACAGTTAGGGTAGTCCTATATGCATGCATTTATGAAGAAAAAACAGAGTTTTAACTAAGTTTGAGGGCATTTACCTATTTGTGCAAATCCAATAAAAAATCAATGAAGAGGGGGGTGTGCTTCCTTCAACTTTGTGATGTCCAAAGCTTCCAAATTCTGGATTGCTAGCCTCCCTTAGCACCCTTGATGTTGTAGGGTCCCAATGCAAAAGACTAGAGTGAATTTGGATCAAAATTGATCAAGTTGTGGGTGTTTGAAGAAAATAGGATTTGTAGGATTTAAAATTCATGTAAATTGTTCATGAATGATTTTGATGGGTTAAATAGAATGTGTGGCTGCTAGGGGGGGTCCTTGGCCGGCCATGGCATGGGGGGTGTCCTTGGCCTTTCTTCTAGGTTAAGGCAAGGACTTTGGTGAAAAAGGGTAAGATATTTTGAGGGTTTCAAGCAAAATATCCAAAAAGTAATATCTAGATATTTTCATTGCTTTAACCCATGACCAATTATCCATCCTAAAGCTTCTAGGTTAGTAGCTAACCTCTAGATTAGGGTGAGATAGGTTAGGGACTAACATGACACTAATCAAAAATTAAATAATAATAAAAACACATAAATCCAAATAATTCCAAATAAATCCTAGAAAATTACCAAAATACCCTTTAGGCTAAAAAGTCCTAATTTGATGTTCTAAACCTATGGCTAGGCTCACATGATCATGGTTAGTCTCTAGGTTATGAAAACTAGGGTTTACACTAAGGTTTTGCTAGTAAGTCACAAAGTCATAAGTCAAGACTTAGAAAATGGTTTTAATTAACTAAAAATCACCAAAAATCATATCATGACTATAATACCATTAATAAATAATAAAAATAATAATTTTTCAAAAATATCCCAATTTTAGAAAATTGGGTGTTACAAGTCTACCCACCTTAAAATAATTTCGTCCTCGAAATTTAGATGGTCGTACTCTTCCTAGGTCAAACCTCCAACAATCAGGGTCGAGGCTACTACCTAGCAACATACAGGGTTAACAAGTAAAATATGGGTAGTAGACCTATACTGGATCATGTCCAAAAATTGGCTGGCAGTTTTAGGTCATAAGGTTTCCTTAATCCAAATTGAATTCAAAAGTAACTTCATGGGGTAAATCAGGATGGAGCCTCGGGTCAGGAAAATTGTACTAAGCAAATGAAGCACACGATGGTATGCCTGAGTGGGACACTAAGGTCATGGGTATAGAGTGTCTTGTCTAGGTCATGTATGTGAAATTAGTTTTGAGAAAACAACTAGTCTTGTGCTCCAAATTTAAAAGTCACGGTAATGTACCTACGATGATCATAATTTAGAGTGGGAAAGGTCTATGGCCTAAATTGAACCAAAAAAATTGTGATGAAATAGTGGTACCAGGGGGACAGGTTACATGGAACAGTCTGTGGTCTCATCTAGGTGCACTAGTCATTCTAGATCAATACAGTCCTATGGTATCAAAACGTACAAGCAATCTAAGGTGTCCTAATTGGGAAGGTAAGGAAACAACAATCATCAAGGCTGTAGGACCGTCTACCATCCTATATGAAAATTGGTTATTAACAAGTAAGTGAGAAATCATTAAAAGTTACTATTCCATAAAATGGTAAAAGAAAATTGAAAATTTTAGGCACAAACAATCACAAATAGATTTTAGTCTTGACACGATCTAAGTTGATCAATTTCAGGATAAATCGAGATTTGGGCAAGATGGGAGATCAATGAAATCAAGTATGAGCACGAGCATCCAATGATGAAGATCCAGGTCATGATTAAATTTAATTCAACTGGATACGAATACGAGGTTCATAGGCGATACAAATAATTTCAAGGAGAATTGTCAAGACTGTTGCAGATAAGATTCTAAGGCAAGTTTAACTATGTCTCCATCCACGTAGATAATATATAAAAAAAAGCGAACCAAAAATGCAATAGGTTGATCAGACCATCAGGCGCCGGTTCTGATTAGACAATATGTAAGTGGGTGCACACCCAATAAAATATGTCATGACCAAGCTCGAAAAGGATAAGCTTGTAAAACTAAGGATAAATTTATAGCATAAGATATAAGTAAGGGTAAAAATGATGAAAAAAAATACATAGTCCAAGATCCTTAACCAATCGGGTCAAGCATTTAATATAAGGTACAAGGTTAAGTATTCAAGGATTCAAGTAGAACACCATCACATGCCAGGTCGAAAGAATTGAACCAAGGTGGATTTCTAATTGAAATAAGAATAAATTTAGTATCACGGTAGAGGTTATAGTTTAGCCATTTGACCAGAAAATCATATTAAGAAAATAGAGTACAAGGAGATGGGTTTTAGTAGGACATGGAATACCTACATGAAGGTAGGCTAGTCTAGGTCTTACATGTGAAGTTTGTTGGGAGGTAACAGCTAGTATTATACTCTGAATATCTAAGTCACGGTAAAGGACGTCCAATGATCTAAAAAATAGAAAGTGGGAGTTCAAGACGTGACAATTGATGCAAAATTAAGGAAGATCAAATTAACCCATGGAATAAAATTAATTAGGAATCCAGTAAATAATTTAGGAACACAGTCTTAGGGATAGATAGGCTACTAGATGACTATAGTTAGGGTTCGATCAATCAAAGGTCAAGGTTAGAAGGTCTTAATAAGTCTTGATTTGAGGAAATGTCGAGTAAGTCAGGTTTGGGATACAGTCACATAGTTTGGTAGAAAGAGTTTAAGCAAGATGCAGACAATAGAGGGGACAGTTCATTTCAAGGGAAAGCAATTAGCAAGAGAATTAGATGGCAAGAAACAGATGAGAGTTTTCTCATAAATGTGATTGAGTACATTAAAATAAAAGATATTAATCTAACACAAAGAAATTAAAATCAACAACTATAAAAATTTCAAAATCATCAACTAACACCAGGATTCAAAGTTTTACAGTGAATCCTCCAAAAATCAAATTCAATCAAAGGAAAAGGAGTTTAAATCGTAATTTCAAATGAGATTCTCAAGGGTCATCCCAGGAATCTCTCAAGGTATCCTAACAATGATTGAGTATCCTCTCTCACTAAGCCTATTCCTCCAATCCTATCACAGGCTGTAGTGATACTCTAGTTCGAATATCACTACATAAACTCGACCTGCATGGGCCACCACTAAAAACGTGTCACGACCCGTACCCTGTATAGGGGCACGAGAAGTGGGTACGTCCAGCCTACGCCGCAGTGTCGACGGTAGAACGCTGTACAAGGTCAATCATCTAACAATACCAAAGTACCTGTATAGTTTATACTCTCCGAATGGAGGTGACAAACAGAATACAATCTCAATCACATCTAGGTAGAAGAATGAAAGATAGATAGATAGACAGTAACTCAAAGAGAGCAGTAGAAAAGATGAAATAAGTCTAAGTGTCTAGGATACATAACATCCAGGATGTCGACCCAATATACAGAATAAGTCTAAGAGTCTATACATCTCAACGTCTCGAAATACAACTCAAAATGTGAGACAAAATAATAATACAGAAAGACTGTCTAGCTAAACTAGCCTAGACTACTGGGGTAGCATCCTCAGCTGCAGGTAGATCCTGCTGAGGGTCCACAACATAAGTGTCATCTTGTCCTGTTCCATAATAGGTAGACACCAGGGCCTCATCCCCATCCTCTGTAATATTTTCAACAGGTCCAGTCAGGACAGGAACGAGCACAATACATCTCACGCAGTGCATAGTATGATAGGAAATATAAAGCATGCAATAGAGTAAAATACAGGAACTGCTGAAGGAAGATACATGTAGCAAAAGAGATAGCTGTAAAGAAAATATCTACTGTATATAGAGAACTGTAAGTGGCTAGTGATGTAGAGCACAAGATAGGCATGTGAATGGCTAGAATTTATATATGATTACACTACAGAGTTTGCACATGATTACACTACTTTGGAATTATTCACATGTCCACTTCTACTCCCCCGTTTCCCCAATCAATACACAAGGATCCATTCATGTTACGTTAAGATTCGTGATAAGCCCATTAATGGGTGATGCGTGAGTGATTCATGAAGATTCATGAAGGCTCGGTGATCATAAAAGTACATGAGTCACTAGCAGATACATGAAGATACATGAAAATAGAAGCATGAGATACATGATGTAAGTAAAACACACGTGACAAAAGTATCTGATGCTCCCGATGGGGATAACATCTCATAAAAAGATCCATATAGTACCAATCCGTGATAACAATCGTGTCAGCATCAAGTAAAGTAATCTAGAGCAAGAATATAAATCCTGGCAAGTATGAAACGGTCAGAGAATGTACTCGCCTGATAACTGAATGTCTGAAGAGGATATACTGCCTGAGGAGAGGTGTATGGCTCCTAATCAGAGCAATACAAGTCACAATATATCCACAATGGTAAAAATAAAGTATACAATGCATACTACATGATTCTAGGTTAATCTGGTCAAAAGTCAACTCTTGGTCAACTCAACAGTCAAACTAGGTCACAGGAAGTCATACTAGGTCACAGGAAATCAAACTAAGTCAATTAGAGTCAAACAAGGTCAAACAAGTCAAGGTTAGTCAAATCTAGGTCAAACTTAGACCAACTAAGGTTTTGGTCAAACAAGGACTAGTCAGTAAGGTAATTAGGTCAAACATGGTCAGACTAGTTAAACTAGTCATTTTTAGGTCAATCCTAGTCAATTCTAGGTTAACTAGGTCAAATTTGACCTAAGGTCGACTTTGGTCAACCCTTAGTTAACAAGGGTCAACTAGTTAGTGTTTTGGGCCATTAGGTCAATTGAGTTAGCCCCAAAGCCATAGGCTAGCAACCTAGGCCATAGGCTAGTTGTCATAGGGTTCCATATAAAACTATACCTAGGAAGTCACATATATATTCATATCTATATATATAGATATACACAATCTATCTAATCCTATATATCAATATATGAACACTCTATATATATATTACAAATACATAGAGAGGGAAGAAAGTGAGAGAGAGAGAGTGACTTAACTGAACAGTGAGGGAGAGGAGGATTAATACAGGAAGAATGGGGGGAAGGGTGTGTTCTCAGAAAACTGAGAACCACTCACACACACCTACAATACATACATATATACATATACAATACCCAATATATATCAACTATATATACCAATATATATCTATACATAATATAACATATATATAAATAGAGGGAAATAGAGAGAGAGAGAGAGATGTAACTGGAGTGTGAGAGAGAGTGACTTAGAGTGGGAGAGAGAGACAGAAAACTGGACAGGAAAGGGAAGGGGGGTTCCAGTTTCCTGGAATAGGATTCAGCCCCCAATCTCCACACAGTTCACACACACACACCTACATTAATACATATGTGTATATACACATCTATACACATGTATACTCCCTAAAAACTCACATACACATATATATATATATATATATATATATATATATATATATATATATAAATATATATATATATATATATATATATATATATATATATATATATATATATATATATATATATATATATATGTATACAACACTGAAATATACATATACATGCATAAATCATAATAAAAATCAAATCAAAACTCATTTTTGAAAACTGGGAAATAACCCAAAATCTGGAAACTGTGCACAGTGTACTCGAAACAGGGTAAACCCATTTACATACGCTAAACCGAGCTAAAGCTCGAACCTAAAGGTTGGTAATCGTGTCCCACAGTGTACTCGTGTCCCTCGTGTCCCTAAGTGTCCACCACAACACGACACAACGTGTCCAGAGTCAAAAATACAGAATCGGGTAACACAGACACACACACATGTATACTGCATCGTGCACGCGTGCAACTCTCTCTAGGACACACCACGAGACACGACACGTCTCGTGGTCATGCACACAGGTTGCCTAGGTCTAGGGCTAGCTATTAGGTAGCCTGCACAGTGTCCACGTGTCCTCACATGTCGACACGAGACCCGTATCAGTCGAGTTTTCTTGACTGATACACACTGTTTCAGACAGTGTCGTGCGTGTGTTCTAGTGTCTCGTGGACACGACACACGCCACGTGGGGTCACGTGGTCATGTCCACATGTAGCCCACGTGTTGGGCTACACACTCGTATCACCACGAGGTGTCCACGTGGTGTCTAGACACGACACGAAGGCCGTATCCAAGTAGGAAAACTGGGTCTGTGCGCGCGTGCACTGTCAGTGCGTGTCCAGTGCGTGGGTGATTGCGTATCCGATACAAAACGAGACACTGTGAAACTTTAGGGGCATGTTCGCAGACATTGCCCCCGTGTCCATGTCAAATTGTACGTGTCCTAGTGCTCTGTACAGTGAGCACGAGCAGTGTGGTAGCAGGGCACGCACGCGAGCCTCGTGCAGTAAGTTCGTGTCCATTTTAGACACGGACACAGCATGGAAACGTGCTCAGTCCAGTTGGTCTATGACCTACATGTCTAGGGCTACATGAAAGTGTAATTTGTTTTACATTTCAATAAAAACAGATCCTCTGTGGTATTTCACCAAACAAGGGTTTATAGGCTAGGATACGTGTCCGATACGGACACCAAACCAACTCTAAATCCTACCAAACTTGACCCACAGTTAGGGTAGTCCTATATGCATGCAATTATATAGAAAAAAATAGAGTTTTAACTAAGTTTGAGGGCATTTACCTATTTGTGCAAATCTAAGGAAAAATCAATAAAGAGGGGGTGTGCTTCCTTCAACTTTGTGATGTCCAAAGCTTCCAAATTCTGGATTGCTAGCCTCCCTTAGCACCCTTGATGTTGTAGGATCCCAATGCAAAAGACTAGAGTGAATTTGGATCAAAATTGATCAAGTTGTGGGTGTTTGAAGAAAATAGGATTTGTAGGATTTAAAATTCATGTAAATTGTTCATGAATGATTTTGATGGGTTAAATAGAATGTGTGGCTGCTAGGGGGGTCCTTGGCCGGCCATGGCATGGGGGGTGTCCTTGGCCTTTCTTCTAGGTTAAGGCAAGGACTTTGGTGAAAAAGGGTGAGATATTTTGAGGGTTTCAAGCAAAATATCCATAAAGTAATATCTAGATATTTTCATTGCTTTAACCCATGACCAATTATCCATCCTAAAGCTTCTAGGTTAGTAGCTAACCTCTAGATTAGGGTGAGATAGGTTAGGGACTAACATGACACTAATCAATAATTAAATAATAATAAAAACACATAAATCCAAATAATTCCAAATAAATCCTAGAAAATTACTAAAATACCATTTAGGCTAAAAAGTCCTAATTTGATGTTCTAAACCTATGGCTAGGCTCACATGATCATGGTTAGTCTCTAGGTTATGAAAACTAGGGTTTACACTAAGGTTTTGCTAGTAAGTTACAAAGTCATAAGTCATGACTTAGAAAATGGTTTTAATTAACTAAAAATCACCAAAAATCATATCATGACTATAATACCATTAATAAATAATAAAAATAATAATTTTTCAAAAATATCCCAATTTCAGAAAACTGGGTGTTACAACAGGGATGGTAAAACGTCTACTTGATTATGGAGCTTGTAGTTTATCGCAGCCACATTAGCTGGCATGGCGAAAACATAGAGACCTGACTTCGGATGTACGTATCTTGGTTATGAGATTTAAAATTTCTTGCAGCCATACTAGTCGACATAGCGAGAATTTCCAGACGACATGATTATAGAGGTGCATGCCCCAGTTATGGGACCTATCGTTTGTCGCAGCCTTGCTTACTGGCATGGCGAGGACTCTAAGTAACATGATTTTGGACAGACGCATATGATTATCAGATTATATCCTGAAAAGGTTTTTAAACATATCATCTCTATCGTACCCTTCTGTTATTATAAATTATTTTCTATTATCAAATAATTTAGGAGTATAGATAATTCAGCTTTATAGAGCTTATGCATATCTAGTTCTTTCTTAGTGTGACGATTTGATGAATTGTGATTAGGCCATTGTCTTAGGAATGATAGTATAGCCTGGCTTTAAATAGTGATTCTTGTAGCTAGTTCTCCTTTGTTGATATTTACTAGTTTTCAGCCTTGATAATTGATTTATTTTTATTTTCTTTTCTTTTTCTTTCAGTATGGCACCCATGACCCGAGCCCGCCGCCTGAGAATAGCTGCAGCTACTGAGAGTGTGCCTCCACCTCCTACTGTTCAGGAGGTAGTTATCCCTCTATCTGATCAGGGGGTGGTGGCACCTCCTGCCATTGAGGAGATGGTGGTAGCCTCGCCAGAGAGTCTTCCTTCATCTCATGTCGTTCAGGAAAGAGCTGCGGATTTGCCTGAGACCGAGAGCCTTCCCCTACCCCTTGGGATGGTACTCCCTACTGTACCACCCGGAGGTTTGTTACTTGACGCAGCCCAGACGTTTGGATATTTCCAAGAGAGGCTGTTGGAGTCACAAAGAGATCATGAGGAGGCCATGAGGGAGCAAATCCAGAGGTTGCTACGTCTGCGGGACTCCGTGCTTCTAGGAGGAGAGCCTAGCTCCAAGAGGGCGAGGTGCAGTACCCAGTCCTATCCAGCGTTTGAGGAGTACCCATTTATCCAGCCTATATAATCATACCCAGCCCAGTCTCCTGTCCAGCAGAGGCCAGCTGAGCCAGAGCCTATCTGTGCCTACTGCAAGAAGTCTGGACACAAGTGGAATAACTGTAGAAAGAGACTAGGATTGTGCCTGTTCTGTGGTTCAGCTGCACACTGGGTGCAGCACTGCCCTGATATACCTGCCCCAACCAGGGCCCTGCTTCCAGGAGGGAGTTCTGGTTCTCAGACCTAGCTGGAGGTGAGTTTAACCTAACCTTAGTATCCCTTTTTATGAATATTTGACGCATCCCTTGCTTGAATATTTTGATACCTTGTGATTGCCTAGTACTGTAGCATGGTTGGTATAACTAGATGAGACCCTAGACTGATATTGCATGCCATGACCCCATAGGTTACACTTTCCAACTGTATGTTTTAAGATAGATTTCTGAGACAATGATTGCTGGGGGCTTAACCTAGAGGGGGTGCGATCACCTTAAATTTCGAGGACGAAATTTTTATAAGGTGGGTAGGATTGTAACACCCAGTTTTCCAGAAGAGGATAATTTTAAAATTTTGTAATTATAATATTATTTAATGATATTTATTCATATTATAATTTTTAGTGATTATAATTTTTAGTGATTTTTAATTACTTTTAAACTATTTAAATTCATGACTTGTGATTTTTGGTGTTTTGCTAGTGAACAGTAGAGACTGCCTACCCTAGAGCCTTGCCATGTGATTAGGATATTTTTGACATTTTTAGGGTTATTTGGATTTATTATAATTTATTTGAATTTAAAATATATTATTAGGGATTATTAAATAATTTAATTGAATGATGTGATTTAAATACTAATATAATTATTGCCTTGTGATTTGGTTAGCCTAACCTAGATTGGACCTAACCTAGATGGATCATAACTAACTTAGTGAACCACTTTGAGAATTAGATGGTTTGGCTAAGGGGTTAAGTCAAGTCTAGTTATGGTTAAGTGATTTGTAAAAGACTAAGAAAGAGCCTTTTGTTCTAAGCCACACAATACCCTTGATTCAATCCTAGCCATAGGATGAAACCTAAAAACCCTAACCCTAACTATTATGACCAGCCAAGAGACCCCCCTTGCCTATATAATGTCTCTATGGGATTTGTGCCTCTTTCTTTAATAGTTCTTCATTTCTGAAGGAAATAGGTAAGCCTTCTTTAATCCCTTCCTAGTTTAATCAATAGGACTCCTTTTTTATTGGAATTTCTTCCATCATGATCTAATCAATGTTTTCTTGCTGATGAGGGAGTCAAATCTCAGATTTGCATTAATTTGGGGATTTGGGGTGGCTTTGAAGAACTCCTTGGAAGAGACTTTTTGTGTGAAGAACAACCAATAGGTACATTCTATTCCACCCATTAAAACTAGGTTTAAATTACATATTCATCTAGCCCTAGGTGTCCTGATTCTGTAGGTATAGGGTTTCCCAAGTTTCGTGTCCTGTACGTGTCCGTATCGGACACGTATCAGTGACAGGTACAGGTGTTCGACGAAATGCCACAAAGGGCATTTCGTTCGAATTTTCGAATTGTGTTTGAATAGGAATTTAGGTTTTTGTGTCGCTTACACGATTTTGATTCACTGAGGTAGTTTCTGTGTCGTGTCGTGTCGATATGGATACGTGCACACACGGGTACATGTGCGCGTGCACGAGCACTGTAGCTCCCCTGCTACCAGCGTGCTCGTGCGGGCTGCCCAAGGCACGTGGGTGCCTATTTTTGACACAGAGCAAGGGGCAGTGTCTGTCGTGACACTCCCCAAGTCTCGTGTCACTAGGTGGCGTGTCGGGTGCGTGCGGACACGCATACTGGTCACGTATGGCTGTGCAGCCTGTGTGTTTATGTGCTGTGTGATGCTCTGTGCAATTATCCAGTTTGAAATGTTTTAATCATGTTATAAATTGATAATTAAGATCCTAATATGTCGAATAAGAGTATGGGTGGAATGGTGTTCATTCACTGATATTTTGATACACTGAGATATCAGTGAGAAATCACTGTTCAGGTAATACCCTTCACTAATTTTCCTTGATTAAAATGTTAAGTGTTAGTTATATTTTGATTACCTAAACATTTGACAACATGGTTTAGAGTTAATTCTCAGCTTTAGAGGGTTTCAAGTTTGAATTATGTATTGATTGGGTTGGTATTTCTGATACTGTAGGAGTATCAGTGCAATGCTCCCCTGATCTTCCTGTTCGAATGTCATTAAATAGATATAGCAAGTATTATATTATGTTTTGATCTACTACACGATTAACATCATGTTAGGGACTGTTAGGATGTATGAGAACCTGAGTTTTGTATTATGATGTTGAGCATGGTCACATGAATCGATTTCCTATTCCTATGTTATGAAACCTGAGATGAACTGACCATATAAAGTCTGAGATGATGTAGGATCAACATGAATTGATTTATTTATTTTCCTTTTAACTGAATTTGTTTCTATTCCTTTTTTTGTTCACTGTCACATATTACACTGCCTACATTCCTGCCATGTTAGGATATCTGAGGTTAGTGTGGGTTTAAGGTTGATTCCTTTTTCCTTTTCCTAAGGACTTCACTTAGTGATTTTCTGTTGGATGAATCCTGAGATTTCATTCTTATCACACACCGGAATTGGTATCCCAGTTTTTAACTGAATCCTGAGATTCATTAGGAAACCTAAAATGGGGAAAATTGGGTTGATCTGAACTGTATACACATATGAATCTGAGATTGTTTACTTGTCACATTTTCTGGAAATGGATTTCTATTCCATTTTGCACTGTCACCTGCCTGCCCACACACACTGCATATATATATTTCCTACACACTATTTTTACACTGCCTGCATTCCTTAATACCCACTGCATACATGTCCTACACATATAAAATCTGGGAATTCATTTGGGTTTTGTTTTGGACTATTTTAAGTCTGAGTTTAAGTAAACTGTTTTGTATTGGTTTTATCATGTGTGATTCATAGGTTTATTGAACTCTTGAATAATGTTAAATTTGTTTTTATGCTTTGAGGACTGTCACCTCTCTCACTCACTTTTCCCTCACACACATACATTCATCATGAACACACACATACACCTAGCTCCCTGTCACTCAGGGACAGCCCCTCTCACAGTTCACTCACTCATCATACACACACTCACACTCTCTCTATATGTCACGCTCCAGAACCAGAATACTGGAGAGCGGGGGCAGACATAGCCAGCTACGTATATTGAAATAGAATACATCTCAACTATACGGTCACGGCTGTCTAGATATGAGGGTTTACTACAAGCCAGCAGTCTCTTAAGGTCAAGCCTATTGTCTCAATCTCAAGCAATTAACAGAGTTACAAGATGTTAGAGCATCAAATATATATATATAAGGCGTCCCAAATATTACATATTGGATGATCATGAAGGTAGTCGTACAAAATGATAGGACTAGCAAGAGTTCAGTCATACATGATCAACCCTAGGATTTGTTAATCATGTTTACAGCCCGTAGGCAGACAGTAAGTAAATGTGCATCGAGCTAACAGGTGCTCGTCGGCTAAACGCCTCAAAAGAATAAATTTACATATAAGTGGGTGAAACAAAAAGGAAAACCCACTCTTGGCCCGGGTTCCGTCTAGTTGTCACCATTGGACTGGAAGCTTGGTAGATACTCGGGAGCTGCTCCAAAATCTGGCCACACAAAACCAGCTGGGTCAAACCCCAGAAAGAGCAAGTGCCACAAAGGAGGCCACAAATAAGAACAAAAGCCAGCATATTAGAACATAAAGAATAAAAGTACAAGTAGTAAAGTACACAGGGCGATAAACGACTAGGGACGTGGAACCATTCCGGGAGCCAGGTTACAATCCTTAAACCAAACAAGGACCGGGATTGTACCCCTTCGCCTGAATAGCTCACTGTCTCTACCCATTTATCGTTAGAAATAAGTAAAACAATCATGATCAAGAGTTCCAGGTGCAGGGGCTAGACAAGACTTAGACAGAGCTGGACACCATTCATTCACAATCGGCCAGGCAAGTACTACGGCTTACTACTTTAACTAACTAGGGTTATCACAAGCCTAATTACTAACAAGATGCAAGTGAGAATTTCCAGTCCCAAGCCCTGCAGACTATCCAGTTATCCTTCCGCGGGTTGAGAGTTATAGGTGGGTACATTGCCCGGGAGACAAATGTACCCTTAGGTGACTTAGAGGGTACAACACATGACAGTGTGCTGGAAATGTGCTCTGCTCGTCGGCAAGCTACAAGTCCATTAAAGCGCCCAGATAACGAGATTGCCTGTGACTAGGAATTCTCCATGTTCTAGTTTGATCTAATAATTAGCCTAATCCAATTTAGCGCGAGTCCCTGGCCGTGGTACCCAGGAAGTCGCGTCCTAGACATGATGCAAGACAAGACAAGTGGATTGTACAAACAAGAAAGCAGGAACACCCACGGTGTTAAGTTGATTATACGAGTCAAGTTACAAGTTACAAGTCAAGTCAAGTCAGGAGTGCGCCACCACGGGCCACTATCAAGTTATCAAGATAAATCATGTCGGGGTACTGTCAGGAGTACGCCACTACGGGCCACTATCAAGTCAGGTTGGTCATGTCAGGAGTGCACCAATACGGGTCACTGTCGTGTTATGCTAGTTCCTTGTCATACCATGCCATGTACAATAGGCATTCCAAACATATTAAGTAAAATCAAGTTCATGACAAAAGGCGTAAGGATATAAAATGGGCGTAAAATATCTAATACAATATCAATATATATAGGACTATAGAAGAGCCAGGCTTAAAGAAAATAAAACCAAATCTCCAAGAGCCAATGGTTTGCGCAAGGGGTCAGGGGGTTGGATTGCGCAGGAGTCAAGTGCGCCAGGGGCCAACTGCGCAGGGTGAGCTGCGCAGGGTACCAACTGCGCAGGAGTGGATGGCGCAGCAGATGGATTGCGCACAGGAGGATTGCGCAGGGGTGGATTGTGCAATGGTCGATTGCGCAGGGGTTACTTTGCGCATGGCTAGCTTGCGCATGGCTAGCTTGCGCCAGCGTAATCCAGCGCAGCACAAAGCACTGGCCAAGTGATTGCGCAATCGGCCATGCGCTAAGGAGCACAGGCCGGGGGTGCGCAATCGGCCATGCGCTAAAAAGCGCAAGGCAGAGGGCTGTTCTTCCTGGCCGAGAGCAAGTCCAAGAACACCAAGAACTTCAATTCTTCATAACTTAGCCAAATTAAAACCAAATCTAGATTTTTAAAGTTCTAACTTGAGTAAAATCGAATTCTCTTCCACATGGAAGCATCAAAACATACAAAAATCAAAGTTAAATAGATCAAAACCATGTAAATCCGAAAATAGTAAAAACCTAGATCTAGAACAAAGGAAACCTAAATCACAAAATGTCAAGTTCTAAAGTTGTTCTCCATGGCCTAATCTAGCTAATGGACAAATAAAAAGTGGTGTTTATTTGATGGCAAGGTGCACTTGCCTAATGGGTTGGGGAGTTGTGGAAGAAGGAAGAAGAAGAAAATTAATGGAGAGTAAAGAGGAGAGAGAAAGTTTGGTGGAGATATAATGAGGGTGGTTGTGTTATGTTGAGGGTAGAGTGTAGGTTAAAGTGTTCCACTCATGATGAACCAAACCAAACCAACTTCCACAAAATAAAACCAAGCCATGGTCCAAAACCCATTTACGAGAAACCAAAATCCGCAAGTCGAGAAAATTAAAATACGTGCCAAAATCAAATACGAGCATAAAAACATAATACAGGAAATGGGGGTGACACTATATTTCCCATTTTTCCTAACGGTACACATATGATTATAGGTATATGTATAATGTATTATGTAATGTATATATATAATGTAGTGTATATGCATATAATGTAATATGTGTATATATATATATAATAAGTTGTGTATCATATTTGGGTATCTAGTATGGATACTACATGGGTGTATAGGTCATGTTAGCATATATATATATAAGTATCATATAGGTATAACTTGTGTGTGAACTTTATATATGTATTTCATATATATGTGTGTATGGTTAGATTTCATAAATATATCTAGAGTGTTAGGTTTTAGATTTAGATTTGACTTGTGAATGTGTTACTAATGGCCTATAGGCATGATATAGCCTATGGCCTGTATGTGAGTCTGTTTGGCTAATGAGCCTAGATTGAGCTTGTACAGCCTTGTTAGACCTAGAATAGACTTGCTAGACTAGTGTAGACTAGTTTGACCTAGTGTGGACTTGTTTGACCTAGTTTAACTTAGTTTAACCTAGTTTGACCAGAGTTGACCAAGAGTTGACTTTGGCCTAGTCTGACCTAGATTCATGTAGAATGCATTACAGTGCTTAACTTTACCATTCTGTACTTGTTGTGACTTGTGCTGTTCTGAATAGGAGCCAGACACCACTCCTCGGACAGTACTTTTCAGTTGGCCACTCAGATACCAGGCGAGTACATTCTCTGATTATTTCATATCCTGCTTAGAATTATTTCCTGTATTAAATTACTTTACTTGATACTGTCACGTTGGTCATACGGATTAGTACTATGTAGATCCCTTCTTGAGATGTTATCCCTTCAGGGAGCATCGGGTACTCTATTGTCACTCTCCATTCCCAGAATACGTATTTTAATACGTATATTGCTTGAATGTATTTATTTAGTATTTATCATGCATTATCCTGTATTTAAATTTCTTTAATTTTATGTTAATTAATTAGCTGCTCTTTAATTTTCATGTTTATTAATTCCTTGCAATTTTATTCTCTGCTTTAGTTTGTCTTTCGGGTTGGCCTTGTTGGACCCGAATGCAACCCGGCCCAAAACTCCCACCTACCACCATCCTTCCTATTTAAAGCTTCCATCTCATTCTCTCTCCTCATTACTCTTCTTCACCATTACTTCTTCTTCCTCCTCCCATTACTCTCCACCACCTACCAGCAGCAGGAGAAGGCAAGTGCAAACTTGCTTCTCAATCATCCATTTTTATGGATCATTACTCTTCCTCTCATGATCCTGAGAGAGTTTAGTGCTTGGCATATGTGATTTCTGTGGCTTGTTTTCTCTAGATCTAAGTTTGTATTTTCGGCTGTTCATGGGTTTTAAATCCACCAACTTAGTGAGTTTTCGGATCAGAGAGTTCATGTGATAGAACTGCTCGTTAGTCACGCACACGTCTCTACGTGTTTGCGTGTATTTCTCAGTCACGCTCGCGTTTTTGTACGTGTATTTTTAGTCACGCACACGTCTCTACGTGTCTGCGTGTATTTTCAGTCACGCTCACGTTCTCATGAGCGTGCGTGTATTTTCAGTCATGCACACGTCTCTACGTGTATGCGTGTATTTTCAGTCACGCTCACGTTCTCATGAGCGTGCGTGTATTTTCAGTCACGCACACGTCTCTGTATGTCTGCGTGTATTTTCAGTCACGCTCACGTTCTCATGAGCGTGCGTGTATTTTTAGTCACGCACATGTCTCTACGTGTTTGCGTGTATTTCTCAGTCACGTTCGCGTTTGCGTGCGTGTATTTTTAGTCACGCACACATCCATGAGCGTACGTATATTTACAGTCATGCACACATCCATGAGTGCGTGGATTTTTAGTCACGCACACGCCCACGAGTGCGTGCGTGGATTTCTTATCATTTTCTACACTCACACTGTGCATGCCAACAGGAACCATTTTCACGCTCACTTCGACTAGACTTATTGGCGTGACTTTTGGCCTTAGCTTAGACTTGCTGGCGTGACTTTTAACCAGGGTGTTTCTATTTGCTCTATAACTTATTCATTTATTGATGGCATGATAATTCTTCTATTATATCCTTACGCCTTTTGGCGTGAACTTGATAAAATCATGACATGTTAATATTATAAATATGGATTATTGTGTAGAATGTACCATGTGTCTTGATTGACCCATGGATACCCAGATTGACTGGAACTTAACCCTGAGGAGTTACAGACTTGACCCCGTGTAATACAAATTGACTTTCATGCCTTGATACCATTGATAATAATGGTTATCTTTACTAAAATTGATCATGCGTTCCTAGTTGGAACTAAGAGACTGGCTAGTCATCTTATTGAATAAAATGAATGAGACACGTTCATGTAATGAACTATTGTACTCGATTAGCCAATCCCGAATATTGGCATACAGGCACATACAGGTTTCAAATTATTTATTTATCTATTTTACAAAAACAGCATGTGTACTGTATGGTCAAGGCATGATTACTCTATGGTTAGACTTGATTGTTGTATCACGCTATGTAAAACCTACAACCTAGCCGCACGGGTATCGTTGTAGAGTTGCGCATATCGTACCCCGTACGAAAGTACTTATTTGAACGACCATGATCCACGGCATGGAACTTCACGCAACGTAGAGACTATTAAGTTAAATAAAATAATGATGGCATGGAGAGAATGGATTCCCGAGTTCTTACATGGCAGTCCCCTTGGGACTAAGTGCCCGACGGGCCGGCTGGTTCCCACAGATACGGTAATTCTGTCACACGGGCAGGGAACGGTATCTGCTTATATTATTGTACATGCTATAACGACGGGCATCCCGCTGGGATTCGTATAACTACATGATTGGCGTAATTGATTGATTGGATAGACTAGCCTTGCTTGCACATAGTAAGAACTGAAGAATCCCTAATTGCATAATTCCAGGATAACTTGGGACTCACAATAGCAAGCCGTAGTAGTTGATTGGCCGTTCAAGATGATTTGCTTGTATATTGTACCTACTCTGTTGCCTAACTAAGATGATCAGAATGTCAGGACATGACGGGCTAACTTCTGTCCTTGTTTGGTTGGGAGGTTGGTTCGAAGTGTCGTGATGTTATGTGAATCCTAGTGGAAAGCAGAGATCTATTACTATATTCTCTTACTTACTGGTTTAGTCCTTCATATCGTCCTTCCTTGTGGTACTTGCTATTAGAGGTCTAACCTCTCTGGTTTTGCATGGCCAGATTTAGAGCCGGTCCCTGAGGACTCAGCTTACTTCTACCTCCAAGATGGTCAATACTAGGGGAATGATCGCAGGAGGACTCGAGTGGGTTTCCTTACTTCACCGCTCGTTTTGTCATTTACTTTATACTTAGCCGTTTGGCACCGACATGTTAATCGGGTCGTCTCGTACTTACTTTTGCATAATTGTAATTAAGTCAGACTGCAGCTGATAACAATTGTGTATACTTTACTATATACCATCTGGCTATGTTTCGTAAAGCCAGATCTCAAGAACATTTTGACTGAGCATTTGGGACGCCTTACTGCTTATTCTTACATGTTCTCTATTTTCTGTTACTTGCTTGAATGATTGAGACAATAGATGTGAAATGACCATAGTAAGACTTTCATGTAGTATGCACCCCCTCGTCTGGTTAGACAGCATTGATCGTATTATACGGTACTCATCTACCCGTAATACGTAGCTGGCTGAGTCTTTCCTCCGCTCTCCAGTATTCTGGTTCTGGGGCGTGACAAGGTTTTAGTGGTGGCCCATGCAGGTTTGATTTCAGACTTGTGGGGTGTTTTGATTTATAGGATGTCTCAATCATGCGTGTTCTCCCTTGATCTCATGATTCATTATTCTCAACCCTTGCTTGACATTCCGGTATCCTTTGACTTCATTGATCCTTCATGTCCGGTTGTTTGATTGTTCTCTTGTCCCTTTTCTTAGGAGCACTTCGACCGCATCGGTCAGAGCTGGACAGCAACAACAACAGCAGGAGCAACATGGACAACCTGACCCGGTTGGTCAGCAACAAGGGCCAGTACTAACTCAAGAGGCTACCCAGGAAGAAGTGATAGTGGAACCAGCAGCTGGATCACAGTATCCAATATGGACACGTGCACACATGGGTACACGCACGCGTGTACGAGCACTGTAGCTCCCCTGCTACCAGCGTACTCGTGCGGGCTGCCCAAGGCACGTGGGTGCCTGATTATTGACACAGAGCAAGGGGCAGTGTCTGTCGTGACACTCCCCAAGTCTCGTGTCACTAGGTGGCGTGTCGGGTGCGTGCGATGCTCTGTGCAATTATCCAGTTTGAAATGTTTTAATCATGTTATAAATTGATAATTAAGATCCTAATATGTCTAATAATCTGTGATAGATTACGTTTACATAATAGTTTAGTGGTTGGGATGGATTTGGATTCGAGCATGGGTGGAATGGTGTTCATTCACTGATATTTTGATACACTGAGATATCAGTGAGAAATCACTGTTCAGGTAATACCCTTCACTAATTTTTCTTGATTAAAATGTTAAGTGTTAGTTATATTTTGATTACCTAAACATTTGACAATATGGTTTAGAGTTAATTCTCAGCTTTAGAGGGTTTCAATTTTGAATTATGTATTGATTGGGTTGGTATTTCTGATACTGTAGGAGTATCAGTGGAATGCTCCACTGATCTTCCTGTTCGAATGTCATTAAATGGATATAGCAAGTATTATATTATGTTTTGATCTACTACACGATTAACATCATGTTAGGGACTGTTAGGATGTATGAGAACCTGAGTTTTGTATTATGATGTTGAGCATGGTCACATGAATCGATTTCCTATTCCTATGTTATAAAACCTGAGATGAACTGACCATATAAAGTCTGAGATGATGTAGGATCAACATGAATTGATTTATTTATTTTCCTTTTAATTGAATTTGTTTCTATTCCTTTTTTTGTTCACTGTCACATATTACACTGCCTACATTCCTGCCATGTTAGGATATCTGAGGTTAGTGTGGGTTTAAGGTTGATTCCTTTTTCTTTTTCCTAAGGTCTTCACTTAGTGATTTTCTGTTGGATGAATCCTGAGATTTCATTCCTGTCACACACAGGAATGGGTATCCCAGTTTTTAACTGAATCCTGAGATTCATTGGGAAACCTGAAATGGGGAAAATTGGGTTGAACTGAACTGTATACACATATGAATCTGAGATTGTTTACTTGTCACATTTTCTAGAAATGGATTCCTATTCCATTTTGCACTGTCACCTGCCTACCCACACACACTGCATATATATATTTCCTACACACTATTTTTACACTGCCTACATTCCTTAATACCCACTGCATACATGTCCTACACATATGAAATCTGGGAATTCATTTGGGTTTTGTTTTGGACTGTTTTAAGTCTGAGTTTAAGTAAACTATTTTGTATTGGTTTTATCATGTGTGATTCATAGGTTTATTGAACTATTGAATAATGTTAAATCTGTTTTTATGCTTTGAGGACTGTCACCTCTCTCAGTCACTTTTCCCTCACACACACACATTCATCATGAACACACACACACACCCTAGCTCCCTATCACACAGGGACAGCCCCTATCACAGTTCACTCACTCATCATACACACACTCACACTCTCTCTATATTTCCCATTTTTCCCTAAGGGTACACATATGATTATAGGTATATGTATAATGTATTATGTAATGTATATATATATAATGTAGTGTATATGCATATAATGTAATATGTGTATATATATATAATAAGTTGTGTATCATATTTGGGTATCTAGTATGGATACCTACATGGGTGTATAGGTCATGTTAGCATATATATAAGTATCATATAGGTATAACTTGTGTGTGAACTTTATATATGTATTTCATATATATGTGTGTATGGTTAGATTTCATAAATATATATATCTAGAGTGTTAGGTTTTAGATTTAGATTTGACTTGTGAATGTGTTAGTGATGGCGTATAGGCATGATATAGCCTATGGCCTGTATGTGAGTCTGTTTGGCTAATGAGCCTAGATTGAGCTTGTACAGCCTTGTTAGACCTAGAATAGACTTGCTAGACTAGTGTAGACTAGTTTGACCTAGTGTGGACTTGTTTGACCTAGTTTAACTTAGTTTGACCTAGTTTGACCAGAGTTGACCAAGAGTTGACTTTGGCCTAGTCTGACCTAGATTCATGTAGAATGCATTGCAGTGCTTAACTTTACCATTCTGGACTTGTTGTGACTTGTGCTGTTCTGAATAGGAGCCAGACACCACTCCTCGGACAGTACTTTTCAGTTGGACACTCAGATACCAGGCGAGTACATTCTCTGATCATTTCATATCCTGCTTAGAATTATTTCCTGCATTAAATTACTTTACTTGATACTGTCACGTTGGTCACACGGATTAGTACTATATGGATCCCTTCTTGAGATGTTATCCCTTCAGGGAGCATCGGGTACTCTATGTTCTGTGCGTTTCACTTACATGGCGTATCATATGCTTCTTTGGTTCTTTGATCACTTGTGACATATATCCATATGATCACAGAGTCTTCCTTGAATCCTTATCCCATTTATAGGACTACTATGTATCACCCTTCGGGGGCTTATCACCCTTCGGGGGCATATCACCCTTCGGGGGCTTATCACCCTTTGGGGGCATATCACCCTTTGGGGGCTTATCACCCTTCGGGGGCTTATCACCCTTTAGGGGCATATCACCCTTCGGAGGCTTATCACCCTTTGGAGGCATATCACCCTTTGGGGGCTTACCACCCTTCGGGGGCTGTTACATAGAATCATAACATAACCTGGTTGGATCCTTGTGTATTAGTTGGGGGTACGGGGGAGTATAAATAGCCATGTGAACAATTCCAAAGTAGAATAGCCATGTACGCCTCTTTAGTATAGCCATGTACAATCAAGCCGTTCACATGTCGACTTTGTACTCTAAATCACTAGTCACTGGTAGCTCTTTACTTATAGTAGATATTTCTATTACAATTCTCTCTCTCTGTTTACATACTACATTTCTTCAGTATCTATATCTTACTTTACTGCATGATTATATTTTCTAACCTACTATGAACTGTTGAGATGCACTGTACTCGCTCCTGTCCTGACTGGACCTGTTGAAAATATTACAGAGGACGAGGAGGAGGCCTGGGAGGATACCTTCTTGGGGACAGCTCTAGCTGACGGCTTTACCCTACTGCCTAGACTAGTTTAGTTAGGCCTTATCTTATTTTTATGTTATCTTGAGACTGTTTAGCTAGACTTTACTTCTGTTCAAAGATGTTGAGTTGTATATATTCTTTCATATTCAGTAGCTGAGATATGTACTCTGGATATTTGCTGGGATTTTATCTTAGACTATTCTATCTTCTGTTTTCCCTTGAGTTCTATATCTTATCGTGCTTTCTTCTTCCTTAGTTGTGATTAAGTTCATTTACTGCTATGTCACCCCATTCGGGGAGTATAAACTGCTTAGTATTATATTGCTAGATGTATGTTGACCTAGGACAGCGTTCTATCGCCGATACTGCAGCGTAGGCTGGGCGTTGTTACGTTCTCGTACCCTCACAGAGGGTGCGGGTCGTGACAGTGTGTCCGTAAGAAGGAAGTGATCCCTCTATTTATAGCTTTGCAGGCTGGCTGCTCATGCGCGCATATGTAGAATGCACATGTACACGAAGATGTCACGTGGTGGTTGCTGATGGAGGCGTATGAGCGATGCGCTCTGATTGAGGAGTTGAACCCTTCTTGTTACTGTCGTGGGCTGTGGCAGAGCTGACACGTAGTAATGGAGAGGATCTTTCAGTTGCTGAGATCTTGGGTGATTAGCACTCCTTCATAGGCTGAATCAAGTCAAAGGACGCGTGTCGTAGGTCCATGGCTCGAAGATCTCGGATTTGGTGGGGAGTGATCTGATAGGATGCGCCTGGGATTGGGCGCATGAGGAGGCTTTGGCTCGTAACCTTTAGGAGTCACGAACCAGTCGGGGTGCATGGCTTTTGAGGTGCATGCGGGGTTTCAGTAGTGACTTTACTTCTGTCTTTAGGGATCAGGAAAAAGTCTGAGACGCATGGCTTTTGAGGCGCATGCAGAGATTTGGGCGTATGGCTGCGGAGGCGCATGCCAGATGGTTGGGCGTCCACGTGGCTTGTAACCGCCGGAGGGGAGCAATGATGATGCTGACGTCGACGACGCTTCATCTTCTGAAAAAGCTGTCAACTGTTCGGTCCTCGGGGAACGTGATGCCAACTCTGTCAGACTTCAGCATTTAATGTTCTTGACAGGTGATGGGCTGTTGAGTGGGCGCATCGATCGGCATTCCACTAGGCGCAGGGGGACGCATGGGGGCGCATCCTTATGAGGCACTTGGTGTTGATGGGCGCAATAGTATGATGCGCGGTCTGGCCGGCACATCCGCTTTGCATGACACGTCTTTATGGGCTCGACTGTTATATTCTTCGAGTGCTTTAAATAGTCGTCTTTGACTTGGCTAAATTCGAAGCATCAGGTTCATCACCATTTAATGCAAATTCATTGTACGGGATTCGGAGAGCCAGCCACTTGGCGCATGGGTTTGATTTGCCCGGCCTATAAGTAGTGGCATAGAGAGAGTTTGTTTCTCGTTCTCTCACGTCCTCCCGAAATGAACTTGTTTGCTCGAGCACATTCTGTTGATGAGATGCTCTCGAGGGTGAAGATATGATGCATTGTCTTCATTGATGCACTTGAAGGTGACTGTTACATCCAAAAGTCGGAGTCGAGGGCTTCTGAGGCAGGCGGAAGGTGCCTGTTGCATCCAAAAATTGGAATGCTCGAGCCTCGTCTCCGTTATGCCGGAAGAGCCGCAGATCGGAATTGCGGTGCTCCGATCATCTTCCTTTGGCTTTGGGAGATCTCCTCCTCCTGCTAGAGTGGGTGTTGCCCATTCTGGTTGGGTTGAAAGCTGCTCCTTTAGCCGCAGGTTGATTGCGGTGCTCTCCTCTTCCTTGGTTTGGGGAGCTCTTCCTCCAGCTAGAGGGTTGATTGCCTACCCTCATTCTGCTCAATAAATGCTTCATTAGTCGAAGCATTTGATGGCGCATATGCTGACACTTTATGATGCGCCTGACTGGGACGCTGAAGGGCGGCACATAACTGAGCTGCTGAAGGGATGCACATAACTGAGCCGCTGAAGGGATGCACATAACTGAGCTGCTGAAGGGATGCTCCTAGCTGAGAGCGCATGGCGAGATGCGCCTGTTTGAGAGCGCATGGCGAGATGTGCCTGTTTGAGAGCGCATGGTGGGATGAGCCTGTTTGAGAGCGCACGGCGAGATGCGCCTGTTTGAGAGCGTATGGTGGTTGCTGCGCCTAGCTGTAGACTTAGGGTCTTTTCTTTGTAGAAATTCTCCTTTGTACAGCTCTTTTTAAGACATGTAATAGACTTTTATATGAAATAAAAATCCTCTTTTAATGTCTATGCTTTGTTGTGCCAAGTACTTCATCTGAGCTCCCTGGCGCATGTAATGTTTGGCGCATAGGATTTCTGATCCTGAAATTCCATGCTTCTATAAGACCCCCTTCAAAGTTTTCAAAACTTTTCACCAAGTTTTGGAATACTTTGAATAAGAAGCATGGTGGCGTCTTCTACGGACGTATGACTGTTCGGGCGTATGATTACTCTGTGCATCAGTGATAGGGCGCATGCTCCTCTCAGTAAATGCGAATGATAACGCTTCGATAACCAAGAAGATTAATGATGATCTTTTTGGATTTATTTGCAGTTATCTCCTCACATAACCCGAGGCGGTGGCTGAGGTCACACTTCATCGGTTCACGCGTGCGACTGGGCCTATAAATAGGCGTGAGATGGAGAGAGAGAGAATTCTTCCTCTCTTTGCTTTCTTTCTTTTTAGAGTTCTTCCTTTGAAAAACCCTAACTTCCTTCTTTCAAGAAATGGCTTCCAAGACTCCTCGTGGCGGTGCTGGCCGAGAACGAGACAAAAGAAAAGAGCCTGTAGAGGCTGCCGTAGATGATGTCCCCCGGCCGCCTGTCGACGTTCGGCCGACGGTGATTGGTAGGTTTCATCATTCTTTACCATCATTTTTAGAACTCACGTACGCCGACGCGCATGGACCTTGAGTCCTGATGATGTGCTGAGGTTTTTCTGCCGACGCGCATGGGTTTAAACCCTGATGATGCGCCGAAGCTCCACTACTGACACACATGGGTTTAGACCCTGATGATGCGCCGAAGCTCCACTGCTGACGCGCATGGGTTTAGACCCTGATGATGCGCCGAAGCTCCACTGCCGACGTGCATGGGTTTAGACCCTGATGATGCGCCGAAGCTCCACTGCCGACGCGCATGGGTTTAGACCCTGATGATGTGCCGAAGCTTCTTGTCAGATGCGTCTGAGCTTTATGCGCTTTTGATGAGAATGTGGCTCAGATTCTTTTGTTGTTTCGAACATCTCTGAATCTTTGCCTTCTTTTGTTGGCCACCAGTGTCGATGACTGTCCTGCTCTTGAATGAAGTACTTCTGGATGCTGCCCTCTGTCAGATGGGGGTGGATTATAATGAGGAGGTGATAAAGCCTGCCCAAGCTGCCATTATGCTGGATCAGCCTCCTGAAAGAATGACTCAAATTCGGGAACAACAGCATGGGTTCCTCCAACGGATGATGGAGCGTAGCATTTTGAAATCTGCCATTTCTGATAATGTGACTTTCTTGAAGCCTGAGTTCCTGTTTGGGGACCGTCTTACTTCTATTGAAGCAAAGGTATTAAAGGTCAAGAAAGATTGGTTCTTTACAGCAAAAGGGGTGCATATGACTGTTAAGCAACTTGAACGTCAATTGCCTTTGACGGCTTTCTGTCGTCTTGCTTCCAAGAGAAGGATGTCTTGGGAGCTAACCCCATCTCAGGGGAGAGCGGTGGCAGTCATCATTAAGATCGACTCTACCTCCGATCAGAGGGATACTTTGGCCGTCGTGCGGGCTGGGCCTTCTTTTACCTGACGGACTTTGTATCCTGGTAGCATTTACAGTGACGTTCCCATCAACACATTTGCTTTCGGCGCTTCGACTTTTGCAAATCGAATGCTGTTGTTGGAGCGGTCGTACCCGAAAGGTAAATTTTGGGAGGGTTGGTGTCACTATGTTTCCAAGTGGGACAAGCTGACGATCTGGGTTCTAGCACAGTTTCGAACCGAACTCTGAGAAATTGGGCTGACTGCCGCAATCCGTGCTACCCAGGCAGGCGTCGAGATCAACAGGCATATGTTCTTCGCGCTTTTGGAGATGTTTAACACCCAGACCGGGACTTTCTTCACTCCGGTGGGGGAGCTGGGACTCGTACTTCATAAAATGTACGAGGTGTCAAAGCTCCCTTGGGGATCAGAACCTTATGAGGAATACTTCCCGACCAACGAGGAGTTCCAAGTCCTGAGGGACAAAGCGGAGGAGATGATGGCCATCTTTAAGGAAGTGGCGAGTCATCATTATTATATGTAGAAGAAGGAAAAGGGCGGGTCACAGCCTCATGTGACTGCTTGGAGAGATTATGTCTTTAAATAAGACAAGGAAGATCCCTCTCGGTTTACAACTCCGTCAGCGCTTTCCAGTAGAGAGGTGCTCTCTGAAATGAACAGGCTAAATGAGAAAGATCCCTCAGAAAATGAGGACCGGGTGTCGGATGAGCGTTCCTATAGCTGCTTCTGGCACCTTACTCATCGGATGTCATCCAAAGCAGTATTGGCTGCTTATCTGATGATTTGGCTCCGGGATTACGTCTTTTCAGGCGGGTCAGGCTCTGTAGAGAGAGTGACCCGGAATCTGATCCTGCCAGCTGTGAAGTTGGTTTTTGGTCGTCGCCTGGCTCTACTTCCTGCAATGGTGTGTAACCTGCTGCGGGGTTTACGAGAATTTGCTGGAAATGTAGTTCACGAACGAGGTAGGAATGACAACTTTCCTCGTGCCGAACTGCCATTTCATTACTTGATGGGGTGGTTAATTTTGCACCATCCCAACGTGATGAGCTTGGGCTTGGAAGAAGACCACAGAGCCGGAGATGCATTCCTCCGCCGTTTCCGCCAAAGGAGTTGGTTACATACCGGTGTTCCTGTTTGTAGGAAAGTTTTATCCCACCTTCAGGGGTGGGAGATCACCAAAGTTGGTCCCGTCTTTTTGGGTTTTGAGGCCAACGAAGACTTAATGGATTCGGGTGAAGATACCACCACTCTGCCTCCATGGGGATTTCGCTGGTTGCAAAGTATCCGGCCGTCCCATCAGGTGTACCGGAATAGGAACCAGTGTTACCTGGAACCGTATTTGTTGAGCCGTTTTGCACGATAATTCGGCTATGCTCAGTTGATGTTGGATAACCCCAGTATTAACCTGGAGTATACTAGAAGCTTGTTGGATGGTGCACGAGCTTGGCATTACTACAATGCCGGATGTACTGGAGCTCATTTTACGCTGCCTGTTCAGAACCCACGGCCGTCGATTCTTTTCTCGGCCGCCAAATTTTAATGTGCCATGAATGCCGCGTCCCCTGGATATGATCGGGAGACCAGTTTTATTGTCGGCACCCAGTTAGAGGCCACTGGGAATCAGTTGGCGAAGGCTCGGTCGTACTATCCACCAGAGGCGGGTTATCGAGGTACCCCTGCCGTATCCACAGGGGGTCGGGCAGAGCCCTCGGGTGATCAGCCGAAGAGACGTGCTGATACAGAGGCTGGCTCTTCTGCACCGAAGCGATAAAAGAAGGCATTGTCACCGGCAGTGTCAACAAACTCAGCTCCTATAGAGGTAAGGAGTCCCACATAGTCTGGTTAGTTCCACCATTTTTGTGACATATACTTTTTTTTTTGCAGGAGCCGCTGAAAAGGAGATCCCGAACTCCAAAATCGGGTGCCAACAGACCAAAGGAGGTGGCGGGCTCATCTGAAGAGCGCATTTCGCCAATCGTGATGTCTTCCTTGGTGGAGAATCCGGACGATGTCGTTCCTGCAGAGATTTCAGTATCTCCAGATTATGTCCAAAGGAAAGCGGAGGTCGAAGCAGTTTTCGAGATGGTGCAAGCCGTCGTGGGGGCCTTGGACGTGGAGGGTCCAGCAGACACGGGGCTCGAGGAAGTAGAGTAGAGTTCGTCGTCTTCAGATGACGTTCCTCCAGAGATGCATGAGCCTGTTGCGGGGGCAACAGACGGGATTGAAACAGAGGAGCGGGTTGATTCTCCTCCTTGTCATGATGAAGGGAGGTCGGCTGTAGCGTTGTCGAGCCCTACCCTAGTCTCAACAGCGAAGGCTGAAGTGGCTGCCGACTGGGAGGTAGCGGCAGATTCTATCCCTGTGGAGGGGTTTGATGGTGAAAATGAGACTCGTCCGCCGATCCTGACTCCAAGGGAACCGAGTCGGGAAACAAGTGATGATCTTGCTGCTCTGCCGAAGGGAGAATGTCCCGTACGGCCTGTTGATAGTGTGTTAGGGACGGATGAGGTAGCCCCTGACGTCGGTGGTCCCTCTGAGCTTGAGAAGGGTAAGGGTTTGTTGGAACCCTCTGTTGCTCCTTCTACTTAGGGTACAATATCGATGCCTCTCTCGGCTCCTTCTGTTCTTTTGGCTCCTCGGGCTAGTAGTCAAGCCCCTGTTGAGGAAGGGCCCGTAGATGCCGAGGTTTCAGCCTCACAGACTGAAGCCGGCGGGCCTTCTTCCGGTCCGCTGTCTAGAGCAGCTCCTCCAACTCCTGCTATGATGCCGCAGGTGCTGGCGGATGCAGATGAGTATGTGAAGTTTATTATTGAGGCGGTGTATAAGATGCTGCAGAGAGGCGTATCGGCAGTGATGGATGCCAATGGGAGTTTCGCGACGGCAAAAACCTTGGCACTCCCTCACATCAGTCTGATACGTTCCCACCAGGGCCATGATCATATGGCCGAGATTCTGGAGGCCTCGGTGGCTGAGCTGGACCTGCTGCTTTCCGAGTTTCAGTGTATCCAGCGAAACGATCTCTCTGCCCTGATAGACGTAGGAAAGGAGAAGTTGATCGCTGAGGCTGAGTCCTCTTATCAGGCCACCGTGGGTGTCTGGGAACGTGAGGTGGCTGAAACTGAGGCTGCGGTGGAGAGGTTGTCTCAGTCCACGCAGAAGAAGATGGAGTTGCGAGCCGCGTTGGACGTTAGTATAGCGGAGGTTGATGCCAAGATTCGTCTCCTTGAAGACCAGCGGGCCCAACTCTTATTAGATGCTGAGCGAGTCCAGGCTGAACATGTAGCATCTAAGGAGGAGGAAGCAGCTTTCACCCGCCGGGCACTTACCCTAGCTCAGCAGCGACAACAGTTGGACGAGAAGCATGAGGATGACACTTCTCCTGTGGCCATAGAAACGATGCGTCAAGAAGCCGAACGCCGGGTCCTGGCGACCGTAGAGACTCGGGCGGCAGACTTGAAGCGTCGGATTGAAGAGCTTTCGGCCAACCCCGGGGATGTTTAGGGATTGTATTCTCTTCTTTTTTGTGTAATTTACAACTCTTGCTGGGGGTGTAATCCTTTACTTTTGAATAAAGAATACAGAGTTTTTTTTGTGGTGTGTTCATTTTTGCTGTCATGAACTTGATGATTTGTGTGGTCCAATTATCTTTTACGTACCTTGGTTTTTAGGTACAGATAATAAGTTCGAGAGAACGGACATGCTTGCTCAGAGGTGATGTGGACGTGGCAAATATGGGGTTCAAATGATAGAATCTTCCTACTTAGAGGTGTTATGGACGTGGTAGGAATGACTCTGGGGGGATACGCAGAACTACTCAGAGGTAATATGGACGTAGAAGTTCTGCGATCAATGTACGGCAAGCAGGGGTTGTCTGTACGGGATGTTTACTCAGAGGTAATATGGACGTGGTAAACATGATGGGTAGCGTAGTCTTACAGAGCATAAGATTCCGCTTTGTAGGGTGTAGGGAAACAACTCAGAGGTAATGTGGACGTGGTTGTCCTTCTACTGGAGGGTAGAATGCCACGGAACAGCAGGGTTCCGGAAGCATAAGATTTTGTGGAAGGAAATTGTACGTGAGCCCTGATGATTGGGTCCACAGACTCCCTTGTTGGGAGAAGATAGAAGTACATGTCTAAAGGATGTCAAGAGTAGTACTTCTTTAGGAACTGGCCGTTGATGGGCATCATGAACAAGTTCCCATTGGGTTTGGCGAGGCGGTAAGCACCGTTTGAGTATACCATCTCTATGATGAAATATCCCTCCCACTTGGGCTCGAACTTTCCTGGTGTCTTGTGAGTCAGCACCATCGGCCTCCTGACTGCCAGAACCAGGTCGCCTACTTGGAAAGTCCTCTGCTTGACCTTCTTGTTGAAAGCCTGTGATATACGGGCTTGATAGAGTTCGATGCGTTGTTGAGCTAGGAGACTCTTTTTGTCTAGTGCCTCTAATTCTCGCAGACGGCGACGTTGATTGTCTTCTTCTGTGAGTTGATTTATGATTGCTACACGGAGTGAGGGTATCTGGATCTCGAGAGGCAATACCGCTTCGCTCCCGTAGACCAGGGAGAATGGCGTGTTATCCGTCGGGGTCCGTACCGTTGTACGGTAGGCCCAAAGGCATTCGCCGAGCTTTTCGTCCTAGTCGCGTTTGTTGGATGACACGACCTTTTTGAGTAGCCTGACGATAGTCTTGTTAAACGCCTCGGCCAAGTCGTTTGCTGCCGGATTGTAGGCGGTTGATGCCACGTTTTGAATGCGATTCTTGTCACAGAATCTGCTGAAAACATGGCTGATGAACTGAGGACCGTTATCTTGAATAATCCTCCGAGGTACCCCGAAACGGTAGATGACATGGTACTTGATGAAGCTAATTACCCTAGAGCTCTTTACTTCCGCCAGTGGAACTGCTTTTGCCCATTTGGAGAAGTAGTCGGTGATGGCTAGGATGAAGCGGTGTCCCCTTGATGAAGGAGGGGTGATCGGTCCTACAATATCCATGTCCCAGGCTTCGAAGGGCCAGGAGGCGACCGTAGGATGTAGTGGTTCTGACGGTGTATGGATGAAGTCAGCGTGAAGCTGGCACGCATGGCACTTTTTAGCATAGTTGACAGCGTCGGCTGCCATGGTTAGCCAGTAGTAGCCCATGCGTCGTAGTCGATCCTGCAACTTAGGGCCAGGTTGATGGGCCCCGCAGGTTCCATCGTGAGCTTCTCGAAGGGCTTCGACTGCTTCTTCGTTGGACAAACATCGAAGGAGAAGTCCATCGTAGGGGCGTCGGTACAGCATTTTAGTAGCTATATCGTAATAGAATCGAAGGGAGCGCCTCCTGACTGGGACGGCTTCTTTCGGGTCCTCCGGGAGAATTTCATAGACAACGAAGTCGATGAACGGGAATCTCCAGTCTCGGACATTAACACCAGTACTTGTTGACATGGCATGGGCCATTTGTGAGCATAGGTTGTTCTTAGCATAGACCAAGTCTCGACCATCAGTAAAACTCCCCGAATGGGGGTGACATAACAGTAAAACTCAATCACAACTAAGGAAGAGATAGCACGAAATGAAGTAGAACTCAAGGAAATAAATAGATGAAATAGCAGAAGTCTAAGATAATCCCAGCAATATCCATCAGTACAAGGTCTCAGATGAAAGAATATATACAACTCTGAACTCCAAATAAAGTCTAACTAAAACATGTCTCAAGACTACATAAAGTAAGATAAGCCTAACTAGTCTAGTCTAGGCAATCGGGGTGATCTCCTCAGCTAGAGCTGGGTCCTCCTGAGGGTCCAGCTCGTAGGTGTCATCTAAGGCTGCCCCGTAGTAAGTGTCCAGGCAAGCCTCCTCCTCGTCCTCTGTAATATTTTCAACAGGTCCAGTCAGGACAGGAGCGAGTACAGTACATCTCAACAGATCATAGCAGGTTAGAAGATATAATCATGCAGTAAAGTAAGATACAAGTACTGAAAGAAGTGCAGTATGTAAACAGAGAGAGAAAGCTATAAAAGAAATATCTACTATAAATAGAGAACTATCATGTGACTAGTGAGTCAGAGTACAATATAGACATGTAAATGGCATAGGAGATTCTGATAAGACACTAAGGAATGATTCTGATAAGATACTACTGGTGTATTATTCACATGTCCAATTCTACTCTCCCGTACCCCCAATCAATACACAAGGATCCAGCCAAGTTATGTTATATGATGCTATGTAACAGCCCCCGAAGGGTAGTAGACCCCGAAGGTGATAGACCCCGAAGGTGATAGACCCCGAAGGTGATACATAGTAGTCCCATAAATGGGATAAGGATTCTAAGAAGACTCTACGATCATAAGAGTATATGTCGTAAGTGATCAAAGAACCAATGAAGTAAAGTGATACGCCATGTAAGTGAAACGCACAGAACATGTAGTACCCGGTGCTCCCTAAGGATAACATCTCAAGAAGGGATCCATATAGTACCAATTCGTGTGACCATCGTGACAGTACAAGTAAAGTAATCTACTGCAGAAAATAATTCTAAGCAGGATATGAAATGATCAGAGAATGTACTCGCCTGTATCTGAGTGTCCAATATGAAACGTACTGTCCAAGGAGTGGTGTCTGGCTCCTAATCAGAACAGCACAAGTCACAACAAGTCCAGAATAGTAAAATGAAGTCCTACTATGCATTCTACATGATTCTAGGTAAATCTAGGCCAAAGTCAACTCTTGGTCAACTCTGGTCAACCCTAGAAGTCAAACTAGGTCAACCAAGTCTAATCAAGTCTAAACTCAACTAACTAGGTCTAACAAGTCTGTACTAACCTACCTTAGCCCAATCAAGCCTAGTTAGCACTCTACACATACACAAAGTCAACCCAATGATCTATGCTCCCTACCTAATACAATACATGTCTATGTGATGGTCATACATCAACAGATTATCACAATCCACATACCCACAATACCTTCATAATTATATATTAACCACACTTTACATTATATATATATATAAATACATCCTTATTAGAGTATACATTATATATATATATATATATATATATATATATATATATATATATATATATATATATATATATATACATACATAGATAGGCATAAGGAGGAACATATGTAACTGTGGGTGTGTGTGTGTATACTTGTGTGTGTCAAAACTAGTGTGCAGGAAATACAAAACAGTGAAAGAGGGAGGAAAGAGTGTGTGTTATGTTTACATGCCATGAGTGAAAGGGTGAGGGATAAATCAGTTGCTAAACTGGGCTGTAAACAGGGAATCACACACAGGAAAAGCAATAGGGGCAGTCCATACACAGGTTTTCAACCCAAAACTTCATCTCATAATTACCCAAGAAGCAGTTCCCAGATTTCACACATAACCAAAACACACGTTCCAATATCAAGAAAACTCAGTTCAATGAATTCACAGGTTAAGAAGAAAAAGAAAAGGAAATCAATTCAATGCCCCAACAATCTCAGTTAAGAAGGAAAAGGAAAAAGGAAATCAATTCATTGCCCCAACAATCTCAGTTTTTTGAAGAATACCCAAAACAGTACAAGTATTCAATGAATCTCAGGTTTCAACATAAATAGACAAAAGGAAAATCAACTCATGTATTCACCAACAGTTCAGAATTTGCAGTAAGGAAAGGAAGAATTTAATTTGTTCAAAACAATATGAAATCTGAACCAAGCTTTAGTCCCCACATTTCCCAACTCCAATTCAAAATCAACAAGACACCAATCAACACAAAATTTGAACCACAGTTAGCAAATGGGTTCCCAGGTTATCAAAATGAAAAGGAAACAATGTGCAAGAGTTTAAGGTTTTAGGAAGAAATGAACACAACTAAAACCCAGGTTTTCTGTTGAACTTCCCAGTTAAAAGAACATAACATATCCCGTATCCAGGAGGATTCTAACTCAGAAATCAAAGAACTAGGAAATCAGTTATAGGGAAAGGACAGTAGCCAATTCAGGTTTGCACAAAACTGGGAATACCATCCCAGTCTCAGGTAACCAGTTCACTATAGTTCAATATAGGAATACTTAGAAATCTCAGGTTCATTTCTGAACACAACCCAGTTCAACCATTTCGAATATGAATCCAAAAGTCAAAAGCTCATACACCCTACCAAAAGTTTATTTTGAATGTAAAATCTTAACTAGCATGTAGTGTGATATGTAGGGATCAAAATTTTAATTGAAAACATAACAGAACAATGGATTTAGATAGGTTGAAAACACTGGGATTTTACTGTATCAGAAAACAGTCCAAAACACCCATTCCAATCCAATATTCTACATAAAAACCAACTTAAAACATGTAAACCAATCTACATACACTATACAACATATTAGGATCTAATTAGCATTTTAAAACATGAATTAAACCATTTAGAATCGAATTAGAAAACAGAAACAAACCAATGCACTGAAGTACACAGGCCTTCCCCATGCACACGAGATTTCGTGTCCGACACGACACCATCTGACACGAGGTTTGGGGAGTGTCATGACAGACACTGCCCCTTGCTCAGTGTCAAAAATCACGTGCTCTAGTGGCCTATGCAGCCCGTACGAGCACGCTGGTAGCAGGGGAGCTACAGTGCTCGTGCGCGCGCCACGAACCCGCGTGTGCACGTGTCGACCATGACTCGACACGACACATGAATCACAATACGACTCTCGAAACCTCTAAGCAAACCCTAGAACTATTTTCCTATTCAAAAACTTCCCTGAAATCTGAACGAAGTGTCCTTTGGGACATTTCGTCGAACACCCTATCAACCCACTGGTACGTGTCCAATACGGACACGAAACGGATTCAAAACCTAGGGTTAGCCTATCCTATAGTTAGGGTAGGGCTAGGGCCTTCCTAAAATGATTTTAAATAGGATTTTAATGGAGTATAGGAAGTTATACCTATAGAAGAACAAGCCTTCACAAAAACTCAATGGAAAGATTCTTCAAGCCATCCAAACTCTCACAAATTGTTGTTTCCCTGCAAACAACCAATACCAGCAACAAGAGCATTAATTTTAGGTCCTAATGTAATTGGTTTGGAGAAGAAAGGATTTAAATTGGATTTTTAATGAATTTTGGAAGGTGGAACTCACCTCTTTCCTTAGAACTTTGGATAAACCTTAAAAGAGGCTAGCCCTAAAATCTAGGAGGGATTTTATAGGGGATGGGCTGACCTAGTTGGCCGGCCAAGGCTAGGTTGGGTTAGGGTGGCTAGCTTAGGTTGAGCCTTCTAAGGTCTAAGTCATAATCATGGCTTATGACTTCACAAGTCATAGCTTAACCAATCTAATCCCAAATTACCCCAAACTAATTCTAATGAACTAGAAATCACTAACTTAGGTCATACTAGGGTTTATTAACCTAACCAAGATGTTCTGACCTAGGTTAGCCGGGCAGTCTCCTGGTCAACACCAGTCAATATCTAAAACTAGCACCAAACAAATATACTAAAAATCACCTAAAATCACATTAATTATAATAAATAATAATAATCCCAAATAAATTCCAAAATTTTTGAAAATGACCAAAATACCCTCAAGCTAGAAAAGTGGCAGTGACAAATCTACCCTCCTTAAAAGAATTTCGTCCTCGAAATTGAAAGGCAAAATACAACTGATGAGAATGATAGAAAGTATACCTCAAGGTCCAAAAAGATAAGGGTACCGCTCGCGCATCACATCCTCCCGCTCCTAGGTAGACTCTCCTGGATAATGATGCCTCCATGCGACGTGTACCAAGGGTATCACCTGGTTCCTCAGAACCTTCTCCCGTCGATCCAGAATCTCCACTGGCTGCTCTGGATAGCTGAGAGAAGGCCCATCCTCAATCTCCGAATGATCGAGCACATGGCTAGGGTCAGCCATGTACCGTCTCAACTGTGATACATGAAATACGTTGTGGACCCCCACAAGTGCAGGCGGCAAGTCTAGCCTGTAAGCCACGTCACCGACTCTCCCGCTGATAACGAAAGGGCCGATGAAGCACGGGCTAAGCTTTCCGCCTCCACCAAAACGTATCGTACCACGAGTCGGAGATATCCTTAAGAAAACCTGGTCTCCGACCTAATCATAAGCAAGGTCTTAATTAAAATAAATAACAAACAAGATCAAAAATCACAAACAACAACCTAAATCTAATCCTACTCTACTCCGTACCTCAAACTCCAAGGGCCTCCGGTGGCTATCGGCCCAGTGCCGATGTCTGTCCTACGCCACGCGAAGTCTGTCCCTGATGAGCTTCACCTTCTCGGCCGCATCAACAACCATCTCTGGCCCTAGTAAAGCTCGCTCACCTACATCATCCCAGGATAAGGGTGTACGGCACCTACGCCCGTACAGAGCCTCGAAAGATGACATCTCAATGCTGGCATGGAAACTATTGTTGTAGGCAAACTCCACCAAATGAAGATGATCCTCCCAGAAACCTCCAAAGTCCAAGACGCACGTCCGCAGCATATCCTCAAGGGTCTGAATAGTCCGCTCTGACTGTCCGTCCGTCTGGGGGTGGTATGCAGTACTAAACTTGAGCTGAGTGCCCAAGCTGGTCTGCAGACTCCTCCAGAAATGGGAAGTAAAACGGCTATTCCGATCCGAGACGATGCTGACCAGAACTCCGTGGATCCTGATTATCTGCCGCATATACATCTCCGCCAGCCTCTCTGTAGACGTACCCACCTTGAATGGCAAAAAGTGGGCCGATTTGGTCAACCTGTCAACGATGACCCAAATCGCATCTTTCCCTCCTGGAGTACGTGGCAATCCTGAAACGAAGTCTATCGTGATATGCTCCCATTTTCACTCGGGAATGGGCAGCGGCTGCAACAATCCACCGGGCCTCTGTCTCTCTGCCTTGACCTGCTGACAGACCAAGCACCTAGCTACGAAGTGGGACACCTCCCGCTTCATTCCTGACCACCATACATGCTCCCGCAGATCTCGGTACATCTTGTTGGCACCCGGGTGTATAGAGTACTGAGATCTGTGGGCCTCCTGCATAACCTGTTCCCTGAGCTCTCCGCTGGGCACACATAATCTGGAACCGTGCCTCAAGGCACCATCCTTTGCAAGTAAAAACTCAGCATCCCCCACTCCTATACTGATCTGCTCTCTGATACACTGCAGGGCCACATCCTCGAACTGGGCCGCCTTGATACTGTCTATCAAGTCCGACTGAATCTGCATCCCCTATAGCTGCATCTGCACTCCGGGCACGATCACCTCAATCCCAAGGCTCTCCAAGTCGGCAAGCAAATGCCGATCCATGGTCAAACACATGGCTGTCGGATACCTACTCAAGGCATCGGCAACCACGTTGGCCTTCCCTGGATGATACTGCAGTACAATATCGAAGTCCTTCATCAACTCCAACCATCTGCGCTGTCTCATGTTCAACTCCTTCTGAGTGAACACATACTTTAAACTCTTGTGATCTGTGAAGATCTCCACCCTCTCACAATACAGATAATGCTTCCACAGCTTCAGGGCAAATATCACTGCTGCCAGCTCCAGGTCGTGGGTAGGGTAGTTCTTCTCATGGGGACATAATTGCCTGGAAGCATAGGCAATCACCTTTCCGTGCTGCTGCAACACACAACCCAGCCCCTTTCCTGAAGCATAACTATAAATAGTGAATCCACCTGATCCCGAAGGCAATGTCAGAATCGGAGCTGTCGTAAGCCGCTTCTTCAACTCATCAAAAGCTGCCTGACACTCCTCTGACCTGTCACGACCCGCACCCACTGTTAGGGTACGAGAACGTAACAACGCCCAGCCTACGCCGCAGTGTCGGCGGTAGAATGCTGTCCTAGGTCACATCATCTAACAATATTATGCTAAGCAGTTATACTCTGACATAGCAGATACAGACTCAATCACATCTAAGGTAGAGCATGATAAGGATAGATAAAACATAAAATCCAAAGAGATACAGGAGATAGAAGTCTAAGTGTCTAAGATAAATAAACCCAGAAATACATCTCGAAACTCAAATACAGTAATCCACAAAGTAAATACAACTCCAGACAAATAAAATAACTATCTAAACAACCTCTAATGTGTCTCCTCTAGGCTAGCAGGCAACCTCCAAGCTATCTATAAAATTTATCAACAGGTCCAGTCAGGACAGGAACGAGCACATCTTATCTAGAAAACCCAAGTAAATGACAGAGAACTATAAAGCAGTTATAGGTAGTTGTATTGATGAAAATGGCAGTTTATATCCAGGTGATGGTAAGAAAGACAGATAAGGTGCAAGAAAAGTAAATAACTAAACAAGAGAAGAATCATAGCAATGAAGTCTGTAAAAATAGAACTAGCTGAACCAGGGTAATATGATATAAAGTCCAAACAATAATGTAGACCAGTGTAACTCCAATGTAAGTCCAGTACAAGATGAATCTAATACAAGATGAATCCAGTAAGGGACGATTCCAGTCATAGTGATCAATGATTCCAGGGTGAGTCCAGCCTATACTCTAGCAGTGTGTTTTAAAATACCGAGATCGACATGTAAACGGCTGTGGGTAATCCGACACACCTCTCACTGATCAGACGAGAGATGGCTATCATTCCAGTAGATTCCAGTAGGGGAGATTCCAGTAATGGGGTATGTCTACATATCTTACTCTAGTATTTCCCCTCCCAGCAAGTGAATCCAGAATTCTGACACAATGATTCAAGATGAGTCCAGCCAAAATATAATGATACCAGTAAATGATTCCAGTAAATGATTCCAGTAAATGATTCCAGCAGGTGATTCCAGTAATAGAAGCCAAAAATGATGATACCAGTAATAGAGGCCAGAAAATAAATATGTGTCGTATACATGAATCCAGTAATATCCATACGTGTTGTAACAGAGAATCGTATACAACTAACTAGAACTGAAATACAGCAATTGACAAATAAATGAGAGAACTATCAGAGAATGTACTCGCCTGATATCTGAATGTCCAAGGTAAAGATACTGTCCGAGGAGAGGTGTCTGGCTCATAATTAGAACAGCACAAGTCACAACATGTCCAGAAGGGTAATATAAAGCACTATAATGCATTCTACATGAATCTAGGTCAAACTAGGTCAAAGTCAACCCTTGGTCAACTCTGGTCAAATGCACTAGTCAAACTAGGTCAAACTAGGTCATGTCCTAACCTAGCAAGTCTTACTAGGCCTAACCAAGACTATCCTAGCAAGCACACATCAATACAAGGCTATACAAGCCAACATACACCCGACTTTATATAGCATGCAATTATTCAATACTCAAATATGAAAGAATTCACATTGGATATATACTAGGTAATCTATTACTTTAAGCTATATATGTCTACACATATATACACATGCATATATTGGTATTCAATATTAGGTCTATAATCATGGCATTTCAAATGGTTATATAAACTTATATATTACAACACAATATGCTAACATATATATAATATACATACATAGCTAAGTTAACTATATTTATAAATACTTATTTAAGAGGCTATGTGTGTGTATGTGAACATGGCAAAGGGGCAAGTGAGGGTTAAATGGGCATACATAGTGTATACACATCAAAGAGTGTCAAAGTGTAAGTGAACAATGTGTCAAGTGTGATAGTGTCAACATAGTGTAAGGGGGTACATGAGGTAATATAGGATTTGTGTTAACATAGAACATTACATCTCATTAACTTGTATATTGCATACATTATATCTATTATTACATTACATTCATGCTTGCATTCATTCATCATTCATTTATTCTCTTGCACCACTATATGCACCATACATTACATACTATGGAACCTACATATTCATTACAAGCCATACTTATACATGCTTACATTAGATAGGATACTTACACCTCATACATCATTTATTTAACTATTTACTCATGCTTGCATTTTCTATTTAATTACAGAATGTATATACATTAACATGGGTTAAAATAAAATAGAACATTATATTGCACACAAGGGTGCACAAAATGCATATGTCGAATAGTAACTCCTACTAATAATCAATACTGTACCATCTCAGCATAAATTAAAATCTAGGATTAAAGTATATTATAGATCTATGTGTTAGCTTTCCAAAACTTCAAACGGATCGCGTTTTCGTTTCCGAAAACTCCCGAAATCGCGAAAACACCGAGAACGCGTTTGTCTTTCGTACAGCTGACACTCAAATAATTCTCCAGAAAGTTATAGAAAGAATTAGGCCTATTATTACACGTTTTTGGAAAGCTAACTTCAATATGCTTCTTTTAAAAAAAACGAGAGATTAAACCGAGCTTTGAGCTAGAAGTTATGACATTTCGAAGTTAGGGCTGAAATTAAAAACGTGGATAAAAATCATGACGGATTTAAATAGTTTGAGCCAAAAGAATACACAATATATATCCTAATTATCCACAACAATAATAGCAATAATAATATGAGGAACCACACTCACAAACTTGATTATATAATCATCATGAACCATTTATTACATATATAAATATATCTCATTACAATATATATATATAAATCTATATATGTAACATGAACACATCCACAACACAAAGGACACTCCTATGACCTCCAAATGGACACAAAATGGACACAAATGGAGATACAACCATGGGGGTCATTCCTATGGGTTCAAAATAGACCTATATGCATGAGGAAATGAAAAGAAGAAGGGATTTATATCTCCCGGTAGATCGAATCGAAGAAAAACCTTCCCGGAGCGACACCGACACGTAGAGATTCCAAAAGGACACGAACGAGCTCCGAATCCTCCCAAACTTGGGTAGCTTCCTCCTTGGCTAGAATGGAGAAGGAAAGAAGAAGATTTGGTGGTAAAATGGAAGGATTTGGTGGAGAAATTGCTAGGGATTGCTCTCTAGGAATTTGGGGAAGAACAAGAGAGAGAAAAATAGATGGATAATGACAAATGGGAGGCTCAACCCTATCCTTATTGTGGCTGGCCATAAAGGTGATTTTGTCCTATTAGAAAAAGTCCAAAAGCCCCTACTAACCTATTCTATGAGTATTAGGAAAGGGCTAATTGGTTGGGGCTAAATTAGTCATTCTAAAGTCTCTAATCACACTAACCTTATCCATAATAATCAGTCTAACCTCTAACTAAAATATTTCTATCATGTGGACTAAAATTAATATCATGTGGGCCATGCCTAACTAGTGTGTGGGTCCCACTAGAGTCAAACTACCCCCGGGTCCCCGTTTCAAGTCGGATTGAGTTGAAATTCGAACCCGACTCAAATAACCCCAAAACAATATCATAAATAATAAAATAATATCAAAATAATTCAAAGAGGTCAAATGCAAAAATATCCTTAGGCCAAAAATGACATTAAAATATCATAATCACATGGTTAGGCTCTAGGTCAAACAGTCTCTAGGGTTTCACTAGCAAAACGTCAAAATCACAAGTCAATGATTTAAATAATTTTAAAATGATTTAAAATCACCAAAAATCATATCATGAATTAAATATCATTATTAAAATAATTATAAACATGAAATTTCAAAATTATCCTCAATCAAAAAATTAAAATAAAATAAAAAATCAACCCGAAAAGGGTGCTCACATCCTACCCACCTTATAAAAATTTCGTCCTCGAAATTAAAATATTCGTAATCCTTCTAGGTCAAACCCCCACAATCAAATTCCAGAACTTAAATAAATCATACCATCAAAAGGACGACATACAGGGTCATGGCATACGGTGGTAGTGAAAGTCTCATCTAGGTATACTAGTCATGCTAAACCAAAACGGTCATAGGGTATCAAAACACACAAGCAATCTAGGGTGCTAAACAAAAGTTACAAAAACAACAAACCATCAAAACTGTAAGGCAGTCTACCATCCTATATAAAAACTGATACTTATCATAAAAATAAAGAAAAGTAACTACCCATTATCTTTAAAGGGTTCAGAAAAAAAATAAAAGAAAATCAAAATCAAAGTTAAGGAATGAAAGCCAATTCCATGGAAAATTTCCAATCACAATACGTATTAAGAATATTTAGTCTCCATATGATCTAAGTTGATCAAATTGGGGGAAATCAAGATTTAGGCAATATGGAGGACAGGTTCAACAAAGTCTGAGATCGAGCATACAAGGATAGAGATTCAGGTCACAATCAAATTTAATTCAATTAAGTACAACCCAAGATATAAATATGATAAGAAAAGATAATCGAAGTCGATTTGGTCGGATTAAGGAAACTAGGATTCAATGATATTGAAAAACCCCTTTTAGAGAAAACAGGAAAAAATTTCATACGAAGTCAGCAAATCATCCCTCTCAAATACTATCACTTTATCATTTGCCAAACCATATTTTTTTTTCTCACAAGTCCCAATATGAAAATCAACCTCTATATAACTATCATCGAAATTTTATAACCTTCAGTCATCTAAACCTTTACCACAATCACCATAGACAAAATCTTTAACTTCCAAAATATTTTCCACGAAACATACCCCTCTTTTTAGGAGTCAACACTTATTCATTTAATCAAAATTTCAAATTCCTTCACCTCGTTTTAAATTAGATCTGAAACCTCTAAATCCAGGTTATGGAATCCTTGGACTTGTTTAAATCGAGTCTCGTATTCACTAAACTCCAATACCACTATGTCACACAAAATTTATTCTTATTTATAAATCAACCTTTATATTTTCTTCAACGTTTACCTTCAAATATTTTTTTGAATTCTACAATTTTCTCCCAATCATCTAAAATAATTTCCATAACGTAAAATCCTTGTGTTCTCTCTGTCTCTAGTCACCCTCTTACAATATATAGCTCAATTTCGTATAATCATTTTATTCGATTAAATTCTCCTTTCCATCTCTAAATTTCTACATAGCCTTGTAATAGTTCCCAAGAATCAATAACAAAGATTTTTAAGTTCTCAAAACTAGGTTGACCTTAAACATCCTCATTAGTTTTGAAATACATCCATGAATTATTCATAACCCACTTTATGTGATTGTTTCTAAATTGATAACATTTATCCTTCGATTTTATTTTAAACCTTTACCACATCTCCATTTCAAATTTTTCATATTTGACATCCAACACTCTGATTCCTACAAAATCATCATATGATAACCAATTACATCATTTCCGAACTAGATGATTTATGTCACTTCCTCAACATTTCTCAGATAAAAACGATATAAAGATTCAAGAGTTTTCAAGGTATAGCTGACAGAATTATATATGAGACAGGGAATTGATATAATCAGGACAGGTATATAAGACAAGGAATGATGGTAGTAAAAATATTGGCAGGAAAAGAATAATAATAGAATCTGTTCTGCTTATCTATTTAAAAGAGGGACCCATTTTTTTTTGAAACAAGAATTATAATACCAAATCCAAAATAAGGCCTAGCAAAATCATTGGTTTATTGTATTAAGAAGAAATAAATTTTTGTAAAAAGTTACACAAGGTTTATAAAAATAGCTAAAGCTACATCCTAAGTAAACAATGAGAAACAAAACAAAACAAAACAACAATAATTCCTTCTCTTTTTTTTTGAATGACTGAAACAAAAGTAGCAAAAATATGTTTGAAAACATTTAAGGTACAATCTGATAATCATATGCGTCTATCCAAAATCATAGTACTCTAAATCCTCGTCATACTAGTGAGCAAGGCTACGATAATCACAGAGTCCTTGACTTATGCACATACTTCTAGAATCATGGTATTTAACATTTTCGCGGTGCCGCTAGCTTGGCTGCGAAAACCTTAAATTCCCACACCGGAAAAATATATCCAAAGTCAGACTATATGTCCTCACCATGCTGACTAATGTGACTATAGAAGACTAGATTCCATAACATAGATGACCTAGCTCATATAATTTCATCTTGCCAAAAATTAAATTAATCAACAATGAATTCCCAAAAATCAAATCAAATTTATCAACGAGCATCAAAATTCAAAAATGAACAAAATCCTTCAAATCATATAACCACAAACTCGGATGCTACAGCTAACATCAAGATTCAAAATTCCACAACCTTCATCAAAATCAATAAATACAAACTCAAATTCAATAATAATACATCAAAATCAAATTCAACAACAGAAAGTAAAGATAAATCAAATCAAGGAAAAAGAGTTTTCAAATCGGAGTTAAACAAGATTCTCAAGGGTCGTCCCAGAAATCTCTCAAGGGATCCTAATTGTGATTGAGTATCTTCAAAAATATATCCTATTTCTACTGCAGGCTATAGTGGTACTCTAGTTCGAATACCACTACACAAACTCGACCTGCATGGGCCACCACTAAAAACGTGTCACGACCCGCACCCACTGTTAGGGTACGAAAACGTAACAACGCCCAGCCTACGCCGCAGTGTCGGCGGTAGAACGCTGTCCTAGGTCACATCATCTAACAATATTATGCTAAGCAGTTATACTCTGACATAGCAGAAACAGACTCAATCACATCTAAGGTAGAGCATGATAAGGATAGATAAAACATAAAATCCAAAGAGATACAGGAGAGAGAAGTCTAAGTGTCTAAGATAAATAAACCCAGAAATACATCTCGAAACTCAAATACAGTAATCCACAAAGTAAATACAACTCCAGACAAATGAAATAACTATCTAAACAACCTCTAATGTGTCTCCTCTAGGCTAGCAGGCAACCTCCAAGCTATCTGTAAAATTTATCAACAGGTCCAGTCAGGACAGGAACGAGCACATCTCATCTAGAAAACCCAAGTAAATGACAGAGAACTATAAAGCAGTTATAGGTAGTTGTATTGATGAAAATGGCAGTTTATATCCAGGTGATGGTAAGAAAGACAGATAAGGTGCAAGAAAAGTAAATAACTAAACAAGAGAAGAATCATAGCAATGAAGTCTGTAAAAATAGAACTAGCTGAACCAGGGTAATATGATATAAAGTCCAGACAATAATATAGACCAGTGTAACTCCATTGTAAGTCCAGTACAAGATGAATCTAATACAAGATGAATCCAGTAAGGGACGATTCCAGTCATAGTGATCAATGATTCCAGGGTGAGTCCAGCCTATACTCTAGCAGTGTGTTTTAAAATACCGAGATCGACATGTAAACGGCTGTGGGTAATCCGGCACACCTCTCACTGATCAAGCGAGAGATGGCTATCATTCCAGTAGATTCCAGTAGGGATGATTCCAGTAATGGGGTATGTCTACATGTCTTACTCTAGTATTTCCCCTCCCAGCAAGTGAATCCAGAATTCCGACACAATGATTCAAGATGAGTCCAGCCAAAATATAATGATACCAGTAAATGATTCCAGTAAATAATTCCAGCAGGTAATTCCAGTAATAGAAGCCGGAAATGATGATACCAGTAATAGAGGCCAGAAAATAAATGTGTGTCGTATACATGAATCCAGTAATATCCACATGTGTTGTAACAGAGAATCGCATACAACTAACTAGAACTGAAATACAGTAATTGACAAATAAATGAGAGAACTATCAGAGAATGTACTCGCCTGATATCTGAATGTCCAAGGTAAAGATACTGTCCGAGGAGAGGTGTCTGGCTCCTAATTAGAATAGCACAAGTCACAACATGTCCAAAAGGGTAATATAAAGCACTATAATGCATTCTACATGAATCTAGGTCAAACTAGGTCAAAGTCAACCCTTGGTCAACTCTGGTCAAATGTACTAGTCAAACTAGGTCAAACTAGGTCATGTCCTAACCCAGCAAGTCTTACTAGGCCTAACCAAGACTATCCTAGCAAGCACACATCAATACAAGGCTATACAAGCCAACATACACCCGACTTTATATAGCATGCAATTATTCAATACTCAAATATGAAAGAATTCACATTGGATATACACTAGGTAATCTATTACTTTAAGCTATATATGTCTACACATATATACACATGCATATATTGGTATTCAACATTAGGTCTATAATCATAGCATTTCAAATGGTTATATAAACTTATATATTACAACACAATATGCTAACATATATATAATATACATACATAGCTAAGTTAACTATATTCATAAATACTTATTTAAGAGGCTATGTGTGTGTATGTGAACATGGCAAAGGGGCAAGTGAGGGTTAAATGGGCATACATAGTGTATACACATCAAAGAGTATCAAAGTATAAGTGAACAATGTGTCAAGTGTGATAGTGTCAACATAGTGTAAGGGGGTACATGAGGTAATATAGGATTTGTGTTAACATAGAACATTACATCTCATTAACTTGTATATTACATACATTACATCTATTATTACATTACATTCATGCTTGCATTCATTCGTCATTCATTTATTCTCTTGCACCACTATATGCACCATACATTACATACTATGGAACCTACATATTCACTACAAGCCTAATACATGCTTACATTAGATAGGATACTTACACCTCATACATCATTTATTTAACTATTTACTCATGCTTGCATTCTCTATTTAATTACATAATGTATATACATTAACATGGGTTAAAATAAAATAGAACATTATATTGCACACAAGGGTGCACAAAATGCATATGCCGAATAGTAACTCCTACTAATAATCAATACTGTACCATCTCAGCATAAATTAAAATCTAGGATTAAAGTATGTTATAGATCTATGTGTTAGCTTTCCGAAACTTCAAACGGATCGCATTTTTGTTTCCGGAAACTCCCGGAATCGCGAAAACACCGAGAACGCGTTTGTCTTTCGTACAGCTGAAACTCAAATAATTCTCCAGAAAGTTACAGAAAGAATTAGGCCTATTAATACATGTTTTTGGAAAGCTAACTTCAATACGCTTCTTTTAAAAAAATAAGAGATTAACGAGCTTTGAGCTAGAAGTTATGACATTTCTAAGTTAGGGCTGAAATTAAAAACGTGGATAAAAATCATGACGGATTTAAATAGTTTGAGCCAAAAGAATACACAATATATATCCTAATTATCCACAACAATAATAGCAATAATAATATGAGGAACCACACTCACAAACTTGATTATATAATCATCATGAACCATTTATTACATATATAAATATATCTCATTACAATATATATATATAAATCTATATATGTAACATGAACACATCCACAACACAAAGGACACTCCTATGACCTCCAAATGGACACAAAATGAACACAAATGGAGATACAACCATGGGGGTCATTCCTATGGGTTCAAAATAGACCTATATGTATGAGGAAATGAAAAGGAGAAGGGATTTATACCTCCCGGTAGATCGAATCGAAGAAAAACCTTCCCGGAGCGACACCGACACGTAGAGATTCCAAAAGGACACGAACGAGCTCCGAATCCTCCCAAACTTGGGTAGCTTCCTCCTTGGCTAGAATGGAGAAGAAAAGAAGAAGATTTGGTGGTGAAATGGAAGGATTTGGTGGAGAAATTGCTAGGGATTGCTCTCTAGGAATTTGGAGAAGAACAAGAGAGAGAAAAATAGATGGATAATGACAAATGGGAGGCTCAACCCTATCCTTATTGTGGCTGGCCATAAAGGTGGTTTTGTCCTATTAGAAAAAGTCTAAAAGCCCCTACTAACCTATTCTATGAGTATTAGGAAAGGGCTAATTGGTTGGGGCTAAATTAGTCATTCTAAAGTCTCTAATCACACTAACCTTATCCATAATAATTAGTCTAACCTCTAACTAAAATATTTCTATCATGTGGACTAAAATTAATATCATGTGGGCCATGCCTAACTAGTGTGTGGGTCCCACTAGAGTCAAACTACCCCCGGGTCCCCGTTTCAAGTCGGATTGAGTTGAAATTCGAACCCGACTCAAATAACCCCAAAACAATATCATAAATAATAAAATAATATCAAAATAATTCAAAGAGGTCAAATGCAAAAATATTTTTAGGCCAAAAATGACATTAAAATATCATAATCACATGGTTAGGCTCTAGGTCAAACAGTCTCTAGGGTTTCACTAGCAAAACGTCAAAATCACAAGTCATTGATTTAAATAATTTTAAAATGATTTAAAATCACCAAAAATCATATCATGAATTAAATATTATTATTAAAATAATTATAAACACGAAATTTTAAAATTATCCTCAATCAAAAAATTAAAATAAAATAAAAAATCAACCCAAAATTTAGGGTGCTCACATGACCAAACATACTCAGCATCCTTCCGGGTCAACCGTGTCAACGGCTCTACAATCCGGAAGAAATCCTGCACGAATCTCCGATAATATCCTGCCAGCCCCAGAAAACTCCTGATCTCTGCAACTGAAGTCGGCACTGCCCATGCCTCAACTGCTACAATCTTCTTGGGGTCAACTGAGATACCATCTTCAGTCACCACATGCCCCAAAAAGTCCACCCGATCCAAGAAGAACTCACACTTGGAGAGCTTCCCGTAAAGTTGCTCATTCCTGAGAGTCTCCAGCACGGTTCTCAAATGCTCCTCGTGCTCCTCCTCAGTCTTGGAATATACCAAGATGTCATCAATAAACACCACCACAAACTGATCCAGATACTGGTGGAACACCTTGTTCATAAGGTTCATAAACACAGCTGGTGCATTGGTTAGCCCAAACGGCATAACCAAAAACTCGAACTGTCTATACCGCGTCCTGAAAGCGGTCTTGGGAATATCCTCCCTCTTCACCTTCACCTGGTGATATCCTGACCTCAGATCAATCTTGGAAAATACCCGAGCTCCGCTCAACTGGTCAAATAGATCGTCGATCCGCGGCAGTGGATATTTGTTATTGATCGTGAGGTTGTTGAGTGCCCTATAGTCAATACACATACGTACTGACCCATCCTTCTTCGGCACGAACAACACTGGTGCACCCCATGGTGACGAGCTCGAGCGGATGAAGCCCTTGTCCTGTAGCTCATCCACCTGCCTCTTCAGCTCCACCAGCTTGCCGTTGTTCACCCGATAGACATGCTGAGAGATGGGTTCCGCTCTTGGAACCAAGTCTATCGAGAACTCTATGTCCCTGTCTGGGGGCAGTCCCGGCAACTCCTCTGGGAAAACATCCATATAATATGCTATCAAGGGGTGTGGAATCGTCTGCTCCTCGACCGAGACTCCACAGAAGACTCCGCTGCTCTGTTCTGCCTGACGTCTGGAGTACTCGAACTCTGGCTCCCTCGGCGCTCTGAAGAGAACTCTACCCCCTCTGCAATCAATACTGGCGTGGTGCCTGCTCAACCAATCCATGCCTAGTACTATATCATAGTTCGGCAATGGCATTACGAGCAGGCTCACCTCCAACTCACGGTCTCCCAAAACTACTCTCCGACCCTTACAAATATCACTCACGAGGATAATACCACCCCCGGTCGTGATCTTGTAAGTCCTAGGCAACGATTCAGCTATGATACCGTGTCTAATCGTAAAAGATACTGATATGAAGCTATACGAAGCACCGGAATCGAATAAGGCAAATGCTGGACTGGAGTCAAGAAGAATCGAACCTGCAATCAGCTCTCCAGTCACCTCTGTCTCTCCAGCTGCCATGGCGAAAGCTCGCCCCTGCTGGCCTTCCCTGGCCTGCTGCTGGTGCTGGACGAACCTCTGCTGCTGTGTCGGCAGGGCTGGTCCCCGCTGCTGACCCACTGGAGCTCTGGCTCCTCCTCCTCCTCCCGGAGCTACCCGTACTATACGGCACTCCCTCATCTGGTGGTCTGCTGAACCACACAATAGGCACATGCCTAGCCTCTTTCTGCACTCACTGGCAACATGCCCAGACCTCCTACAGTATCCACAAGTGGTAACCTGCCTCTGGCCCTGCTGGTGCTGTCTCGGCTGCTGCTGCTGGACTGGCCTCTGCTGGATCGGCTGCGGCTGAAATTGCCTCAGCTGCTGATGCTGAAAGTGGGGCCTCTTGGCCTGGCCTCCGCTGCTACTGCCTCCAACTGGGTCTCTCCCCCTCTTGAGCCTAAGCTCAAGATCATCCTCTGCTAGCAAGTCTCCCGTCAAGATCTCTTCAAATGTAGCATCTCTGCTGCCCTTGGTCAGGGACTTGACCTCCTTGACCAGACCCTTCCGGAACCTCTGGGCCTTCGCCGTCTCGCTTAAACCCTCTACAAATCTGCCGAGACGACCAAACTCTCCAGCATACTCCTCTACTAAGAGGCTCCCCTGGACCAAGCTCTCAAACTGCGACTCTAAGGCTCTGACTGCTGAATCTGGGAAGAACTTCTTCTTGAAGAAGCCCCTGAACTGCTCCCAAGTCTGCCCTGGTACCTCCACCCTGGGGTCTGACTGATACCAGGTACGAGCAAGATCTCGCATCCGGCTAGCTGTGGCCTCGATCTGAAGGTCTACTGGAATCCTGGCCAAGCGGAAGATCTCCTCTATATGCTCGATCCACTCATCGGCATATAGGATCCCCTCTGTCCCCAGAAAGTCCATGGGGCTCATCTTCTGAAACTGCTCGATCCCCGGTGTCCTCGACTGCTGTACCACTGGTCGAGCTGCGGCTGTCGTGACAGCCAACTCCATACCTCTGTCCTGCCGAGCCTGCTGTCGGTCCATGAACTGCTAGAAATATGTGAACATCTGAGCTGCGTCCACATGTCCTGGAGGCGGTGACGGCTGGAAAGGTACCTCTGGACTGACCGGGTCCTGCCTCCCAGTCGGTGGATGCATACCCCCTGCTGCGGCTGTCGAGGTCTCAACACGAGCTGAGGTGGCAGGAGCTGCAGTCCCCTGGCCTCGCCGTACTGGCTGAGAGGTAGCAGTCCTCTCTATAGCATCCTCATGAATGGCACGCTGCGATCTAGTCTCTACCATCCTGAAGATAGACAAACAAGAGTATCAATTTCTGAGAAAGAAGCGAAATAACAAAGGCGGACAATTATAATTCAAAGGATCAGCTGACAAAGGATTTAGATGGCAATAAAAAAAATTCTAAAGTGATTGAGCATCTTAAAATTAATGTCCTATATCCTATAGCAGGCTGCAGTGATACTCTAGTTCGAGTACCACTACACTTCTAGTCGACCTGCATGGGCCACCACTAAAAATGTGTCACGACCCGCACCCACTGTGAGGGTACGAGAACGTAACAACGCCCAGCCTACGCCGCAGTGTCGGTGGTAGAGCGCTGTCCTAGGTCAACATACATCTAACAATATACATTTAAACAGTTTATACTCCCCGAATGGGGTGACATAACAGTAAAACTCAATCACAACTAAGGAAGAGATAGCACGAAATGAAGTAGAACTCAAGGAAATAAATAGATGAAATAGCAGAAGTCTAAGATAATCCCAGCAATATCCATCAGTATAAGGTCTCAGATGAATGAATATATACAACTCTGAACTCCAAATAAAGTCTAACTAAAACATGTCTCAAGACTGCATAAAGTAAGATAAGCCTAACTAGTCTAGTCTAGGCAATCGGGGTGATCTCCTCAGCTAGAGCTGGGTCCTCTTGAGGGTCCAGCTCGCAGGTGTCATCTAAGGCTGCCCCGTAGTAAGTGTCCAGGCAAGCCTCCTCCTCGTCCTCTGTAATATTTTCAACAGGTCCAGTCAGGACAGGAGCGAGTACAGTACATCTCAACAGATCATAGCAGGTTAGAAGATATAATCATACAGTAAAGTAAGATACAAGTACTGAAAGAAGTGCAGTATGTAAACAGAGAGAGAAAGCTGTAAGAGAAATATCTACTATAAATAGAGAACTATCATGTGACTAGTGAGTCAGAGTACAATATAGACATGTAAATGGCATAGAAGATTCTGATAAGACACTAAGGAATGATTCTGATAAGATACTATTGGTGTATTATTCACATGTCCAATTCTACTCTCCCGTACCCCCAATCAATACACAAGGATCCAGCCAGGTTATGTTATATGATGCTATGTAACAGCCCCCGAAGGGTAGTAGACCCCGAAGGTGATAGACCCCGAAGGTGATAGACCCCGAAGGTGATACATAGTAGTCCCATAAATGGGATAAGGATTCTAAGAAGACTCTACGATCATAAGAGTATATGTCGTAAGTGATCAAAGAACCAATGAAGCATAGTGATACGCCATGTAAGTGAAATGCACAGAACATGTAGTACCCGATGCTCCCTAAGGATAACATCTCAAGAAGGGATCCATATAGTACCAATCCGTGTGACCATCGTGACAGTACAAGTAAAGTAATCTACTGCAGGAAATAATTTTAAGCAGGATATGAAATGATCAGAGAATGTACTCGCCTGTATCTGAGTGTCCAATATGAAACGTACTGTCCAAGGAGTGGTGTCTGGCTCCTAATCAGAACAGCACAAGTCACAACAAGTCCAGAATAGTAAAATGAAGTCCTACTATGCATTCTACATGATTCTAGGTCAATCTAGGCCAAAGTCAACTCTTGGTCAACTCTGGTCAACCCTAAAAGTCAAACTAGGTCAACCAAGTCTAATCAAGTCTAAACTCAACTAACTAGGTCTAACAAGTCTGTACTAACCTACCTTAGCCCAATCAAGCCTAGTTAGCACTCTACACATACACAAAGTCAACCCAATGATCTATGCTCCCTACCTAATACAATACATGTCTATGTGATGGTCATACATCAACAGATTATCACAATCCACATACCCACAATACCTTCATAACTTATATATTAACCACACTTTACATTATATATATATAAATACATCCATATTAGAGTATACATTATATATATATATATATATATATATATATATATATATATATATATATATATATATATATATATATATATATATATATATATATATATAGATAGATAGATAGGCATAAGGAGGAACATATGTAACTGTGGGTGTGTGTGTGTATACTTGTGTGTGTCAAAACTAGTGTGCAGGAAATACAAAACAGTAAAAGAGGGAGGAAAGAGTGTGTGTTATGTTTACATGCCATGAGTGAAAGGGTGAGGGATAAATCAGTTGCTAAACTGGGCTGTAAATAGGGAATCACACACAGGAAAAGCAATAGGGGCAGTCCATACACAGGTTTTTAACCCAAAACTTTATCTCATAATTACCCAAGAAGCAGTTCCCAGATTTCACACATAACCAAAACACACGTTCCAATATCAAGAAAACTCAGTTCAATGAATTCACAGATTAAGAAGAAAAAGAAAAGGAAATCAATTCAATGCCCCAACAATCTCAGTTAAGAAGGAAAAGGAAAAAGGAAATCAATTCATTGCCCCAACAATCTCAGTTTTTTGAAGAATACCCAAAACAGTACAAGTATTCAATGAATCTCAGGTTTCAACATAAATAGACAAAAGGAAAATCAACTCATGTATTCACCAACAGTTCAGAATTTGCAGTAAGGAAAGGAAGAATTTAATTTGTTCAAAACAGTATGAAATCTGAACCAAGCTTTAGTCCCCACATTTTCCAACTCCAATTCAAAATCAACAAGACACCAATCAACACAAAATTTGAACCACAGTTAGCAAATGGGTTCCCAGGTTATCAAAATGAAAAGGAAACAATGTGCAGGAGTTTAAGGTTTTAGGAAGAAATGAACACAACTAAAACCCAGGTTTTCTGTTGAACTTCCCAGTTAAAAGAACATAACATATCCCGTATCCAGGAGGATTCTAACTCAGATATCAAAGAACTAAGAAATCAGTTACAGGGAAAGGACAGTAGCCAATTCAGGTTTGCACAAAACTGGGAATACCATCCCAGTCTCAGGTAACCAGTCCACCACAGTTCAATATAGGAATACTTGGAAATCTCAGGTTCATTTCTGAACACAACCCAGTTCAACCATTTCGAATATGAATCCAAAAGTCAAAAGCTCATACACCCTACCAAAAGTTCATTTTGAATGTAAAATCTTAACTGGCATGTAGTGTGATATGTAGGGATCAAAATTTTAATTGAAAACATAACAGAACAATGGATTTAGATAGGTTGGAAACACTAGGATTTCACTGTATCAGGAAACAGTCCAAAACATCCATTCCAATCCAATATTCCACATAAAAACCAACTTAAAACATGTAAACCAATCTACATACACTATACAACATATTAGGATCTAATTAGCATTTTAAAACATGAATTAAACCATTTAGAATCGAATTAGAAAACAGAAACAAACCAATGCACTGAAATACACAAGCCTTCCCCATGCACACGAGATTCCGTGTCCGATACGACACCATCTGACACGAGGCTTGGGGAGTGTCATGACAGACACTGCCCCTTGCTCAGTGTCAAAAATGACATGCTCTAGTGGCCTGTGCAGCCCGCACGAGCACGCTGGTAGCAGGGGAGCTACAGTGCTCGTGCGTGCGCCACCCGCGTGTGCACGTGTCGACCATGACTCGACACGACACAGGAATCACAATATGACTCTCAAAACCTCTAAGCAAACCCTAGAACTATTTTCCTATTCAAAAACTTCCCTGAAATCTGAACGAAGTGTCCTTTGGGACATTTCGTCGAACACCCTATCAACCCACTGGTACGTGTCCAATACGGACACGAAACGGATTCAAAACCTAGGGTTAGCCTATCCTATAGTTAGGGTAGGGCTAGGGCCTTCCTAAAATGATTTTAAATAGGATTTTAATGGAGTATAGGAAGTTATACCTATAGAAGAACAAGCCTTCACAAAAACTTAATGGAAAGATTCCTCAAGCCACCCAAACTCTCACAAATTATTGTTTTCCTGCAAACAACTAATACCAGCAGCAAGAGCATTAATTTTAGGTCCTAATGAAATTAGTTTGGAGAAGAAAGGATTTAAATTGGATTTTTAATGAATTTTGGAAGATGGAACTCACCTCTTTCCTTAGAACTTTGGATAAACCTTAAAAGAGGCTAGCCCTAAAATCTAGGAGGGATTTTATAGGGGGTGGGCTGACCTAGTTGGCCGGCCAAGGCTAGGTTGGGTTAGGGTGGCTAGCTTAGGTTGAGCCTTCTAAGGTCTAAGGTCTAAGTCATAATCATGGCTTATGACTTCACAAGTCATAGCTTAACCAATCTAATCCCAAATTACCCTAAACTAATTCTAATGAACTAGAAATCACTAACTTAGGTCATACTAGGGTTTCTTAACCTAACCAAGATGTTCTGACCTAGGTTAGCCTATAGGGCAGTCTCCTGGTCAACACCAGTCAATATCTAAAACTAGCACCAAACAAATATACTAAAAATCACCTAAAATCACATTAATTATAATAAATAATAATCCCAAATAAATTCTAAAATTTTTGAAAATGACCAAAATACCCTCAAGCTAGAAAAGTGGCAGTGACACTTTGGGGCCTGTTCTTGAAGCGCCATCGAAAAATATCTGCCAGACGGAGCTTTCTTCGGTGACGTTTGATTCTTGGACCTCATCCGGGATATCTTCATAGAGTCTTGAGGACTCTGGGATGTGGTGTACAGCTAAAAAGTGGACCAGAGCCTGACCCTTGACGGCTTTTTGTGGAACGAACACCATGTTGTATGGCGTCAGCAGGATTATCCATGTAGCTAGCCGGGAATTTAATGACCATGGCTTCGTCATGAGAACTCTGAGTGGATTGACTCGGGAGATGACATGAATTGTCTGGCCCGAGACATAATGGCAAGCCTTCTGGATGGCAAATACCAAAGCCAAACACACTTTTTCAACGGGGTTGTACCGGTGTTCGGCCCCGATCAGTGTTCTACTGAGGTAGTAGATAGCTTGCTCATAGCCTGTATCGCTATTCTGGGCAAGCAGAGCACCGAAGGAATGATCCATGGCACGGACGTAGAGGAGAAATGGTTTGCCGGCGACGGGTGCCACCAGGACTGGCGGGCTCGTCAAGTAAGCCTTGATGTCGTCGAAAGCTTTTTGGCATTCCTCTGTCCAAACGTAAGAGACTCCCTTCTTCATGAGCTGGGTGAAGGGTTGACATTTCTCGGAAAGGTTTGCTATAAACCTCCGGATGTATGCCAGACGCCCTTGCAGGCCTCGAAGTTCTCGGAGGTTCTTCGGAGGGTCCATGTCAAGGATGGCTTTGGTCTTCTCGGGATCGACATGAATGCCTTTCGCTGTGATAATGAAGCCCAAGAACTTCTGCTAGAAACCCCAAGAAAGGATTTAGCGGGGTTCATCTTGAGTTGATGCACTCGTATGAGATCGAAGACTGTCTTAAGGTCTTGTAGGAGATCTCCTTTGAGACGGCTCTTGACTGCAATGTCATCAACATAGCATTCGACTGTCTTACGAAGATGCTGATGGAAGATGGTGCTCATAGCTCGTTGGTATGTCGCACCAGCGTTCTTCAAGCCAAAGGGCATCACTGTGTAGCAGAATACCCCCTTCGGAGTCCTGAATGACGTATGTTTTGCGTCATTAGGGAACATCTTGATCTGGTTGTAGCCCGAATACCCGTCTATGAAAGACATGCGTTCGAAGACACATGTGTTGTCGATCATCACGTCGGTGATTGGAAGCGGGAATTCGTCCTTCGGACAAGCAGTGTTGAGATCCCTGAATTCGATACAGACTCGTATCTTCCTATTCTTCTTGGTGACAGGGACGACGTTGGCTACCCAATCCGGGTGTTGTTCTTCACGAATGAATCCGCTGGTTAGGAGTTTGTCTACTTCCTGATCGATAGCATTCATGATGTCAGGACGAAAACGTCGTTGTTGTTGCTTTATAGGCTTGGCATCAGGTAAGATGTTAAGCCTATGCATTGCGATCTGGGGATCAAGTCCCGATATATCTTCGTAGCTCCAGGCGAAGACATCGATATATTCTTTAGCCAGCTGGATTAAAGATTCCCGATCTTCTCCTTTTAGGCTTTTGCTGATGAAAATGGGTTTGGAAGAAGATCCATCCCCAAGGTCGATCTGTTTGACTTCGTCTTCGGTAGGGGGTTCGCATAATTCAAAGCGAGACTCCCACTGTTTTCCTAGGCGTTGAGCCCAGGGTTCTTCTTCGAAGAATTCTGGCATTTGGTCTTTGCCTTCATCTTCTTGAGATTGTGCAGATGTCATGTTGGCTGATAGCACTTTCTTGAAGACCGATCCGATACTGGTATTGGAATCCCAGGTTGATGCTTCAGATGAATGAGAATGTTCTACTTCTTCTACCTCTGAACTCTCTGGAGTTGACGGTGGCGTGACATAGCCCACCCCCCGTCTAGTTCGATGATAGTAGTCCTGCGGCTTTCCTTTAGGCGTTGGAAGCCGGAGAAGAAGACGTCGACCCTTGCCATAGTTCAGGCCTTTGTTGCTTTTTAGGTCGTAACCCATCTTTTGGATGAGGTACTTTGCCTTGTCCGTGTACCGATAGACTTGTATTCTGTCGGTATCTGGTTCTTGCTCGAGTGGCGGAAGGTCTTGATGACGCTCGACTTTACCAAAGATGATGGATTCTTCGTCTCGATTTTGCAATGGGACAACGAAACAGACCCCTTGGGACGGGACTACTCGATTTACATGATGAACGGTCGTTATTTGTGTTTGCAACGACCGTAGAGCGTTATCTAATGTATACATGGCATTCCAATGTGGAAGACTAGAATAATTAAAAGACACTCTATTATTGATGAAACACGAGATTTTGTCCCACGGAATTATATTGTCCAGAGAGGGTACATCTACATCAGCAGAGATATATTCCCCTAGCTCTTCATCTGTGAGTACTGGGATTGGATCAGGAGAGTCCACCACAGCTTTGATCTTGGGGTTCGAGAGGGCTATGTGGGCCTTCTCCGCTTGGATGAGACGGATGATTGCGGAGGCTTGCCTTTAAGACGCACCTTCAGAGGTACCTCAACTGCGCCTTCGATGACTGGTGCCTTCCCTTGTAGTTTTGCCACAAGGGGAGCCGATGTTTGAGGCGGCTTTCCCTTAAGCCGTATCTTCAAGGAAGATTCAGTAGATGTTCTACCTGGAGCAGTTGGTGCTTTTCCAGGTAGCTTGATGTTCATAGGAGGTAACGTCTGAGGTGGCTTCCCTTTGAGTCGAATTTTTAAAGGAGCGTCAGGAATCATCTCTGGCTCCATGTCGGGCTCTACTGCCATTTCTGCTTCATCGTCAGCATCATTGGCTTCCTCTTCGTCCGGTGACTTGTACAAGGTGGAATCAGTGAAGTAGGCTTCAACCCCCTTGAAAGGGTCGATGTCCGCGAACTCCGTCCGGATGATGTCATTGGTGGACACGTATTTCATACATTGGTGGAGTGTAGATGGCACCACCATGTACTCATGCAGCCACGGACGACCTAGTAGGAGGTTGTAGTTGACATCAACATCCACGACATAGCAAGTGACCTCAGTTCTGAGGTTACCAATATGACACTTCAGCCGTATTTTGCCCAGCGACTCGCTTTTGCTAGCATTGAAGCCACTGATTGTTGTGTTGGAAGGCGCCAGTCGGTACATTGGGATCCCCAGTGTTGAGAGCAGCATCTTCGGAATGATGCTGAGGGAAGACCCCGGATCGATCTGAATCCGCTTCACCTTAACGGAACCGATATACCCTGTATAATACAGAGGCCTATTGTGTCGGTTGTGCTTGAGCAACATGTCTTGTTGGATGAAGATTATGTTGGGGATAACTTCATCCGCACAATGACAGTGTATACATGTAGTCAGGAAATCTTCAGGCTGCTTGACCTGACTGATGAAGGACTCAGCATCCTTCAGAGCTTCACAGAGAGCTTCACGAGTATCCTTGGAAAGGCGAAGAAGCTCAAACAGAGATAGGCGGGCAGGAGTACTGGCAAGTTGTGCCAGTATGTCGAAGTTGTGGGGCTTGGCTAGCCCCGAAGCATTCTCATTTCGCAGAGGCTTGTCGAAACGGGCCTCTACATGCTTCTGATTATTGGCTGCTGGGGGCTTAGATGGGCCCTCTTCCTGGGCAGCAGGGACGGTACAAGGAGGCACCACCTCGACGGCAGCTTCGTCGGGTCAGGCGTTCTGATGTGAACATGTCTATACAGTTGTCACGAGTTGGTGGTAAGTTAACCACCTCCATTGTGGTGAGCGGGATGAGTCCACTCACGTTGTCACGAGTTGGTGGTAAGTTAACCACCTCCATTGTCGCCTTAGGGATGGGGACGATGCCATCTTGTGTTGTGGTTGGCGACAAGGTGCCAAATTGAAGCGACACCAGGTTGGCCGAGACCGTTTTCTCTTCGTAGTCGACGGAGATAACATCCGTATTGATCATGCACTGGATGTAGTTTTTGAGGATGTAGCAGTCCTTAGTTGGGTGTCCGACAAACCGATGGTAGTGACAGTACCTCGGATTGTCCACTTTTCCAACCTCGTCGGGACGCTTCGGGTCCGACAATTTGATCTTGTCACCCTGCTTCAGTATCTCGAAGAGTTGCAAGGTGTCTTCATCATTGAAAGAATAAACCTCCTTCGGCCTTGGTGCAAGTGGAGGCTTCTGAGTAGGTGCTGATACACCTTTGGAGGCATTGACAGTCAACGCCTGTGTAGGCCTTTAAAAATGACAGTCACGCTGAGTTGATCAGGACAGAGTCAAAAGTCACGCTCAGTTGATCCAGACAATATTTATAAATCACGCTGGGGAGACAGCTCATCATTTGTCAGAGAGTAATTATGACTGACAGCACAACAGTCGAAGAATGTCTCTTCGTATGCCACGTATGCACAGAATTCGAGAGATCACAGCCGTCTATTACGTGATTTTTGAAATCTTCTTCAGCAAGACTCAACCTTTGTCAAGTTGGCGTACCAAAAGAGCTTCTTGTCATTTAATGTGACTGACAAAAAGCAATCACTACCAGAGATTTTGTGTCAGTCGAGGCACGCTGAATCAAGACAGCTGGCAGTTCTATCTCAAGTCTGCGTGGATTCTGAAGTTTTCTTCATCAAAGTCTGCGTAGATTCTGAAACTTCTTGCCCCACGTTTGCGTGGATTTTGAAGCTTTCTACCCCGAGTCTGCGTGAATTTTGTCTTCACCAAGTCTGCGTGGATTCTGAAGCTTCTTGCCCCAAGTTTACGTGGATTTTGAAGCTTTCTACCCCGAGTCTGCGTGGATTTCGTCTTCAACAAATCTGCGTAGATTTCATCAAATTGGAGTACGTGGCAGCCATGCCACTGATCTCTCGCCTGCGTGTCCTGTAACTTGCACACGACTCATGCATGATTGCCATGTGTCCAACAGTTACAGGCCACGTCCAGTAACTGCTCACAACCTTGCGTATGTTAAATCCTGCATGATTTTCAACTAAGCACAGGCTGTGAAGACGGTTATCTTTTCAGTTATTATTTTTGACTCTATAAATAGAGTTCTTTTTCTCATTCATTGTACGGATACATAGTTATCTACTGTCAAAATTTTGAGAGCTTTTCTTCTTCGCATAGTCCAAGGGATAAAGTGATCGTCTTCTAGATCAGATTTCCACAGTTGTAATTTTTCCAGATACACAATAAATAAAGGAATTTATTTATGGAAAATAAATTGGCGACTCTGCTGGGAAAAACCATCTCCTCTTCTGAGATGGCAACAACTCAATGCGATACTTCGTCAATCGGCTCGACGAAGAAGGTGATGACGATCCAATTCGATCAACTCGCCTATGAAGAAATGCAGCGGGCTAAGAGTGGTAAGCCCACTACAGCCTCCATCATCACTGCCAAGTCGAAGGAACACTCTATCTATGTCCCTAAGAATCATTTGGTAGCCAATGGTGAAGTCTCTGCCACAGTGTCTGCTCCTAACACTGGCAAGAACTCTACTGCAAGCACGCACACTCTTGTGCACTCGAAGATGACAGTAATCAAAGATCACGCTAACAGTACTGGCTCCTTAGCCAAATCTGTTCCAGTGTGTGTCTCCAAAGTTGAAAGTCACGCTGACAACACTGGTTCCTTAGCCAAATCTGTTCCAGCGTGCAATTTCAACCTCAAAAGTCACGCTAACAATACTGGCTCCTTAGCCAAATCTATTCTAGCGTGTATTTCCAAAGTCAAAAGTCACGCCAACAGCACTGGTTCTTTAACCAAGCCTGTTTCAGCGTGTATTTCATCTAAGAAGAATAGCTCTTTAGCTATCTCTTCCTATTTGCCAAGTTCTACCAGAACTGGGGGTGGTCTTCCACACAAAGTCCCTTCGAAAAGAAATAACTCTTTAGTTGTTTCTTCTGCTCCTGTAGTTTTTACTTCAGGAACAGCTTTGACTGACAATTTTGTTAGTCAAAGAAAAGGAGATGGTCTTTTGACTACTCTTCCTTCTGGACATTCTCTGTCTCAAAACTTGAATGAGTCTAAGAAGAAACATTCCTTAATGTTTTCTTCTATGACTCCTTCGAATTGGGCACAGAATTTGTCTAGAAAAGGTCTGTTACCAACTCCTAATCAAGGGGGTGGTTCAACTCTTCCTTCTCTGCAAATATCCAGATCAATGGAAGGAAAACTCCATGTGTCCAAAACCAATGTGTTACCTCCAACTGATCTAAGAACAAAAATTAACACTTCTGGTGTTAAGAAACCATACCAGTTGGAAACAAGGATAAGAGATCCAGATGCAGAGTATGCAAGAAACTATGTGGCTCATATTAATCATTCTCTATATAATCAAGAGCCGTCAAGACCCAAGAACAGGAAATATACTCCTCAATCTTCACAAACAGATTTACGAGAATATCTTCAACAGAAGAGAAGAAGTGATTCTGTGTCAAAGGACCATGCTGAATGTGACTTCTATCCAAGAGTCATAATTCAATGTAGATGTTAATCAATGGCTCATGATCATGTTGATCATGAATGTGACTTCCAGCCAAGAGTCACAATGCAATGCAGATGTCAAACAAAATGACAATCTGTCTTCAATCGGATTCAGTGTGAACCTATGCCTGATGAAGATGAGCCTTTGTTTGCTTCTGTCAATATGACCTCTCGGGATGCTGGGGGTAGAGTTGATAGTCCAGATAGAGTATATAGAAATACCAGAGCAAGAGTCCTGGCCTCTAGTCAAAGAAATTTGATCTCTGAAGATGATTCTGAATTCCTTGGAGAATCTAGTTTCCCACCTCTTCCTACTGGAGGTAGTTCTCCTATAATTGACTTTGATGCACAAAGCAATGATTCAGAACAAACAACATCTACCAGTTCATCAATAATTCCTCGTACAGTCACGACTTATATGGTTGATGGGAATACTGATGAACCTTCTTCTTTCTTGACTCCTCAAGATCAAAGAATTGCTTCTTTGGAACAACAAATGAAGTCTATGGCTGATACTATGAAGTCGATGTATGAACTCATGGCAACACAGATGCAAAATCGACAGACTGTACTAGATGCCATACCAACTGACACTGATATGAGTCCAGTACAAGTTCCTCCAGCAGTACAATCCAATACTCCTGGACCAGCTCAACCAAACCCTAGTCTCTCTGGAGCTGGGGGTAGTGCTTACAATGTTGTTCCTCCTTCCAACTATTCTCTACAAGTTACAACTCCACAATCTTTCGGAATTGTTAATGAAGAATTGAGGAATCTCAAAACTCAATTCGAGGCATTCAAACAGAAGGATGGTTTACAAAGGTTAGGCATCAAACAACCTTATCCGATAGAATGGAAGCAAGTATCGTATCCTCCTAAATACAAGCCTCCTACTATCTCATTCTATGATGGAACCACTTCTCCAAGTCAGTTCATTAATCACTTTGAAGTGATGACTGATCAGCTGCAACCAAGCGACGCCCTCCTTACTCGGGTGTTTGTTGGATGTCTCAAGGGAACGGCTTATGAATGGTATAGAAGTCTCCCAGATGGGAGCATTACCTCATTTTTCGGTTTCAAACAGATGTTTCTTGAACGGTTCTATGAAGGGCTCAATGACATGACTATGTCTGCTCTTATTAGAATCAAGCAGAAAAATAATGAAACTACAGAAGAGTACATTGAACGGTTTCGAAGAGAAGCTCTGAAGATGCCTCTTGGAACTCCTGATGCTGTCACCATCGACACATGCAAATCAAACTTGTTGCCAATCATCAGCATGTGGACAGGATCCACTCAATTCCAAGACTGGCCTTCTTTCATAGTTAGTGCCAAGGCCGCAGAAATTAGTGCTGAAACCTTCAAAGGTTTAGGAGTGCAGATGACTCCTAAAGAAACAGGTCAAGGTACTAACAATAAAAATAATGCTCGCAAGAGAAAAGAAACTCTTAAAGTTAATCTTCAGAGCAAAGATGCATCAACTGTTCAAACCTCTCCTACAACTCAACAACCAAGAACACCTCGCCCCAAAGAAGAATATTCTTTCGATGACGACGATGTCCTTGGTATCTTTGAATGTCTGCTGAAAGGTAATAAGATACAATTACCTGAGATCAAGAAACCTGATGAAGCTGGTAAAACAGATCATCCCAAATACTGTCCATATCACAGAATGCTGGGTCATACAATTCGTACATGTTATGTACTGAAAGGAAAGATCCAAGAAATGATTAAATCTGGAGCTATCTCTCTTACTCCAAAAGAGAAGACCGTCACCTCCAACGTCGTCTCTATGCAATTCGAAGATTTCCCTTCTCAACTCCTTGAAAGTGAGATCGTTCCTATTCCCAAGGCAACTCTTGACATAGTGAATCTTCCTCCTCCACAGTCTAAAGGATTAGTGCCAATCACTTTGGAAACTGGAGAAATCATGTGGATCCATCCTGATCTAGTGGCAGATTTTGAATCGCCTTCTCCTCAAAAGACTACTTCTCGAAAGTCTAAGAAGGCTGGAAAGATTAAATCATGTCATATGACTTCTCTTGGATCTATTCCTGACACAGAGCCAAAAGAGAAAGAAGAAGCACTTGTTAGTGCTACTCGAACGGGGAAACCTTATCTAAAGGATTATTCCAAAAAATCCTGAGGATCCTCTTGATATCCCTCCAGCTGATAAAGATGCTTCTAATGTTCCTCCTGAAGAAGAATCATCCACTGAACCTGTTCCTCCCAAGCCTACAGCTCTGGAGAAAGGCAAACAACAGGCTCGGTTTGATAAGCCAATCAAGAAGTCCTCTCCTCTTGGACTTCAGAAGCCTTATAATTTCGACATTTTAGCTCAGCTTGCTAATACTCCAGCTAGAATGTCCCTCTTTGAACTTCTACGTCTTTCCAAAGAGACTCGGGAGACATTAAGTGAAGTACTTCTACAAGCTGACTCTTGTCTTGCACAATTGAAGAAGTCAGATGCAGAACCTGTCACTTGCTTACATTACAACAGTGTATTAGAAATTATCCCAAATATCACCTTTACACAAGACGACATGCTATTGCAGGATAATCGACATGATCGGCCTCTCTACTACACCGGTTATATCGATACAATGAAGATAGATCGTATCCTCATTGATCCAGGGTCTGCTATAAGCATAATGCCAAAGAGTCTGTTGGATGAACTAAAAATCCCTCTTCACAAGCTCTCTAAGACGGTTACTACTATCCTGGGATTCAATCAAAGCCGAAGCGAGCCTTTGGGAAAGATTCATCTGAAGCTTCAAATAGGTGATTTCAGATCCAAAGTCACTTTCTATGTGATTGAGATCGTGGGATCCTATAATCTTCTTCTGGGGAGGCCCTTTCTTCATAAAAATAATGTGGTGCCTTCTACTCTTCATCAGTGTTTTAAATACATTGATAGCAATGGAAGAGTACAAAAAGAAGTTGCTGATATAAATCCCTTCCATGGGGTTGAAGCTTATTTCAATGATTCCCGAATGTACAAAGAAGGGTATACAAGGGTTATACAAGCTATGGAGAAAGAGGATTCACAAAGTGAGACCTTAATAATTCCTGTTAAAGGTCGAACTATTCAGTAACAATCTTCCAAACTTTCTGAAGAAGGTTCTTTCATCATTCCGGTGAGTGGACGGATTTCTCCGTTACCTCAGTCGTTTTCTCAAGACACAATAATTATTCCTGTCAGTGGGCGTACTGTAATTCCTGCATCTCCACATATGAAACAGGATACTCTGCTAATTCCAGTTGGAGGGTGGATTATTCTTCCATCTCAAACTTCAAGGGAGCTCTCCTCTTCTGAGCCATTTGTTATCGATCTTAATCGAAACAACGCTTCTTCTCGTTCTTCTTCTCCCCCTTTAGTCATTGACTTGGCTAAAATCTCTAAGGTTCAGCCTTCTCCCAATGTAAATACTGCTGCTTTTACATTTAATGAAAAGTCTCCATCTTTGCAGTATGCTGATGTGTGTAATTATGTTCCTAGTTATTTACATTTGTTAGATGACTTGAACGCAATAACCATAGGGGTTGTATAGACTGTTCATACAGATGTATCCCTAGAACCTGTACAATCTTCATACTTTCTAGTTCCCAGCAGAAAGCCAGGAGATATTCTAATATTCTTCTATAAAGGGCCCCAAAGTCCTTCTGATTTAGAAGATGAAGACAAAAATGATGACACTGGAAGATTACAACTACGTCGTTATAGTCAGCAATCTAAAGACATCATCAAAAATATGGGCTATGACTTCAGGACTGGCCTCAATAGTGAAAAGGGAAGAAAAATGCCTGTTCGTATTCCTCCTCTGAAATATGGAAGGACGAAATGCGGACTGGGCTATATAGCTCCTACTCCTTTTATCAATATTATCCATGAAGATCCCGAGTCTGACGAAGATAAGAGATCTGATTCTTCTAGTACCACTTCTTGGGATTCTGATACAAGTATCGGGGACTTCTACTGCAACATTCTGTCTTCCAACATGGTTTCCATTGACCATTCTGAAGAAAGTGATGAAGACGAAGAAGAATTTGAAATCTCACCTGAATCGGAACAATGGGCCCAAAGATTAGATAATCAATGGGAGTTCTGTTTCGAGCAAAAAGAACATCCGACTGAAGACAAACTTGTTCAAATAGATGTTGGTGAAGAGGGATCTCCCAAACCAATATTCATTAGTGAAAGTCTTTCTGAACCTGATAAGCAAGACATGATCAAACTCATTCGTAACTACATCGACGTCTTCGCTTGGAGTTATGAAGATATGCCAGGACTTGATCCACAAATTGCAACTCACAAGCTCAATATCTTGCCGAATGTTAAATCGGTCAAACAACAACAGCGATAATTTCGTCCAGATATTATGGATGTAATTGAAGCTGAAGTCAATAAACTCATAACCTCTGGGTTTATTAGAGAGGAACAACATCCCGATTGGGTGGCTAACATAGTTCATGTCCTTAAAAAGACTGGCAAGATCAGAGTATGCATAGACTTCCGCGATCTCAATGCGGCATGCCCTAAAGACGAATTCCTTCTACCAATCACTGATGTCATGATTGATAATACCTGTGAATTTGAACGGATATCATTCATGGACGGGTATTCTGGATACAATCAGATTAAAATGTTTCCAGATGACGAGAAGCACACTTCTTTTAGAACGTCGATCGGTACATACTGTTATACAGTTATGCCATTCGGTCTCAAGAATGCAGGAGCAACTTATCAACGAACTATGAGCACTATATTCTGTGAACATTTAAGGAAAATAGTCGAATGCTATGTTGATGATATTGCAGTCAAAAGTCGACAAAAGGAGGATCATATCCAAGATTTGAAGACTATATTTGATCTAATGCGTAAGCATCAATTAAAGATGAACCCTACTAAGTCCTTCTTAGGCGTCTCTAGTGGTAAATTTCTCGGCTTCGTCATTACCTCTAAAGGTATACACGTGGATCCCGAGAAGATCAAAGCCATCCAAGAGATGCGTCCTCTACGTACCTTAAAAGAGCTATGAGGATTTCAAGGAAGGATCGCTTATATCAGAAGATTCATCTCTAATTTATCAGGACACTGCAGATCATTCAACAAACTTATGAAGAAAGGTGTTTCTTTTGTCTGGAACGATGAATGTCAGAAAGCATTTGATGATATAAAACAATATCTGATGAGCCCTCCAGTATTGGTATCTCCCGTTTCAGGAATTCCATTTCTCCTATATACTCGAGCAATGAGTCATTCATTGGGTGCATTACCCGCTCAAAAGAATCAAAATGGTCATGAACAAGCCATCTACTATCTCAGTCGTACTATGACCGGAGCTGAACCTCGATATTCACCGGTCGAAAAAGAATGTCTAGCCTTGATGTTCGCTGTTCAAAAGACACGACATTATATCATTGGCCAGACTATTCATGTCATCTCCAGGATCAATCCTATACGGATCATGATGAAGAAACCCAGTATTTTGAATTCTCGATTAGCTAACTGGAGAATCCTACTTGCTCAGTATGACATGCATTATATTCCTCAGAAGTCAGTCAAAGGACAAGCTTTAGCTGATTTTCTGGCTGCTCATTCAATTCCAAAAGATTCAAAACTCTATGACAAAATTCCAGATGAAGTCCTAGATTCAAACCAAATTGCTGAAGAAGATCCTACTTGGCGTCTATTCTTTGATGGAGCTTCAAGGATAGGTCCTAATGGTGATATTATCGCTGGAGTTGGAATCGTTCTTGTATCGCCAGAAGGTCTTGCTATCCAAAGAGCTTATTCTCTCGATCAGTCGTGTTCAAACAATGTAGCTGAGAATAATGCATTACTCATTGGTCTTCAACTCGCTAAACATCTAAATATTCAACATTTGGAGGCGTACGGAGACTCTAAACTCATCGTCAATCAGATAAGGGGTACTTATGAAGTCCGCCATCAAGATCTGGTTCCTTATCATAGATCAGCTATAATTATGGCTTCTTCGTTTGAAGAATTCTTCATCGAACATGTTAGGCGAGCATGTAACACAGAAGCTGATGCTCTAGCTAATCTTGCAGCGGTGTTGGCTATCCCAATTAGACGACGACAAATGATTATTGTTCGCAATCGAGAATTGTTCCATCTTGAAAATAACCTGACCCTAGGACTTTCAGTTGACATTGAAGAATCAACATCTCATGACGTCAACACAACAAGAGGATTTGGATTTAGTCGTAAATCTTTATCTTCATCTGATTCCAGCATGGAATTCATCTTCAGTAATTCGGCCGAGAATCAAAATACGGATACGGATTGGAGACTTCCTTTCTTAGATTTCGTATTGTATGATATTCTTCCAGATGATCCGAGTGAAGCAGCATCTATCAGACGACGATCATTCCGATTCTATTATAATCATACAACAAAGACCTTATATCGTCGAGCCTATGATGGTTTACTTCTCCTATGTGTTGCCGGTGACGAGGCTCAACAAATTATTCGTGAAGCACATGATAGAATCTGTGGAGCACATCAGCCTGGACCAAAACTTTAAGACCATATTCGACGTATGGGTTATTATTGGCCTACTATGGTATCAGACGCCATCGAATATGCAAAGAAGTGTAAAGCTTGTCAAATTCATGCAGATTTTATTCATCAACCTTCGGAATTTCTACATCCGACGACAGCATCATGGCCCTTCGAAGCTTGGGGCATGGACATTATTGGTCCGATCAATCCGCCGTCATCCAAGGGTCATCGGTTTATTCTTGCAATAACCGATTACTTCTCCAAATGGGCCGAAGCCATTCCTTTGTCTGAAGTTAAGACGTCCAATGTCATTTGCTTTATTAAGCACCACGTCATCTACAGATTTGGTGTTCCTCGACGCATTATTCATGATAACGGACCACAGTTCGTCAGTCAGAAGTTTACTCGATTCTGTGACGATCATCGGATCAACAATATGGCTTCTACCGCATATAATCCAGCAGCTAACGGATTAGCAGAAGTTTTCAACAAGACCATCATCAAATTCCTAAAGAAGTTTGTCTCTACTAACAAACGTAATTGGAGTGAGAAGCTCGGTGAATGTTTGTGGGCTTATCGCACTACAGTTCGTAATGCTACTAAATGTACACCCTTCTCTCTGGTGTATGGTTGCGAAGCTGTTCTTCCATTAGAGATTCAAATTCCTTCTTTAAGGATAGCAATCGCTAATGAACTCACTGCAGAAAATAATGATCGTCTTCGACTTCAAGAATTAGAAGCTCTGGATGAAAAGCGATTATCTGCTCAACAGAATATTGAATTCTATCAAGCTAGAATTTCAAGAGCTTTTAATAAGAAAGTCAGAATTTGGGCATATCAAAAAGGAGAACTTGTTCTAACTGTCAGACGTCCTATGACTATGACTCATATGAGCAAGGGCAAATTTGACGCAAAGTGGGAAGGACCCTATATTGTGAGCAAAGTTTTCTCAAATGGAGCTTATCCACTCTCAGAATTGGATGGTCGAAAAGTTTTGATGCCTATTAATGGCAAATTCCTTAAAAAGTACTATGTATAAATGTAAATGCTTGTAATCATCAGACAGTTTCATGTTTAGAAATAAAATTTTTATCTTATTTTTATCATGAATGATGATACATGATATTAAAGAAGATCACTATCATCTTTTTCTACATTTGGATGTGGGCAACTGCCGTCCTTCTCGAAGACGTGATCAGCAAAAGAGTCGAGAACCTCCTTGCTAGAACCCACGAGGAACTTGCAAACGGCCATCCTCATGGCTTCTTCTTCTTCAGTCTTTCCTGGTTCGAGCAGGAAATCCAGAATGTCCCTTGGTGGCTTGGGTGCAGACGAACCTTCGCCTGCTTCCGTCTTCTTTGATTGAACTGGATCAGCAGGGTGTTCTTCAGTGCCTTTCTGAACTTTTGAGGCAATTCCAGTTTTCTTGAATGCTTCTTCAGACGACATTTTTATGTTTGAAAGAAGAAGTGTTCGTTCTTGTCAAATTTCTGCTATATTTATAGGCAGAAGTTCTACAAATAATGAAACGTCACGTTCATCCGACGGTTCATCCATCCATTAATTGCGTTCATCCGACGATTCATCCGTTCATTTATTCGTCCGTTCATGATCTTCTATCAATTTATTAAAGTGGGGATTTGTTATTGATCATGTTTTCATAACCTCTGAATCAATTCTGAATCTACTTGCTCATTTGTCATTTTTGACCTCTGTATAGAAATCAATCTATTTTCTTTTGAGTTCATACATATTATCACGTCCATAATACCTCCGATAATATCATATACTCTAAAACAGAAAAGAAGATTTCATTATCTATCATGTCCACAATTCATCCACAAATACAAATCTTTGAGCATAGAAGAATTATCATTTCCATTCTCATTTCACCACAAAAAGTCTATTACATTTTCTTAGACTTTCTTACAAATCATAATAGAAATCTATTACAAATCTTGGATTTTCATTCTACACTACAACAATAACCTAATAGTGATCCATCTTCTTCTTTGGATCTTCTCCGTCGGACCTTCTCCGTCAGGTTCGTTGTTGGTGGCAGTTCCTGACTGTCTGGGTCCCAGTCACGACCAGATCAGCAGGAATCAAACTCTGGTCTTCTCTCTCAGACGAGAGGAGAACCACAGAGTATGGCAGCCCGAAGTCGTGGTGCTGCCAATACAACTGGTGGATTGGGGGTAACCTCTCAAGGAAGACAGGAATGTATCCAAACATTGGGATACAATTTCTAGTTCTCCCATGAAAGGAACTCTACTACCCGATTTCTCGGGGTAGAGTTGACTCCACCATCCAACTCTCGTGTATAAAGGCTCTTCCTACCATCTGAGGAAGACCCTTCTATCCCACGAAAAGTTCTGAGTTGTTTGATTTACGCGTCAAAAGCGTATGAGCTCCCTGATGTAGATGTCAGCAGGATATTCTCCACAGCATCCACATCCCCAATGCCAGTTCTGAAGAAAATTTTCAGCCAAGTTTCTGCAGAAAGTATCAACAGAAATCATTCAGTGTGCATTTATCAAACAGAAACAGGCGTGTATTGTTCAAATCAGAAACAAGAAACAGAAATCCTATCTTCAACAGCAAAAATAATACACGTATTACACTGACTTACCTTCAAGTTTGGTGCTAAGGATTGGCAAACTCATGTTTGATACAGTGCGCAGAAGTCGAACATTAGAAAACATTGCTTTCCTGTTTGAGAGTGAAATCTCCCAAAAATTTCATTCTCAGAGAAGGAGAAGAGGAATGGGAGATGAGTATCTGTGAAACTCTTCTATCTATTTAAAGGGCAAAGTACAAGTCTATTCTTGGAAAAGATCCGCATAAATAGCACTCGTAAACCGTAGAATGAGTGTCACGTGTGCTTTGGAAGACAGCACAACATTGGAAATAGTCAAAGGGTGCTAATGAATATTCTTCATTAATGCACGCAGATTAAATACAGAAGTTGTACTTCATTCTTCAAGACAGGCACTGATGGCCTTACAAAAGACAAAACAAAAAGAGTGCAACAAAAGCACGCTCTATTTTCCAGAGCGACTGAGCTTAATGCCTAGTTCTTCTACGCTTTTGACCCCCATGCGGTGTAACAGAGCCTTCAACATTTTACGCTGCTCTATGAGGCTGCGCCCATCAGAAGAGAACGAGCCATCTTAAGCTAAAATAGCTCAAGAAATTCTTGGCTAGTTGCAAGGGATCATCCTTGAGTTCGAAGACAAGGGGCTCTGGCTCTTTACCTCCAAAAGTGGGGTCACCATGGGAACAAAAGCCCAACTTGCGTGCTTCTTCCTCAGCTTTCTCTTTTGGTGTCATGTTGACGTAAGATGAAGATTAAATGAATCCTCTCCCTGTTTATATAACAGAGCTCGCCGGCGGTTCATAGTCCACCATAAACTGGATGAAATCAGTCTTGGAAAATGAAGAGTCATCATGACATTTAATAAGTTCATTTGGATATTCTCAAAGAACTTCGAAGTCTTTCCGACTTTCGAAAAATTTAAAGTCATCACAGCGTGACTGATTTCATTTTATCATCTTATTTTTAAAGTATTTCAAAAATTTTGAAGTCTTTTCAATTTTTCAAAAACTTTGAAGGGGGTCTTGTAGGCCTTTAAAAATGACAGTCACGCTGAGTTGATCAGGACAGAGTCAAAAGTCAAGCTCAGTTGATCCAGACAATATTTACAAATCACGCTGGGGAGACAGCTCATCATTTGTCAGAGAGTAATTATGACTGACAGCACAACAGTCGAAGAATGTCTCTTCGTATGCCACGTATGCACAGAATTCGAGAGATCACAGCCGTCTATTGCGTGATTTTCGAAATCTTCTTCAGCAAGACTCAACCTTTGTCAAGTTGGCGTACCAAAAGAGCTTCTTGTCATTTAATGTGACTGACAAAAATCAATCACTACCAGAGATTTTGTGTCAGTCGAGGCACGCTGAATCAAGACAGCTGGCAGTTCTATCTCAAGTCTGCGTGGATTCTGAAGTTTTCTTCATCAAAGTCTGCGTAGATTCTGAAGCTTCTTGCCCCACATTTGCGTGGATTTTGAAGCTTTCTACCCCGAGTCTGCGTGAATTTCATCTTCACCAAGTCTGCGTGGATTCTGAAGCTTCTTGCCCCAAGTTTGCGTGGATTTTGAAGCTTTCTACCCCGAGTCTGCGTGGATTTCGTCTTCAACAAATCTGCATGGATTTCATCAAATTGGAGTACGTGGCAGCCATGCCACTGATCTCTCGCCTGCGTGTCCTGTAACTTGCACACGACTCATGCATGGTTGCCATGTGTCCAACAGTTACAGGCCACGTCCAGTAACTGCTCACAATCTTGCGTATATTAAATCCTGCATGATTTTCAACTAAGCACAGGCTGTGAAGACAGTTATCTTTTCAGTTATTATTTTTGACTCTATAAATAGAGTTCTTTTTCTTATTCATTGTACGGATACATAGTTATCTACTGTCAAAATTTTGAGAGCTTTTCTTCTTCGCATAGTCCAAGGGATAAAGTGATCGTCTTCTAGATCAGATTCCCACAGTTCTAATTTTCCCAGATACACAATAAATAAAAGAATTTATTTATGGAAAATAGCCTGTTTTCCTTTCGTCTCTCGTTCGGGGTTGTTGGCTGCAGGCCATTTCCCCTTGTCCTCAAAGGTGGGGAAACTAACTCCCAGAAGGCGAGCATTGGACGCCTTCTTTTCTGCTGCTTCGGCTTCGATGATCAAGGAACTCCAGTCGGGAGGAGGAGTAGAGTTGAGCCAAAGTTTGACTGCATGCAGCATGTTCATGCTGCAGGAGGAGAGGAGTGCATGTTCTGGCATGCCCGGGGGCAATCTGAAGCAGGCCTGTCGGAAGCGTTCGATGAATACTTGAACTGTTTCCTTCTCTTTATGGCGTATCTCTATGAGGGACGCCATTGTCATGTCCTTCCCGTCGTCGTAGAAACGGTCGAGGAAGAGACGCGTCAAGTCGTCGAAGGAAGATATAGAGTTATCGGGGAGGCTGCAGTACCAGTCGTACGCCACTCCTTTCAGTACCCCGACAAATATGCTGGTGAGTAGTGCATCCTCCTTCGAAAGATGTCCCGTTTGGGACTAGAAGTACGTCAGGTAGCGATGCGAAAAGTCCTTCCCATCGTACGGTGTCAATGTTTATGGTTTATACTTAGGAGGATAAACCACTTTGTTCCATTCGAGGGGATAGGGTTGGGGGATCCCCATCTTCTGGCGCTCTTCTTGTCTGTTCTTGGACTCAAAGTGCTCGCACAAGTCCCTGATCATCTCCACCACGTCTTCCGTGGAGCTGGGAGTCGGAGAAGGTGGTACAGCCTGGAGTTGAGCATTTAATGGCTCCGACGTTCGAGGTGCTTTGCGACGATCCGTATCCAAGGATACCCGTTGAAGGGGTACACTTGATTCTCCATTGGCCCCTGGGTCAGGACCGGTAGAAGGTGCCCTGGCCAAAGCTGACCGAATCTCAAACACTGCTTGAGTCAGTGTTTGCATGGAGGCAGAGAGGGTTTTGAGTCCTCCCTCCAGGGTATCCATACGCTGGACGAGGTCTGCTGGCAGCACATCCGGCTCGGTATCACCCCCAGTCATGTATACTGTCATGACACGGCTGGAGTCGGATGGGTCAGTTGAGGCTTCGCTTTCGACCTCGCTCTCTTGTAGGGAAGTTGCCTCTCCTGGAGCTTCGTCCTGGCTATCCCCAGCTATGTTTTAGAGGACACCCTCGTCTTCGGGAGAAGTATCCGCGAGGGCCTGATTACCTCCAGTTCTGTCTTAGAGGACTTCTTCGTCTTCGAGGCGCAGGTCCACAGTGGCCAGACTACCCCCAGCTACGTCCGGGAGGCTGACTTCGTCTCCAGGATGAAGATCCACCCCAGATGTGCTCTGGAGGACATCTTCGTCTTCAGAAGGAGGATCAACAAGGGCTTGCCTACCCCCAGCTTCCTCCAGGATCTTCTTTCTCCCCCGAGTGCCTTCGAACACTCCAGAGGATGGAACAGTTGTCTTGGTTCTCCTCGGCTGGCTCTTGGACGAGGACGAGGAATGACCAGTCGCCTTTCGGATCGACGAGAAATTAGAGATTACGTTGCATGAAGCAACCTTTAGTTCTGGTTCCTCTTCAATTGACACCTTCTTCCCGAGGCGACGTCAGAGAGGTATTGAGGATTGCAGCCGCTGGAACACCGACTGCCTTGGTGGCGGAACTGCTATTTTGTAACAACAGTTGATGGTGACTACAGCACAGGCGTGCCCTGTGAGGGGCGTATTGTGCTTGTCAGTCGACTCTCCTGACCGGCGTTTGTGAGTGATCACGTTACGCAGATCGTTGGAGGAGAGTGCCACCTTCGTACCCCTATCAGGCGCATGGCAAGGCCAAGCACCGGGGTGGTCAAGTGAATGCTGCGCCCCCTGATCCAACACCAAACAGGCACTCAGATTAGTAGTGGGGGAACAACATTTACAGTGACTTGAACGAACCTCAGACGCACAACTAGTGGAGGCACGGGAGTTCAAGACCACAGGGTTTGCCTTGCTCGACTTGGTTGCGAACGCAACAGATGCGCCCAAGTGAGACAAGGACTTTGAAGGTCGACTCATTTTTGGCGCAGAAGCACCCGAGTCGACCTTATACAGCTTATCATCAGCAGCGCGCATGATTGTGAGCGCATGCTTCTGGTTTGCTGTCGGCATAGCACGTTTGAGGCACATGCCACGTGCTGCCTTGGACTTTTTTGTACCAGCCGGCTGGGGTGCATAGTACTCAGAGTCCAAATTCTCCTTGTCGCTACAGCGAGTGAGTCTGTCAAAGATAGAGACCTTCTGTGGCGCATCAGAGGTGATGCACGGGGTATTAGCTGCGCCCCTACTCCGTCGACGTATCTTCCTCGCCTGAGAGGGAGATGGCTGGGGGATGTGGTCAGCCGTACGTTTCCCCGAGAGAATCGCAGCACCGGTAGGCGCATCTTGGCTGCTGAGGACGTCAGCAGGTAGGGAAGGCTGGATTGGCGCATCTCCTTCAGTGGTGGTACCGGAGGCGTCGATCTTGCGCACCCAGACTTGGCGAGTCTTCTTCGACTTCGGCAGCCGCTTCGAAGGACTCGTACTGCCTTCAGAGATGAACTCCTCATACGCCTGTTGATTGAGGCGTACGACCAGCGTCTTGTGGGAGGAGCCCACCTTCACGTCGTCGGATTGCGACATAGCTTGTTTGCCATTAAAATATTTTGATGTAATTTCAATACAAATAGAACAGTGTTACAATGTAGGACTTAGACGTAGTCCTAGGAGTACACTTTTGTTTATCTGGGTCCCTTCTGCCGATGGAATGAGTGGTAATGCGTTGAGTCTGTTGACGATCTGACGATGGTTTTCGGTTTTCTGAAGGTCTGAGTTGCTCTAGGTGCTGGAGCTTACGGAGAGGAGGAAGACGTTGAGTGTCTGTATCTAGCTCTCTGTATATGTATGTCGAAGGTTGTGCGATGTTTCTCTATCTATCGGTGTGTGTGTGTCCGTAAGAAGGAAGTGATCCCTCTATTTATAGCTTTGCAGGCTGGCTACTTATGCGCACATATGTAGGATGCACCTGTACGCGGGGACGCCACGTGGTGGTTGCTGATGGAGGCACATGGGCGATGCGCTCTGATTGAGGAGTTGAACCCTTCTTGTTGCTGTCGTGGGCTGCGGCAGAGCTGACATGTAGCAATGGAGAGGATCTTTCAGTTGCTGAGATCTTGGGTGATTAGCACCCCTTCATAGGCTGAATCAAGTCAAAGGATGCGTATCGTAGGTCCATGGCTCGAAGATCTCGGATTTGGTGGGGAGTAATCTGATAGGATGCGCCTGGGATTGGGCGCATGAGGAGGCTTTGGCTCGTAACCTTTAGAAGTCACGAACCAGTCGGGGCACATGGCTTTTGAGGCGCATACGGGGTTTCAGTAGTGACTTTACTTCTATCTTTAGGAATCAGGAAAAAGTCTGAGGCACATGGCTTTTGAGGCGCATGCAGAGATTTGGGCGCATGGCTGCGGAGGCGCATGCGAGATGGTTGGGCGGCCACGTGGCTTGTAACCGCCGGAGGGGAGTAATGATGATGCTGACGTCGACGATGCTTCGTCTTCTGAAAAAGTTGTCAACGGTTCAGTCCTCGGAGGACGTGCTGCCAACTCTGTCAGACTTCAGCATTTAATGTTCTTGACATGTGATGGGCTGTTGAGTGGGCGCATCGATCGATGCTCCACTAGGCGCAGGAAGACGCATGGGGGCGCATCCTTATGAGGCGCTTGGTGTTGATGGACGCATCAGTATGATGCGCGGTCTTGTCGGCGCATCCGCTTTGCATGACACGTCTTTATGGGCTCGACTGTTACATTCTTCGAGTGCTTTAAATAGTCGTCTTTGACTTGGCTGAATTCGAAGCGTCAGGTTCATCACCATTTAATGCAAATTTATTGTACGAGATTCGGAGAGCCAACCACTTGGCGCATGGGTTTGATTTGCCCGGCCTATAAGTAGTGGCATAGAGAGAGTTTGCTTCTCGTTCTCTCACGTCCTTCCGAAATGAACTTGTTTGCTCGTGCACATTCTGTTGATGAGATGCTCCCGAGGGTGAAGATGCGACGCATTGTCTTCATTGATGCACTTGAAGGTGACTGTTACATCCAAAAGTCGGAGTCGAGGGCTTTTGAGGCAGGCAAAAGGTCCCTGTTGCATCCAAAGATCGGGATGCTCGAGCCTCGTCTCCGTTATGCCGGAAAAGCCGCAGATCGGAATTGCGGTGCTCCGATCATCTTCCTTGGGCTTTGGGAGAGCTCCTCCTCCTGCTAGAGTGGGTGTTGCCCATTCTGGTTGGGTTGAAAGCTGCTCCTTTAGCCGCAGGTTGATTTCGGTGCTCTCCTCTTCCTTGGTTTGGGGAGCTCTTCCTCCAGCTAGAGGGTTGATCGCCTACCCTCGTTCTTCTCAATAAATGCTTCATTAGTCGAAGCATTTGATGGCGCATATGCTGACACTTCATGATGCGCCTGACTGGGACGCTGGAGGGTGGCACATAACTGAGCTGCTGAAGGGATGCACATAACTGAGCCGCTGAAGGGATGCACATAACTGAGCTGCTGAAGGGATGCGCCTGACTGAGAGCGCATGGCAAGATGTGCATGTTTGAGAGCGCATGGCGAAATGCGCCTGTTTGAGAGCGCATGGTGGGATGCGCATGGCGAGATGCACCTGCTTGAGAGCGCATGGTGGTTGCTGCGCCTAGCTGTAGACTTAGGGTCTTTTCTTTGTAGAAATTCTCCTTTGTACATCTCTTTTTAAGACATGTAATAGACTTTTATATGAAATAAAAATCCTCTTTTAATGTATATGCTTTGTAGTGCCAAGTACTTCATCTGAGCTCCCTGGCGCATGTAATGTTTGGCGCATAAGATTTCTGGTCCTGAAATTCCATGCTTCTACAACACCCTCTAAAGAAAATTCAAATCCTCAAAAATAAACCAAATAATAATTGTCCTGATCCAATTTTTTAGGATCAAAACGAAAATCAAGTTACCAATGAATAGTTTGAGTAGATGCTGAAAAATCCACTTTCCATTAAATGAGCACTCGGTCAATTTATATTTTATTTCAGATATTTATAAACTATTTATATTTGAAGTCATTTTTTGTTTCCATCATGGAATATCTAGGCCATAAGTGTTTTTGTTTTATTGGAAATCTTTATTATAAATTTGAAATCACATTTTCTATAATATCATATTATCGTTTTAAATGTTTAATTATTTTTTATTATACTTATACTAGCTAGAATATATGTTCATAAATTTTTATTTTGCTTCATGTAAACCAAATAGGATTAGTAATGCTTGACATAACTATGACAAAGATGGACATTGGTTTAAGCAATGTCAAGCTACTCAACAAAAGTTTGACAAAGTCAAAAAATCTAAAAAAAAATGACTTGCATATGTGTTTAGTAGATAGTGCTACAACACATACGATTTTGAAGAATCAAAAGTTTTTCTTAAATCTAGTATTTGACATGCATAAAGTGTTAACAGTAGCTGTGAAAACCCATATAATTGAGAGTTTTAGAATAGCACACATCATGTTACCTAATGGTACTCAAACCTATTTGCAGAATGCGTTATAATTCCAAAAAGAATTTGCTAAGTTTTAAGGATAAACGCAAAAATGGACACCATATTGGCAACAAAGAGACATTATGCATCACATCTAATATTGAAAGCAAAAAAAATGCTCATATTAGAAGAGTTTTCATATCTTTCGGTGGGTTTGTATTACACCACATTGGTATAATTGAATCGCGAATGAAGTGACAAGACATAAAGCAAATGATCATGTCTTATGTATCAATTGGCATGACCGTTTGGGTCATCCGGGAGAAACTATGTTTAAGCAGATCTTTGATAATTCTTGTGGACATTTATTAGAAAATTATGATCTTAGATTACCAAAGAATCACCCTTGTGTTTCCTTGTCACAAGGAAAGTTTATAACTAAACTATCTTTTTTGAAAATTAAGAATGAGCCTCCTACTTTCTTGCAAAGAGTACAAGAAGACATTTGTGGTCCTATTCACCCTGCTACTGGTTCTTTTAGGTATTTTATGGTACTCATAGATGCATCTACTAGGTGGTTTACATGTTTGTCTATTTCTAATAGAAATATTATATTTTCTCATCTTTTGGTCCAAATTATTAAACTTAGATCTTAGTTTTCTGATAACATGATTAATCAATTAGACTTGATAATGTTGCAAAATTCACCTTACAAGTTTTTAATAATTATTGTATAATTGAGGTAGAGCACCATGATCCCCATGTGCACATACAAAATGGGTTAGCTAAGTCATTTATTAAACATCTTCAACTTATAGCTAGACCTCCACTAATGCAATCTAGTTTGCCAATTGAGGCTTAGGGACATAATATTTTACATGTTGCACCTTTTGTTAAATTTAGGTCGACTGTCTACCATATTTTTCACCCATACAACTTGTTAGTGGTAGACAACACAATATCTCACATTTGAAAAAGTTTGGATGTGCAGTATATGTCCTAATCCCACCTCCCAAAAGAACTAAGATGGGTCTCCAACGACGTTTGGAAATATACATTGGTTTTGAGTCTTCTTCCATAATAAGGTATTTGAAACTAGTGGCTGGTGATGTCTTTACTGCAAGATTTGAAGATTGCCAATTTGATGAAAGAATCTTTCCGCTGTTAGGGGGAGGTATGCAACAAATTGTTCATATAGAAGAACCCATTACTAATGAACGATGTGAATTGAAATAGAATACGCCTAGTCTATCTTATCAAGATCCAAGAACTCCGCGATGTGATTATGAGACAAGAAGAATAATACAATTGCAAAAAATTACAAATTAATTACCTGATCCATTTAATGATGCTGTAAAGGTAACTAGATCACATGTGCCACTACTAAAATCTGTCAAATTAGCAATGTGTTTAGCAATGTCAGAAGAAACGTCGCCAAATTATAAGAATTTACTGACGTAACAATAAAACGTCACAAAATGTCGCTGATTAGCGACGTTCTGCTACATTCAATGACTGTAAATAAATTTATGAAAAGTATTGTCGCTCTGAGTCGTTAAATGTCACTGAATAATTAATTCTAGCGACGTCGAGCGATGTTTTTGTTACATCTCTAATTTCTTTAATATAGGGTTCTGATCGTTTTCGTTTGCCCCTATTTTTCGATCCCCAAAATTTGTATTGCGCGCGTTCGAGCCCCCCGCACCCGACGACCAGCGCATCCGACGACCTCCCTCACCTTCGACGACCTCCTCCGCCCCCGACGACCTTCCCCGCGTGCTCCAGCCCCTGCCCTGACGACCCCCTGAGCGTTCTCCAGCCCCACGATTCGCGTCCCTCTACTCTCCGGCCATTCGACGACCTCCCTCGCCTCCGACGACCTCCTCCGCGTGATCCAGTCCCCGCCCCCGACGACCCCCTGAGCTTGCTTCAGTCCCCTCCACGTGCTCCACTCTCCAGCCCCCCATCCTTCGACGACCCCCGACGACACAGCTCGGTAAACCCTAACCCTGACCTTTGTTTGTTTTCTGCTCGGACACGATCAGGACACACACACAGAGGACACACACGACGAGTGCGGTGTTGCTCCCTTCATAAAAATTGGGGCCATCATTTTAATTCAATTCAGTTCAGTATACACATGACGGGAGCGGTGTTGTTGCCTTTGTTTGTTTTCTGTTTTGAAAAAATGGCCATTGGCTGCTGACCAACGGGAGGGCAACATTTAGTTCAATTCAGTTCAGTATATACATATATAATTCATGGGTTTTTATTTCATTGATCAATAAATAGTTTTTGTATAAATGGATGCATGTATATATGTTATTGAAATGAATTGGGAAGGGGTGCTTGTGTGTTGAAGGATGCGAGCAATGTGGTTGTGTGTATGTACACCTATGTGAATACATGTAGGGGTGTGTATGTGCAATGATAGGGCTATATTATGAGTGTGGGTTAACTGGTATACAAAAGAAATGTGTGGGTCAATAGATAGATGAATAGGTAGATAGGTAATTTAGATACATCAGCAGAGAGGGATATGTGAGCGTGTGTAGCCTGAAATCAAGTGTCCATATGAGCCGGCCTCTCAAAAGGAAATTTACTTCTGTAAGCCTTTTGTGTCGCATTTCCTCACGAGAGAACAAATCCCAAGGACACTTCATTTCAGGGTATTTGATAAGTTAAGTGCTAGCTAGGTATCTTAGATACTTAGGTAAGTATGTATAGTTAGTGTCATGGGTATTTGAAACTGTATTCTAGGTAAGTAATAGCTAGGTATCTTAGATACTTAGGTAAGTGTGTATAGTTAGTGTCATAGGTAAGTGCTAGCTAGGTATCTTAGATACCTAGGTAAGTGTCATTATCAGCCCAAAGTCAGAAGAATGATGATTATGAAAATGAACCACGTAGTAAACATGAATGTCGACAAAGAAAAGATTGGCCAATTTGAAAGATGCTATTCAAGTATAATTAAAAAAAATTAGAAAAACGTGGTGTGTTTGGACCTATATTGGAAACACCAAAGGGCATACACCATGTTGGTTTTAGATGGATGTTCGTGAGAAAATGAAATGAGAGAAACGAAGCTGAAAGATACAAAGCTCGACTTGTAGCACAAGGTTTTTCTCAATGACCTAGAATTGACTATGTGGAGACATACTCTCCAGTCATGGATGTCATTATCTTTAGATATCTAATTAGTCTTGCAGTTTCTAAAAATCTTGATATGATACTTATGGCTGTTGTAACTGCATATTTGTATGGAGACTTAGATATTGACATCTATATTAAAATTTCAGAAGGATTTACAATGCCAGAGGCTAAGTCAAAGGGCATATGTTTTATTGAACTCAGACAAGCATTATATAATTTGAAACAATCCAAAAGAATATGGTATAACCGTCTTAGTATATATTTGACTAAGAAACGATAAAAAAAATAGTCAAATGTGTCAATGTATCTTCATTAAGAAAATGGATTCTCTATATTAGCAGTATATGTGGATAATATAAACCTGATAAGGTCTCCTACAGAATTGGAGAAACTGCAAACTATTTGAAGAATAAATTTGAAACGAAAGACTTAGAAAAAAAAAACAAAGCTTTGTCTCACTTTGCAAATAGAATGATTAGTGCATCAATCATGATATATTGAAAGAATGGACAAAGCACATCTACTAAGTACACCTATGATTGTACTCAGTTCGGATTTGGATAAAGATCCATTTTCGGCCAATAGGAGACGATGAAAAAAATTCTTGTTTCCGAAGTACCGTATTTAAGTGCTATTGAAGCACTACTATATCTAGCACAATGCACAAGACCAGACATTGTATTTTTGTTAATTTATTGTCAAGATACAATTATGCTCTTACACTTAGACATTGAAATGGTGAATAAAGAAATAATTCCTCCATTCTTCTACTTTATAACACCAACACTTTTTTAGTTGATCAAGTAGCTATGCTAATGAAATACTTCCATTAAGATCACCACCGGTACAATTTTTCGGACAAAAAAATGTGACTGAAGCCTTACCACGATAGGTCAATAATTTTGAAGATGTTATTATTACATAAATTATATGCAATGTATGTTAGTCCCGGGGCTTGATCAAAGATGGTAGACTATCCGTCGAGATCAGAGGTTCAAACAAACGTTCCCCTTCTGATTATTCTCGAGATCCATGAGGAACACTATAATATAAATCTAATTACAAAAGCAACAATAATCAGAAAATGAATCTCACGTTCTTCCTCGTAATCGCAGTTGCTGACGGACAGAACTGAGTTACAACTCAGATAAAGGAGAAAAAAAAAAAGAGGAAAGGTTCTTGTTGGGGTGATTAAGATCACCGTTGCTCAAAGCAAGATTCGCCCCACCACGATCTGCTTCCAGGAACCAGCAAGTTCACGAAAAACTTCTGGAACGCTCGTAAGTCAATATTTGAGACTTGAAAAGGGTTCATGGACTTTACGGACTCCCTTAACTCTCTTCTTGGTGCATCTTTTAAAGGAAGCCAAGGGGCTCTATTTATAGAGTGGAGTGAAATTTCACATTTTCTCCTATCCGATGTGGGACTAAAATACCAATACTCAAAAATAGAGTTTGATATTTTAGATCATCCCACAATCAGCATAGTAGTGTGCCACTCCCGTGCATGCACGAGACAACCTGGAGTCCGTATCCGAGTCCGAGTCCGAGTCCGCACAACAAAAATCAACTTGCATCCTTGTTGGAATTAATTCTTTTTTCTTCTAGAAAAATACTCCCACATGGCACACACTTGTGCCCCACCACACCTCATGTGCACACCTCAACACAAGCAATGCATTATATTGAGATACTCACCATTTGGTGTAGCCGATGTGGGACTATCTTTCCTAGTCCAAAGACAAAACCACCAACAATGTAAAAAAAACAAATCTCCAGAGGTGCAGAAAAATGGTACAAATTATCAAGGAGTGTTTAAGGTACGAAAATTCTTAGTATAATAAAATTTAGGGTTATTCATACTTCGGGTTACAGAAAAAATTTTAGAAATTTGCATTTCGGTCATAAAAATGTTCAATTTAGAATTTGGATCGTGGGATGACGTGGACTCGTATTGACCATTCAAATTCTGTCAATTAATAGATATTTTATGATTAAATAGACTTAGGATCCTTGTTCAATTTATTTAGTAATATTTTATGATTAAATTTTAAATCGGACATCTTCATAATCAAAACATTAATTTTCGAATGTTCATGAGCTTTGACGAACAATGAAGATAGGCTGATAAGCCATGGATCATGCCCTCTCTCTTTTTTAGTGACAGTTATCGTGGATAAGCACTACCAAAACTATCAACTATTAACGGAGGGTTAAAAAATTAAACGGCGTTAACCAAGAGAAAATATTCCCTTCCGCATATGCCAAGCGGCAAGGAAAAGGACGGACCAGGTCACCGCCGTCCAAAGGGGTGACGGGAAAACGTATAAGACCGTAACGTTACGGAAAGGGAAAGACGGAAGGACTGGGTTGGTGGGGCGGGTTGGTGGCCTATAAATAGCAAATAACAGCTCGGCCCAAAAAAAAAAAAAAATCATTCACTCTCCTTCTTCTTCGGTGCGGTCCCTCCGGTAAAAAATAATGTATTTCTGAAAAAAAATTCTATTAAAAAAATATACGCTATCAAATGAAAATATTTTCATAGAAAAAAAGGCGCAATCAAATACAGTCTATTAGTAACAAAATTTTGCTGGCCAATACAAATCAACCGTCATCTCGAAATCAAAATACTAAATTGGACATCTTCATAATCAAAACACTTGGATGTATTTGATTGAGTTTCTTTTTTTTCGTTAAAAATATTTCTATCACAATTTTTTTACTTATTGTAGTATTTGATAGCGTATATTTTCCGTTTACTTATTTTCCAAAATCTATCATTTTCGTATTTTCTTTAAAGATGGTGAAAAATAAACCTGGTCTAACCAATAAAAAATATTAATTTTCATGAAAATAATTATTTTTCACGTAAAATAACCAGAATCAATCACCCAAATTAAATTCTTAAAAATTTTCCATAATTTTTTTAATAAAGATGCGTTTGATTATAAGTTGAAAAATACGTGGAAAAAAATTAATTTACTTTCTATAATATTTTCTACTAAACAAACGCATCCTAATTCCCGAATGTTCATGAGCTTTGACGAATAAAGAAAGATAGGCTGACTCGAGCGGAGCGATAAGTCATGGATCATGCCTGCTTCTTTGTTTTAGTGACAGCTATCACTAACGGACGGAGGGTTAAAAAAGAATAAAAGTAAACGGCGTTAGCCAAGAGGAGGATATTCCCGTCGGCACATTCCAAGCGGCAAGGAAAAGGACAGACCATGTCACCGCCGTCTAAAGGGATAACGGAAAACGTATGACCGTATGGTTACGGAAAGGGAAAAGACGGAAGGACTGGGTTGGTGGAACGGGCTGGTGGCCTATAAATAGTAAACAACAGCTCCGCCCAAAAAAAAATCATTCACTCCTTCTTCGGTGCTCTCTCCTCCGATACCAACCAATATCTCGCGAGAATTTGCTTTTTTATGGCAGCTAATCTCTGCAAGGGACGAGCGGTCGCTGCTAGCTTCGGGAACCGGGTCGCCAGCCGGGTCTGCAAAAGGAACTACTCCAAGGATCCGAACCCGTTAGCAAGGTTCGTTCCGTCTGGGGCTTCCTCTTCACTTCCTCGTCCGTGCTTTTTCCCGCGTAGATCTGTATATTTTTGTAATTTTTTTCAATTAATTTGTTTGGTTTCATAGATTCTGTTACTTTTTATGTGATTTTTTAATTTTATTTCTGTTTTTGGCAATAGATCCTCCTGAAATACTCTAGATAGAAGTCACTTGAACAATTAATGAAGTATTTTTTAAAATTTTGAGGTTTTTTTGGATTTATTCATTCTCTGTGGATTTCCCGCATATTTTGCTATATGTTTTTGGATTTTTTGAGTGGAATATGTGTGATCTATGATTTATTTTTATTTTTCCTTTTTGTGAGATCTTTTCTATAGATTTTTATCATTTTTTTTACTCATGTGTTTGGTTGCAAATATTTTGTAACTTTTGTATGTGATTTTTAATTTTATTTCTATATTTGGCAATAGATCTTCCTGAAATACTTCTAGATAGAAGTCACTTGAACAATTAATGAAGTATTATTTTATTTTTTGAGGTTTTTATTTGGATTTCTTCATTCTCTGTTGATTTCCAGCATAGATCTTCCTATATTTTGCTATATTTTTTTGGGTTTTTGACTGGAAAATGTGCGATTTATGATTTATTTTTCTTTCCTTTTCTTAGTGAGGTCTTTTCTGTAGATTTTTGTCCTTTTTTTACTAATTTGTTTGGTTGCATAGATTTTGTAACTTTCTTATGTGATTTTATTTCTATTTTTCGCAGTACATCTTCCCTAAATACTTTAGATAGAAGTCACTTGAACAACTAATGAAGTATTTTTCTTGTTTTTTGAGGATTTAGATCTCCCTTTATTTTGCTATATTTTTGGACTCTTGAGTTGATTTATGGTCGATATTTTGCGTCTGTAATATGTGATTTATGAATACTTTTTTCTTTCCTTTTTTTTACTGAGATCTTTTCTATTTTTTGAGTTTTTTAACGATATTTGCACCTTTTTTTGTGCCTTTCTATTTTTAGTAGCAAATCTTCTGAAGAGATGAAAAATGATTTGACAAGAACAAAAATATGAGGGGGTTTTATGTATATGTTTCGTACTGACGTACTACTGTACGGAAGTATTTTCTGAGATCGGACAGTCGGTTCCGTCAATTCCGCTGACCCGTTAGTGTTAACGGGTCGGGTTTAGGAGTATCATCCGACCCATAACACTTTTACGAAAACGTCCCTATTTAAATTTAAAGAAAAATCACGTTTTATAACATTATTAATTTTAATTTATTTGTTTCAGTGGGGTGGGCCACTATTCGACGTCCTACGACAAGAACGTGGAGGAGGAGGTCCGGCCGGCGGTGGTCCCGGACCATGTGATCGGCGCGAAGGAGGACGCCAAGTACTGGGGGCCCAACCCGCACACCGGAGTCTTCGGGCCCGCAGCGGAGGGCAGCGGGGCCCACCTTGACCTGGGCCGGCCTCCGGCAGCCGGAGGCTCCGGCGCGGGCCCGTCGGTCCTCGACCAGACCGCGTGGTTCCGCCCGCTCGAGGACGTCGAGAAGCCACCGCCCGCGTAGAAGGAGAAGGGAGTGGGGCCCACCTCGTCTTCGTCGTCGTAGCAAATAAATAAATATAAATATAGATAAATAAAGTTTGCTACTAGCGGGACGGAGGAGTTGTTTGTGTACGTATTTTGGAATGTAACGGTACTATTGTAAGTGGGAATGGGACAGTACTATTGTAAGTGGAATGGAAAAAACTTTGTTGATGTCGCTCACTTTCTTTGTGTGATCGAGTGTTGTAGATAGATACGCCTTCTCTTTTATTTTTCGTCGAACTAATTTCTTGATGATATTCCAAATATTTCTTAAAAGGGATATGATGATTTGGGTCTCCTGGTGACTGGCATTATAGCTAATTGTACGGTTCAAACTGAGCCGTATACATTTGGGTCTCCTGGTGACTGGCATTATAGCTAATTGTACTGTTCAAACCGAGTCGTATAACCAAAAATTAAATTGGACCAAAAATTAAATAAGCAAAATCAAAATCGAATTTAAATGGCCTATAATCGAATCAAATTTAATTCGGTTCGATTTTTTGTTTATCAATTTATTTGCGTTATATATATCAATTTATTTGCTTAACAGACATTGCGTCGTGGTATATATATATATATATATATATATATATATATATATATATATATATATAAACTAAAAAAATTTATTCAGTTTTCGATTTTGGATCGAGATCGAAATCCAAAATCGAAACTGAAATCGAATAGAAAATTTTAGTATTTCAAAATCGAAACCGAAGTGAATTTTATTTAAACCGAATCGAATCTCTTATTCGATTCGGTTCCATTCAGTTCGGTTATCGGTCCAAAACCGAATAATGCACACTCCTAATTGTAAGTCCATCATTTATAGCAATTTTAATATTTAGTTTTATATAAACGATGTATTTATTGTTACAGAAATTTGCATAAGAGGAGGAGTTTACTCGCCCAATTTCTTTTAGGACTTAGCGTTATCTCAAATGATGACGCTACTTTTTTCTTTTAAATAGTTTGGCGCCATCTTAGATGACGTCCAATTTTTTTATTTTTTAAATAGTCTGGCGCCATCTCAGATGGCGTCCATTTAAAAAAATAATAATATGGCGTCATCTTAGATGGCGTCGAAAGTTTTTTTTTATGATCAATTTTTTTTTCTAGGGTTATTTACACTAACTACCCCTATGTTTTTGATTTATAACACGGGGTACCCCTACTTTTAAACTATTACACTAACTACCCCTATGTTTTTGGTTTATTACACGGGATACCCCTACTTTAAGGAAAAATAAAAAAATTATAACACTAACTACCCCTACGTTTTCTAAAGGGAGGGGTAGTTAGTGTAAATAGTTTAAATCAGGGGTACCCCGTGTTATAAATCAAAAACATAGGGGTAGTTAGTGTAAATAACCCTTTTTTCTAATATTAGATTTGAAAAAATATGTAAGAACTTATCTCTCAAGTTATTTTAGATTTTATTTGAAAAAAATATCTACGGTCTCAAATTATATCTAAGAATTAAAAAAATTAAGGTTTTAAATTATTATTTTTAACTTATCTTTAAGATATTTTTCTAATATTAGATTTAAACAAATATATAAAATTTGAAAAAGAATTTAAATGATAAAATTGTATATAGGAAGTTAAAATTATTTACGAATAAAATAAACTATTATGAATCATGGTCATCTCTTATGTAAATTTTGGAAAACTTTTCTCTTATACTTAAATCTTACTTTTTTTCTAACACAATTTTAAAAAAATTTGGACGCCATCAAAAGATGACGCCAAACTATTTCTTTTTTTTTTTTCCGCACATCTAAAATGGCGCCGGTAGACTATTTTAAAAAAATAGGCCTTATACGAGATGGGGCCAAGTTCCAAAAACTATTGGATGCCATCTAAGATGAGGTTACATCCCTCTCTGTATAAATATTACAAATTCTTCTTCTTAAATACAACTAATTTCATTGCTCTTTATAAATTTTTATGTTATTGTTACGAAAGCTAAGCTGTATTAAATATTCTATTGTAATTTTTGTTTTGGTCAAATGAGTGGAACCTCATTCACAGTGACAATATTATGTTTGGTTAGGAGATTTGAATAGGAGGTGAATTGAATATTAGGAATAGGTGAAAATTTGGGATGGGAATGAATCATTTTTCGTAGGCGAAGTAGGGGTGAGGTCGTACCACGTAATTGCTGATCGCTTTCAGTGTTACAAGACTAGTCTCAGTCAAGATTGGAACAAAAAAAAAAAAATTTGACTTACCTTCCACTTTATTTACCATATTATAGAATATATTTTACAGTTTTACAAAATGTATAATACCGTCTATTTTAAACAGAATCCATTAAAAAAAAAAACAAAAAGTCCCTCCCTTCTTCCTCCGTGTTAAAACCACGGAGAATGGTCATTCTCCGTGTTAAAATGACGGAGAATGGCTCCGTGATAAAATGACTGAGAATGACTATTCTCCGTCATTTTAACACGAACACGGAGAATGACCATTCTCCGTGTTAAAATGACGGAGAATGACCATTCTCCTTGTTAAATTGACGGAGAATGGTCATTTTCCGTCATTTTAACACAGAGAATGGCTATCCTTTGTCATTTTAACAAGGATAATGGCTATTCTTCGTCAATTTAACAAGGAAAATGGCTATTCTCCGTGGTTTTAGCACGAAGAATGACCATTTTTCGTTCTAAAACCATGACGAATGACCTTATCCATGTCAAAATGATGGAGAATGGTCATTCTCCGTGTTAAAATGACGGAGAATGGTCATTCTCCGTGTTAAAACCATGGAGAATGGTCATTCTCCGTGCTAAAATGACGGTAATGACTCCGTGATAAAATGACTGAGAATGATCATTCTTCGTGTTAAAATGACGGAAAATGACCTTCTCCTTGTTAAATTGACGGAGAATGGCCATTCTCCGTCATTTTAACACGGAGAATGACTATTCTTTGTCATTTTAACACGGAGAATGACTATTCTTTGTCAATTTAACAAGGAGAATGACTATTCTCCGTGGTTTTAGCATGAAGAATGATCATTCTCCGTGCTAAAACCACGGAGAATGGCTATTCTCCTTGTTAAATTGACGGAGAATGGCCATTCTCGCATTCTAACACGGAGAATAACTATTTTTGTCAATTTAACAAGGAGAATGACCATTCTCCGTGGTTTTAGCACGGAGAATGGCCATTCTTCGTGGTTTTAGCACGGAGAATGGTCATTCTCGTGATTTAGCACGAAGAATAGCCATTCTCCGTGATATACCATGGAGAATGATCATTCTCCTGCATTTTATGTCTAGTTGAAACTTTGAAGGGTCATAACTTTTGACTGGAAGGTCGAACGAGGTTCGGTTTGTCGCAAAAGGAGCTTATTTTCGGGAGCCGGAGATTAACCGCTTCTCTGTTAGTCGGCCTTCCAAAATTTTAGAATCGCAAAAAAATGATGTTTGAACCCCCGTTTTTAACAGTTTTACCGTTTGTCCGTCTTTCCGAAATTTTTCGACGAGTTTTGAAGTAGAATATTTGAAAATTTTGGAGGAGAAAATCTAGATTCGAAACTGAGCGCGTAGGAAGAAGAGGAAATATCGAAATATTTTTTTAAGAGTAGGGTTCGAGGGTGTTTTCAATAAATTAGAAGGGCAAAAAGGTCATTCAAAATCCCCTTTATATATTTTCGCTAATTCTGGCACGCGATGAAATGTTATTTTGCGGTAGATTTTCATAAAACTTTTGTAATTTTTGGGGCATTTCATAAATTTTTCCTAAAAAAATAAAGGTCAAAGGGTGTCAGTGTATATATTTTACGAGAATGCTAAATGGCCCCGGGGCCGGGGGGGGGGGGGGGGGGGG
>JANAVB010014796.1:5453788-5501288 GCA_029216955.1 Iris pallida
AGCGCAGTAGTGTGCACGCGGCCACGCGCGCACGGCACGCGTGCAGGCGCCGCCGCCGCCGCCTGGTCGCCGTGGACGCCCCCCCCCCGACCGGGCGACCCCCCCTTCCCCGGCCGGGCGACCCTAGGCCCACCCTGTGGCGGCAACGTCCTCCGGATGCGCCGTCTAGACGTTTTGTGCGTTTTGCACGGAGTTCCGTCGACGAGCGCGGGGGAAAAATTTCAGAATTTGTGTTCGAAGCAGCGACTTGTGCGCATTTTCTGGGAGATCTGACGTTGGATCGGCGAACTCTTGCTCCGTCTCAATCTCGGTATATCCCTTTCACCTTGTCAAGTTTGAAACCGTTAATTCGTCGTTTGATACATCAAAACCGGCCACCAAGTTGACGTTTTAATTTGTACTATTTTGGACAGTTTTGCGATGCCAACTTCGCAGGTTCGTATCTTCGCCGTATCAGCTCCGTTTGTGCGCTACCAGTTCCGGTGCACAGCTGGTATAACCCTCTTCCTGTCCCCTTTAGATTTCATTTCAGTTTGAGCTTGTTAGGTCGGTCGAATCCGACGCCAAAGTGGGCCGTTCGAATTCTTAGTGTTGCACTTGTAAAATTCCATTTTTGAACCCGGGACTCCGGATTCAATTTCTGACACCACCATTAGACTTGTGGCGTCGTTCTGGCATGTTTTCATATAAAGTTTGCTTGATTTGAAGAACGTGGGCCCTGACACGTATTTCGGTGCAAAGCGGGTCCCACTTTCTGGGTCAACGGATCATTTTGAGTTTGGCTCATCAGAATCCAATTCTGGATATACCGTTGAGTTCGTATCGTCATTCTGGACTCGTTGACATATAATTTGCTAAGATTTAGTGGACATTAGTTCCGGCACGCATTTCGGTGCAAGTCGGATACCAATATCCAGGTCAGCGGGTCATTTTGAGTTCGGCTCATCGGAATCCAATTCTGGATATACCGTTGACTTCGTATCGTCATTCTGGACTCGTTGACATATAATTTGCTGAGTTTTGAGGACATTAGCTCCGACACGCTTTTCCGTGCGAATCGGAATTTCAATATCCTGGTCAACGGACCAATTTGAGATCGGGTCAACGGAATCCAATTCTGGATATACTGTTGGGTTTGTATCGTCATTCTGGATTCGTGGACATATAATTTGTTAGGTTTTGTGCACTTTTATTTTGGCACATTTTTCGGTGCAAAGTGTCCAACGGCGGACATCATTTTGGCCCAAAAATTACCTTTTTGCCCCTGTGTCCAAATTGGACTTATGGACAGGCTATTCTAGCTATTTTGACCATTCTGGACACGTTGGTGATGGTTGTTTCACCATCCGACAATATCTGTAGGTTTTTACCTTATTATTATAATCTTTCTCCTTTTTTGGTATTTGAGATCCATCGATTCCAGTGATTTCACATCCATTGAAATTGAATGTGTTGACCCTGTAGATGTTTGTAGAGACTAGCTTTGACCCAGTTTGACCATGGTTGACTACTTTGACTGAACGTCGAAGTAGAGTCAACATTTGACCTAGGTTAGACTAGTTTTGACCTTGGTTGACCACAGTTGACTATTTTGACCAAAAGTCAACCGGAAGTCAACCGTAGCATAAAATTGATTGGAACTGGACCGAAGTTGACCAATTGACCGAAAGTCAACTGTTAGTCAAGTTTGACCTAAAGTTGACCTAGGGTTGACCAGAGTTGACCAGTTGACCGAAAGTCAACTGTAAGTCAACCCTTGACTTAGATTGACCTAGTTTGACTTGCTTTGACTTTCCTTGACCTAGTTGACTTAGTATGACTTGATTTTACTTCCAAACCCTTATATTGATACAATATTCCACCTATAGGTCATCGAGGCACTGTTCTTGGACCAGTTGACATATTCTACCAGATCACAAGCGAGTACATTCTCTGATAATATTTCTGTTTTATGATATCGCCTTTGTTTCTTGTATTTAGTGTAGATATCCTTGTTCTCTTGACACATTGTTCACACGGATTGGTATTTGTCTGGATCCCGTCATAAGATGTTATTCCTCTTATATATGGTATGCCTTGTGCAAGTCTTCCTAGTTCCTTGTGCATTGTATAGACAGGATTCCTGCGAAGGCTAGCTACCTTCTCAGAGAATCACGTGTCATGACGTGTCATGACTGGATCCACTATATTAGTCATGGATGGGGGTGTTAGCGTAGATATGTGATCAATACCCCACAGATTATTGTATCATCATTGTATAGTCTTAATCATACATTCACGTATGATTAGCCAGGCCAAACATTGTATCAAGTTCTAAGCCGATCATATGTTGAAACTGATACCAAACTCACATAGATATAGTTCCAGATTTTTGTACATGATATATACTATTTTCTTGTTTTTGCATTCAGTTACAGTCTTGACATGCCTTACCATGATTCATGTACACATTATTTTACCTCGTATATTCTCTCTATTTACTGCTACATTTTCAATATCGTCTAACTAGAACTGTTATTTGAGATTTGTGTTCGTTCCATCCTGACTGGATATGTTGATAAAATTTTAGGAGTAGTTGTGCCCTAAGTATTGGACTTCATGATGTTGCTAGCTGAGGTGGATCTCACTATTCTTCTATGTGAGTTGCCTGGTAGTTATCCTTAGTTAGTCTTGTTGTTCCTTCTTTATTTTCCTGTCTTATGATCATTATAGATTCTAGTTGTTCTAGTGATATTATAATTATTTTCTGTCTTATCTTCCTTAGTTTTCGTGATATGACATGAGTACATTTCTAGTTATGGATCTTTAGATGTTGTAGTTAGTATAGTATACTTGACAGCGTTCTACCGCCGATACTGCAGCGTAGGCTGGGCGTGGCCCGCATATTCGTACCCGTATATCCGGGTGCGGGTCGTGACACGTTTTTAGTGGTGGCCCATGCAGGTCAGTCTTTGCAATTAATGCAAAGTCGTGGTAGTACTTGAGCTTATCTGTACTTCTGCGAGCCTGTCCTAGGATTAAGATCGAGTCATGGCATATTTTAGGATTTGGTACTCAGTCACATATTAGGAACTCTTGGTAGATTCCAGGGATGACCCCTGGGAATCTTATTTCGAAGGCTTTCAAATCTTTTCCCACTTGTTTCCATTCGTCCTGATTTCTGAAATATCTGTCCGTATCAACTTTATTCCTTCTCGGGATGAGTTTGTGGACCCCAGAGGGAAGGTATAAGTTGGACTTATATATCTTATAGGTTGAGACGAGAGTATGATTTGCCAATCTCATATCAGGTTGAGATTGTTTTAGATTATATTCTAATGATTTCCTTTTATCTTGACCTAGGTAGTACCCTCGGGACTTTCCCTGAGATTTTTCTCTGAACCCTATCTCGGAAGTTGTTTCCGTTGTCTCTATTAACTTACCCTTGACTTGTTGTTAAATTTTAAATCTTAATATTCGTTGTTGACCTTTGATTTTGTTTTGGATAATTCTTTTAAGAATTGAGTTAAGATATCCTGATAAACATATTTTGGACGAGGACGATGAGAACAGTAAGTGTCTACTTTATTAATGGAGTTTAGAATTCATCGCAGTCATATTAGCTAGCGAGACAAGGATATGGAGCCTGATTTGGATATACTATCCTAGTTATGTCATTTAGATTCTCTTGCAGCCATACCGGTTGGCGTGGTAAGAAATCTAGATGACATGATTATAGGGTGTATACCATAGTTATGGACTTTATTGTTTATTACCGCTATGCTTACTGGCGTGTCGAGAATTCTGGCAACATGATTTGGGATAGACATGTATGGTTATCAGATCGTATCTTAAATTGATTCACTTATTTTAACCTATTGGGCAAGAGCAGTTCTTACTATTACTTCTGTTTTTCCATTCTTCTCTTCCTCATCGCATGATGATTTCCTCATCTTACCCTTATTTCCTCCGTCTTGATCAATTATCTCTTGGTTCCACCAATTACCTCTCTCGTATCTACTTCTGTCAGCCATACTTTGAAAACTATGAAAATTTTAAAATTTTTATCTTGGGAGAAATCGAGGAAGTATCGTAATCATCCATCTCGGAGTAGACATTGTTGGTAGTAGTCGAAGCAGAGCGAGATGATTACCCCGGCTTCCTCCTACGATCCCATATTCTGGTTTCTATGATAACAGAAGTAACTCAATTCTACATCCTTGATTTGTTTATTATATTTTGATATCGTGAGATTGATCCTCTCTGATTGACCAATCGATTCTGGTTGTCTAGTTTATCGTACCAAAGAGTCTTGGTTGTTGATTAAACTTAAATGGTTTCGAATTCCATTGTGATATGATTTCCTTCTTAGATGCTCGTGTCCAGACTTCGTTGACTTTGTTCTCCATCTTACCCAAATTCTGATTTACTCAAAACTTGATCAATTTAAATCGTGCTATACTCAAATTTTTCTCCCCATTTGCTTCTCTTAGCCTTGTTTTAGATTATGACTATCCGACTTTGATTTTCATGATCTTGATAATCTTAACCCTAAATCTAATTTCATCGAGCTGAAATCCTGTTAATCAATGTTTGACTCGATTGTAACCGGACGAAGCTCAAGTTTTGATTTTGTTGTCATATCGAAATCGTGCCCCAATGACTTGACTTATTTCTGAAATCACGCACATATGATTTTGTTTGTATCATGATTCTATCGTGCCAAATCTCTCATTGTGCCTGAACAATTTTAAATCGATTATCTTGATCGTGCAAAACTCGTCATTTTTGGATCGTGCCTAAAGTATTGCTTAAATCTTCTATCATGTTTTAACCCCACTACCAACCTTTAATTTCGAGGACAAAATTTTTATAAAGTGGGTAGGATTGTAAGCCCCTGAATTTAGGGCTTATTTTTTTTAAATTTTCTAAATCAATGATTTTGAATAAATACTATTATTTAATTATTATTTGATTAAATGCTCTTTACCGTGACTTGGATTTCTAGAGCATCAGGGATGCCAGTCTCTGAAAACTTTCTTCTTGAAGTTTGTAGTAGACGAGATTATCTTCAATTTGATATATCGTCTCCCACTCGAACTTTTCCCTTGTGCTCCAATTGCTTCGCGCAACTTTCGGGTCAATTTAGACCAATTTATCGTCTGCTGTAATTCGTGACTTAATTTCCAATTTAATTTTCGGGCCCGACATCGGTCCAATCCAGTCGACCCAATATATGGCCCTGGCCTGTTTTGAGCCTACTATGCACGTGCCACTTGCATGCCACCGATCTGATCTCCCTTGTGCTCCCATTCCATCCGTAATTTTAATTGGTTTAAATTATAAATTAATTAAATCTTGGCTTCGACTTTGTCCAAACTTGGCACAACGTCCGACCCAGTTTGGCATGGACCCTACCATAACTGCCCATACATCCCACTGATGTGTCTGTATTTTTTCCTATTTGAAAACACGTTTATTTTATATAAATATCTCTTTTGCTCTCTTTTATATATGTGTGTATATATATATACATATATAATATAATATATATAAATATCCTCACATCACTCTCTCTCACTCCCATCAACCCACACATCCCTCACTCCCTTGCTGTACACGAACACCCCCACTCTCTCTCTACTTTTTCTCCTTCTCTTTCTAAGTATCTTTCTCTATTTCTATTTATATAATATATATACACATACATATATATTGTATATATATAATCCCTCTCTCTCTTCACTTATACACAAACACACACAACCCATCACCAGCTCACCCCTTCCTGTACGAACAGCCCCCCATCTCTATCTCACTTTCTCTCTCTCTAAATATCTTTAATATCTCTCTCTCTCTCTCTCTTATTACATTATGTGTATTCACACATACATATCTCTCTCTCACTATTTCCTCTCCATTCTTCAGCAGCAGCAGCTCCACACCATGCCGAGCCCATGGCCGACCACCCCATGGCTGGCCGAGCTCACTCTCCTCCTCCCGACTTCACTCTACTCCTCCCGACTTCACTCTCCTCCTCCTCCTCCTCCCGACTTCACCTCCTCCTCCTCCCTAGCTCAAACCGACACCACCATCTAACACTCCCACCACCATGCACCACCACCTCCACTCTTTACCAAGCCGCCGCCGTCGTGCTTCGGCCTGGCCCACCCCGACGCGCGCACGAGCGCAGCGCAACCGCAGCCGCAGCGCAGCAGTGTGCACGCGGCCATGCGCGCACGGCCACGCGTGCCGGCACCGCCGCCGCCGGCCGTGGTCGCCGTGGCCGCCCCCCCTCCCTGGCCGGGCGACCCCCAGGCACCACCCTGTGGTGGCCAACGTCCTTCGGGACGCGCCGTCTAGACGTTTTGTGCATTTTGCACGGAGTTCCGTCGACGCGCACGGGGGAAAAATTTCAGAATTCGTGTTTCGTAGCAGCGACTTCGCGCACGTTTTCTGGGAGATCCGACCGTTGGATCGGCGAACTCTTTGCTCCGTCTTAATCTCGGTATATCCCTCTTCACCTCTGTCAAGTTTGAACCGTTAATTTTCATCGTTTGTTACATCAAAACCGGCCACCAAGTTAACGTTTTAATTTGTACTATTTTTGGACAGTTTTGCGACGCCAACTTCGCGGGTTCGTATCTTCGCCATATCAGCTCTGTTTTGCGCACTACTAGTTCCAGTGCACAGCTGGTATAACCCTCTTCCTGCCACCTTTAGATTTCATTTTAGGTTGAGCTTGTTAGGTCGGTCGAATTCGACGCCAAAGTGGGCTGTTCGAATTCTTAGTGTTACACTTGTAAAATTCTATTTTTGAATCCGGGACTTCGGATTCAATTTCTGACACCACCATTAGACTCGTGGAGTCGTTCTGGCATATTTTTATATAAAGTTTGCTTGATTTGGAGAACGTGGGCCCTGGCACGCATTTTAGTGCAAAGCGGGTCCCACTTTCTGGGTCAACGGGTCATTTTGAGTTTGGCTCATCAGAATCCAATTTTGGATATACCGTTGAGTTCGTATCGTCATTCTGGACTCGTTGACATATAATTTGCTAAGATTTAGTGGACATTGGTTCCGGCACGCATTTCGGTGCAAGTCGGATACCAATATCCGGGTCAGCGGGTCATTTTGAGTTCGGCTCATCGGAATCCAATTCCGGATATATCGTTGAGTTCGTATCGTCATTCTAGACTCTTTGACATATAATTTGCTGAGTTTTGAGGACATTAGCTCCGACACGCTTTTCCGTGCGAATCGGAATTTCAATGTCCTGGTCAACGGACCAATTTGAGATCGGGTCAACGGAATCCAATTCTGGATATACCGTTGGGTTCGTATCGTCATTCTGGATTTGTGGACATATAATTTGTTAGGTTTTGTGCACTTTTATTTTGGCACATTTTTCGGTGCAAAGTGTGTCCAACGGCGGACATCATTTTGGCCCGAAAATTACCTTTTTGCCCCTGTGTCCAAATTGGACTTATGGACAGGCTATTCTAGCTATTTTGACCATTCTGGACACGTTGGTGATGGTTGTTTCACCATCCGACAACATCTGTAGGTTTTTACCCTATTATTATAATCTTTCTCCTTTTTTGGTATTTGAGATCCATCGATTCCAGTGATTTCACATCCACTGAAATTGAATGTGTTGACCCTGTAGATGTTTGTAGAGACTAGCTTTGACCCAGTTTGACCATGGTTGACTACTTGACTGAACGTCGAAGTAGAGTCAATATTTGACCTAGGTTAGACTAGTTTTGACCTTGGTTGACCACAGTTGACTATTTTGACCAAAAGTCAACCGGAAGTCAACCGTAGCATAAAATTGATTGGAACTGGACCGAAGTTGACCAGTTAACCGAAAGTCAACTGTTAGTCAACGTTAGTCAAGTTTGACCTAAAGTTGACCTAGGGTTGACCAGAGTTGACCAGTTGACCGAAAGTCAACTGTAAGTCAACCCTTGACTTAGATTGACCTAGTTTGACTTGTTTTGACTTTCCTTGACCTAGTTGACTTAGTATGACTTGATTTTACTTCCAAACTCTTATATTGATACAGTATTCCACCTATAGGTCCTCGAGGCACTGTTCTTGGACCAGTTGACATATTCCACCAGATCACAGGCGAGTACATTCTCTGATAATATTTCTGTTTTATGATATCGTCTTTGTTTCTTATATTTAGTGTAGATATCCTTGTTCTCTTGACACATTGTTCACACGGATTGGTATTTGTCTGGATCCCGACATAAGATGTTATTCCTCTTATATATGGTATGCCTTGTGCAAGTCTTCCTAGTTCCTTGTGTATTGTATAGACAGGATTCCTGCGAAGGCTAGCTACCTTCTCAGAGAATCACGTGTCATGACGTGTCATGACTGGATCCACTATATTAGTCAGGGATGGGGGTGTTAGCGTAGATATGTGATCAATATCCTACAGATTATTGTGTCATCATTGTATAGTGTTAATCATACACTCACGTATGATTAGCCAGGCCAAACATTGTATCAAGTTCTAAGCCGATCACATGTTGAAACTAATACTAAACTCACATAGATATAGTTCCAGATTTTTGTACATGATATATACTATTTTCTTGTTTTTACATTCAGTTACAGTCTTGACATGCCTTACCATGATTCATGTACACATTATTTTACCTCGTATATTCTCTCTATTTACTGCTACATTTTTAATATCGTCTAACTAGAACTGTTATTTGAGATTTGTGCTCGTTCCATCCTGACTGGATATGTTGATAAAATTTTAGGAGTAGTTGTGCCCTAAGTATTGGACTTCATGATGTTGCTAGCTGAGGTGGATCTCACTATTCTTCTATGTGAGTTGCCTTATATTTATCCTTAGTTAGTCTTGTTGTTCCTTCTTTATTTTTCTGTCTTATGATCATTATAGATTCTAGTTGTTCTAGTGATATTATAATTATTTCCTGTCTTGTCTTTCTTAGTTTTCGTGATGTGACATGAGTACATTTCTAGTTATGGATCTTTAGATGTTGTAGTTAGTATAGTATACTTGACAGCGTTCTACTGTCGATACCGCGGCGTAGGCTGGGCGTGGCCCGCGTATTCGTACCCGTATATCCGGGTGCGGGTCGTGACAAGGAAAGTCAATCTCTCGAAACTTTCTTCATAAGTCTTATAGTAGACAAGATTATCTTCATTTTGATATATCATGTACCACTCAAATTTTTTCTTTTGTATTCTATTTACCTCGCACAACTTTCTGGTCAATTTAGGTCATTTGACCATCTACCGTAAAACTTGACCTAACTTTCAATTTAATTTTGGGGGCCGACATCGATCCAACCTAATCGATCTAATATATGGTTTTGACCAATTTTGAGCCTATGACACACATGTCAAGGGTGTGCCACTCAATCGAGTTCTCATGTACTATTTATTTGCGAGTGACACAATAGACTCATTGGTTGACTTTTCAGGTTCAATTTGAGTAAAAAAAAATGTTTGGACCCTAACCTAGCCAACCCCACCTGGTAAGAACCATGTTAGGTTGCCATGACTTAGTAGAATTATTCTAAATTTATTTTGGGATGTTATACAACCAAATTGATTTAAATACAATTATATATATGTGATTATATTTATAATAGCCTAATACTCTCTCTCTCTCTCTCTCTCTCTCTATATATATATATATATATATATATATATATATATATATATATATATATATATAGCCTTAGTAATGGTTAAGTTTTGGGATTGCATATCGACTAGGAATTTTGGCACGGATAGTGTAGTTGTGTGCTTCGACTAGTGTATTAGCCATGCTAGGAAAGACCTAGCCGTAGTAGTGTCCATACTAGGAAGACCAGTCAAAGTTACGACTAAACTCTATAAAGGATTTAATTAGTTATTTATTAAGATTATTTACTTCTAGAAGACCCAGTTGTACCAATTTAGTCCGGGTTGACCTGAACCAAAACCCCAAACCCATGTAGACATATAGAGCGTCCAAATATGTCCATGTAGGTATATATTTTAATTAATATGTTTCCATTTTTGGGAAGTTCTATGTATAGAAAATACTTGTATTTGATTTTGAATATATATATATATATATATATATATATATATATATATATATATATATATATATATATATAGGGTAAACGGGATATGAGCCATAGGCTCATACTCTTATATGAGGCATTCCACGTGGCTTCCATGTGGACCAAAAAAAATATAGTGACTTGGAAAAGATAATTTAAGTATATAGAAATAAAGGATCCCATAAAAGATCTGCTAAATAATAATTTACCATATCTTTGCCTAGAAACTTAACAAATATATTTGCCTATGAATTTAAATAGATAAAAATAAAAGATCCCATCATGTTAATGTTAATGTTAATATTAGTGTTAGTATTAATATTAATAGTAATATTAGTGTTAATATTAATATTAATTTTAATATTAATTTTAATGTTAATATTAATGTTAATATTAATGTTAATATTATTGTTAATATTTAATGTTAACATTAATTTTAATTTTAATGTTAATATTAAGTTTAATATTAATATTAATGTTAATATTAATATAAATATTAATATCAATGTTAATGTTGATATTAATATTAATATTAATATTAATATTAATATTAATATTAATATTAATATTAATATCAATGTTAATGTTGATATTAATATTAATTTTAACGTTAATATTAATGTTAATATTATTGTTAATATTAATTTTAATGTTAATATTAATGCTAATATTAATTTTAATTTTAATTCTAATATATTATTAATATTAATATTAATATTAATATTAATATTAATGTTAATTTTACTTTTAATTTTAATTTGGAGAGACAAATGACATTATTCCTATTTAAATTCCTAGACAAACATATTTGGTAAGTTCCTAAGCAAAAATTTGGTAAGTTATTATTTATCAAATCTTGAGATCTTTTATTTCCATCTATTTAAAATTTCCCTTCAAATTACTTTACTTTTATTGGTCAAAGAAATAAAAAAAAGATAATATTCTTTTATGAGGTCCTTTATTTCTATCTGTTTAAATTCCTAGGCAAACATATTTGGTATGCAAAGATATGATAAGTTATTATATATCAAATCTTTTATGAGATCTTTTATTTTTATATATTTAAAAAAATTCTTCCAAGTCACTATATTTTTATTGGTCCACATGGAAGATATGTGGGATGGCTCAAATAAGAGTATGAGCCTATAGCTCATATCCCGTTTTCCCATATATATATATATATATATATATATATATATATATATATATACATGAATATATTTTTGAAATATATGTAGTCCCATATAATAAATCCAGGGCTTTGTCCAAAACCCCTCGGACTAAAGACCAACCGAGTAGGAGAGGACATCAACTCCCCTGTGGAAAATTTTGTTCCTCTTCACTAAGTTAATGGGTAAGGTTATACCTGGACCCGACCCGAAGATCCCTAACCCACACCCCATTACCTTAGGCCAACACTTGGCTAAGGGTGAGCGGATGTAGAATGAACCCGAACTCGCACTGATGTACCCGACCCGTGTTCAAAAAAAACCCTTACCCTTCCCGTAAATACAGGCTGTAGCCTGCCAATCTTGCAAGTAGCTTCGACACAGCAGGTTCATGACTGTACGAGGCAACGACCAACATCTCGCTCACTCCCTCTACATAAACATCCTCTCCTCTCCTCCCTGTCCCCTGCAGCAGGGCGCGCCCAATGTGCGCCGCTCACGGCGACTCCCTCCCGTACGGCAGCCCGCCAGCGTTCGCGCTCAGGCCGCCGCGGTGCCGCAAATACCTCCACATAGCCACTGTCATCCATGCGCACTGTCAGGGCACCTACATACGTCGACCAATGCCCATGTGTGGCCATAGTACGGCTGTGATTGTAGCAGCAGCCGCGCGTGCTGCCTCTCCTCGGCCGTACAAGCGTGGTGGACCACCGTGACTCCTTCGACCAGACAAAGCCTCGACGAACTCCCCCATGGCAGCCACTTGCCTATCCGACGCACGACACATGCTATTCGTGTGTTTTGCTCGAAATCCCGTCGTGACGTGCTCGAAATCGAATCCAGAATCGTATTTTGGAATAGCAACTTTGGGCATATTTTTGGACAATCCGATTGTTAGATCGTTGATCCGATTATTACATCTCAATCTTGGTATATACTCCTTCTCTCACCTAAAATTTCAACCGTTAATTCGATTATTTGATAGATCAAAACTGGCCAGCAAGTTGACCGTTTAAATTACGTTTATTTTGGACAGTTTTATGGAGCCAACTTCTCGGATTCGTTTCTCTCTCATCGAAGTCTAGTTGATGAACCACCAACTCTGGTGTGTAGCAGATATGAACACCTTTGTTCCATAAAAATTTTGAGCTTCATAGGATGTCATTTGTTTGGTTGAAATTGACGCCAAAGTTGGCCTCTCGAAACAGTAATTTTTGACTTATAAAATTTTAATTTTGGATCTGAGACTCCCGATTCCAATTCTGATGCCACTAGTGGACTCGTGGCATCGTTTTCGCTAAAATTCTTATATAATTTGTTGAGTTTGGAGCAACATGGCCCTGATACACATTTTCGTGCAAAACAGGTCCCACTGTCCGGGTCAACGGGTCATTTTGTGTTTGACTCATCGGAATCCAATTTCGGATATACCATTGGGTTCGTATCATCATTCTGGACTCATTGACATATATTTTGCTAGATTTAATAGACTTTGACTCCGGTATGCATTTCCGTACAAACCGGATCCTACAGTCCGGATCAATGGGTCACTTTGAGATTGGCTCATCGGAATCCAATTATGGATATATCGTTGGATTTGTATAATCATTCTGAACTCGTGAACATATACTTTGCTAAGTTTAGAGGACTTTTATCCTGACACTTTTTTGGTACAAAGCGGGTCCAACGGAGGACATCGTTTTGACCCAAAAGTACTATTTTGCCGCTGTATCCAAACCGGACTTATGGGTAGGATATCCTAGCTAATTTGACCATTCTGGACATATTGGTAATTTTTGTTTCATCATCCGACAACGTTTTTAGATTTTCCTTTATATGTCACTATTAATTATAATTAATTTTTATTTATGTTCGTATCTCGGAATCCGTGCGTCAAAACTGAGATCAGTCGATTCCAGTGATCTCACATCGCTGAAATTAATTAGGTGACTATGTGGATCGCCAAGATAAGATTGTTAACCTTGTGGTTGGTCATCTTATCTCGATTTACGAGTCGTAGGTTTTGTTGTATGAAGAACGAGGTACAAACTTGATATTTTGAATCTACTACTCATATTATTAGCAATAATGATTATAACGACTGGTGTGACCTAGTTCTAGATGATATAATTAACAAGTGTCTTAGATAACAAAAGGTAATAGGTGACTAAAAACGACCCAAGCTCCCTAGGTGGGAGTTATTAGTCATACGTGTACTATAGTGTGTGATATATATTTGTTTGTGATTTGGAATTGACAGATATTTGCATGGAGTATGGTTCTCATGGATAGTGGGATAGACTTCAGTACTGCAGTCTCAGCACAGTTCGGACAACTCCAGGCAAGTATACCTTGCCAATCTTGTACTTCAGTTTACAATTTGTTTTGCTTTTTAAATATCTGCTTGAATATGTTATTATAACACCTAGGACCGTGTACGGTACTTCGCGTCCGAATCACATTCGGGTGCCGATGGACGTTAGCGTCATCAGGTATCGATACTAGATATTCAAATTTGCATTACTGCGACAACTCGTTGCGGGGTATACCCTATGACCATAGGACATGTTTATGTGACACTACATTATTGATGGATTCCCGTACTTGTTTGCATCTTGATATACGAAAACTGTGTCTGGTTTTTAGGACGATGGCGTTGATATACATGCACCATTATTTTTTCTATTATGACTCGTTGTCCTAGCTATAGGTTCTGGTCGAGCGTCTCGTGGATACGATTCGTGAAGTCACGTGGGCGGGAAGACACATACACCGTGCGCTTGGACTACTTTCCCATATTGTTATCGTTGCTTCTTACCTAGAAGCCTCGGATATTCGTAGTTACTACAGTTCCTTATTGGAATTGTAGATTTTTTATAGTTATCGGAGTTTCGTACCAGATCTCCGGATTATACCGTGATAGCCCGCATGTTCGAGTGATATTCTCAAATTGTATTTTCATATTAGTTGTTTATGTTAGTTCTACCCACTTTATTTCAGTCTTACTATATTTTATCTTATCATTCTTTACTGTCATACACTTGACATGTATATTATATACCTTGTTGCGTCTCGCTGAGGACGTAGTTTCCTTCCAGGTTGGCTGAGTAGATTTTGTTGAGCGTCTTGCTGGATTGTTAAAGGTATTCATTTCATTACAGGTGTTCAATATTTCAGAGTTATATGTTTTAATTACTGTTATTTGTATCTGCTTAGTAGCCTAGTATTTATAGACTCATATTATCTTTCCGAGTATATTCGAGCAAATATGATTTTTGGACCGCATACTAGTATTCATATTTTCCTTTTCTTATATTTCTGTTACTTGGATTGAGATATAGAGTTGATTGTAGTGATAGTTACACCATTTCGAACAACTTATACGTATTCTAGTCGGACTAGAGTCTGGTTGAATACGTAGCTGGCCAATGCCACGTGTCTCGGTCCCATGTTTTTTGGGACTGGAGCATGACATGGTTTTTATGGTGGTCCATGTAGGTCGAGATAAATCATTTCAGTTATGTCCCTGTACCGAACGAGCCGACACTAGGATAGTATAGTAGGATCTCAATCCACCACTACTACTATTGGAAATTCCCATAACTTCTACTATCTCCTTTGAATTTCATATTTGTGCTGAATCATACCTTCCTTGAATTTCCATTTATAAACTCTCGTCCTTCCCTATCTCGGAAGGGCGAACTTTTGTGATTGATCAACCATTTTGATTATATCTCATTATAGATTATGATTAGGGCATATATAATATTCTGTAGGTGATTATTTAAGGCACATAGGGGTTGGATAGACATCTCTACTAGATGGATTGATAGGTGATGAATAGCACCTCTATCGAGGTTTAGTTTCTATAATAAAATCCCTTGATTGAAGGAGAGAACCCTTGACTAGAACATATGTAACTGAATTAGAGGTTTACATATTTATAGATATGTTAGAAGAATTTCCAATAATGATTGAGATGACTACATGTACAGTTAGAAAATTTTATAGATTGACTTGGGATTAGACAAAAAATCAGACTAGTGCTATCTCTACAATAGAATTACCAAATGATATGACTTGAGGAAAGGATAATTCCATGAGTCTTGAATTAGTGAATTGACTTCAGCCTATAGATTACCTATAAGGTTTTACTTGAAGAGTATAGTAACTCATGCTTGGCAGGACTAGGTGATTAGCCAAGGTGGGTAGGCCTGTATAGACACTCCAGCAAGATAGTTGTGGAATAGAGTATAGTACAAGGCTTAGCCCTAAAAGGAGGCATAAGGTTCATTAGACTAAACCATGCTACCATTGCCTAAGTTAGACCGAATTTGAAGTGTATGAAGATTCCCCTAATCATAAAAGTTGAGGTAAGTGAGAATACAACTTGAGGGAAGACGCAGTTGGTTTCTATATTAAGGAATGAACCTGAAGGACGATGGCAAATAGAGTTCGAGGATTCCGACAAGCACTACAAGAAAATGTAGCATTTACGGCGCACAATTTACGGCACGCAGTTGCTGTGTGCTGTAAATGACACTCTTTTACGGCACGCAAATCTGCGTGCCGTAAAAGAGATATGTTTTGTCTTTGTTACGGCGTATTTGATATGCAAGCCGTCATTGTAAACTTATTTACGGCATGCATTTTTTTGTGCCGTGAATGATATCTTATTTACGGCATGCATTTGTGCACACCGTAAATGATAATTTATTTATGGCATGCATTTGTGCACGCCGTGAATGATAATTCATTTACGACATGCAATTTTGCGTGCCGTAAATGATAACTTATTTATGACATGCATTTGTGTACTTCGTGTGTGTTACAATCGATTCTTCTAATTAGAAACTTTTTCCTAAATAATTGTTTCTCTAAAACCTCCTTCCAAATTAACTTTTCCCACCTAACATATTTTACTTCCCCGCTTAAATGTTTCACTCCTCCCTCTTTATTTTCATTTCTTTTTTGAGTTTTTTTATTTCCCGAGCCTTAGAAATAGATCGTGAGCTCTAGCTTCCCGTTCATTCTCCAACTCCCACCTCAACAGCCACCACAAGTTTCTCCCTCCGCCATCTCCTCCCCTCCCTTCCTCCCCTTCATCTCCCTTAACCTTCTCTCTCGCTCAAACCCTAACCCTAACCTTAACCCTAACGATCTCTCCGACGGGATTCAAGTTCGGATCCAAAACCTTTCGCTCTTGCTCTGCAATGCCGTCGATGTCGACACCTTTGTCGCCTCCTCCTCTCTCAACCTCTTCTCCTCGAGAACGAAAGTTGACTCCCTTGTCTTCCCCAACCATGACCTGAAGATCGCCATCGAGTCTGTGAGGATCGCGCTCGACTCCATATACAAGAAACGGTTTTCCACCTTCGTCTACGACAGACGGGACGACGTCCGCTGCCACACCGCTGTCTGCTACCTCAAGTCCTCCGTCAGGAACCCCGCCTTGTGGTTCTGCCTCTCCCTTCGCTGGTAGCCCGTTCGACCTCCGCCACGTCCACCAGCTAACAACCGTAATCAGAGAGAAGGTAGATGATCTGTAACTGGTCCAACTGGTCGAGTCTCTGTTTCGATCCGAGGTTTTGACGGTCGAGGTTGAAGGAGTTGGTAATGGCAAAGGCTTTCCTTAGGGGAGTTTGGTTGAACTCAAATTCGAGCTCAAGTGTAAATTCTCCATCAGGTAAGATCCTTTGATCACCTGTGCTGGTGAAACTTCTCTGAACCTTTGAGTTGATGCCTGTTATTAAAAATCAAGACAAGAATTTGAACACTTTATGTTTGATTTACACACCATGTGTTCGATCCATTGTCTCAGAGGAGTATCGATAGCTTGATTTGTCCGAATCGGACATGAGGACGCATGTATTATATAACAGAGTCCTCGGAGCTATACAATTTTATCATATTCTGCTTTGATTTATTTTGGATTGTGGATTAAGTGCGTGTTTGTTATGTCTAGAATGACACAGAAATTGTGTTGACACTTATGTGTCTATGACACGCAGGTTCGTGTATGCACACCATATGTTCAACATGAGTTCACTAAGAACCTTTTCTTCCACATGATCAACGGATCAAAGAGACTGTTTTGTTATTACTTATTTGTCAGAAATTTAGGATGGGATTCACAGTGATTCTTTTACTCAGAAAAGAACATATTCATCTTCTACTCTTCTTATATACCATTCCCTCTTTGTATATGTTAAGAGGTTCTTCAAGAAGTATCTTGAATCTTTATACAATAACATGATGCAGTCAGGTAACGTTTCATATGCGACTTATTCTCTATTCCCTTCCAAATAGTTCACTTCTCATGCAAGTTTCAAGCAATATTGAAAAATTATGCATTAAGTTTTGGTGTGATGCATGATTTAATATTCAATTCTTTCCTGCTTTTGTCTGCAAGAAAGCACTTTTTCCACAATACTGAATTTCTTTACTGTAATTTTGATCAACATATCTTCTACGAATGCTAGTCTGATTATTTGTCGCTAACATGTTTGTGTATATAGTCAGCTAACATGTACATAATGAGAGTGATCTTGCACTTCTACTGTATCCTTTTGTGTTCATATACTATAGTTTTGTTCGTGCTTGGGAGAGTTTAATTTGTTCATGTTCGAGAGATATCCATGAATATAGATTTGTTGTTTTAAAAACTATCTTGCTGTTACAATTATAATGTTGTAACATACTAGTATAGAATATCATTTTCATGTCATCAGTTCATGACAATCTTAGAGTTTACCTGTTCTATAATTAGGCTAATTGAGCACTACTTGAAGTGAAGAAATCTCTACAAATGGACTGAACTATTGACTTATTGAATACATCATTAAAGTACTATTCTCTCTGATCTCTGTAATTTGTTTTTGAGGGAAAAAACATAGAAACTATAGTGGAGCAGGCAAGCATACAGTCAAAAGTTTTGATCTTCCGGTGCTCTGATCTTCTACAGGTTTAAAGACAAAATCTGGACCGAACAATGAAATATGGACATTTACTTTATGAGGTTAGTCTTGGAATGCTATATGATATTTTTCTCATCGTAATATGTCAGAATGTGGACTGAAATGTGGATTAGGCTTCTTCCATCTACAGTTTTTTCTCATCGTAATACTATACCATTCAATTTCAAAAATGCTAAAAAGCAACACTAGAAATACTTAAAATAATGCCTACATGTATAAAATATACTTTCGAAAATGTTAATAGTTTGTTGATAATCATTTGATTTTCGATGCCAAAAAGTATGATACTCCGATCCGGAACCGCCGATACTACCGATATCGCCGATCCCAATACTCATAGGATGGTTCGATACCGATACTGCAAACCTTGCAATTATGAATACTAATTTCACATGCTCGTTAAACAGAGAAGTCCAAAAGTCAAGTTCTACACGAGTTCTTGTCCTCTCTTCGATACATTCTTGTAAATAAACCTCAAGCTTTAACTTCTCTTCCTTGCAACAATCAAGACTTAGCGTAGTGCACTCCAGTTCAGCCTTCATTCTGTCACAATCCTTTACCAGTTCTCTTCTATCAGCAATATTTGTTCGTAACTCACTCTCCATGTTTGAGATCGTCACTGAAAACTCTTCATTTCTTTTAAGTAAAACTGCCTCGTTTTTTTTTCGACTTTCGACTTCATCAAGAGCATTTTGCAATTTTAACAGCATTTCTTCTGCATATCTTTTGGAGGCACATAGCTGACTTTTTACTTCCTCAAGTTTAGATTCACATTGTTCCTTGATAAGAGCAATTCTCAACGACTCCTGCGTAGCAAGTGATGGTCCGTCAGCCTCCCTTCTTTGACGAGCTTGAAGACATTCAGCATCTGCTTTATCTTTCAGTTCTCTTAGATGGATAGACAGGTTCTTGAACTCTTCCGTCTTCAGAATTTGTTCAGAAAGCTTAAAGGTAAGTTTGTTGTATTGCTCCCTTAGCTTCTTCAGCTCATGATTGCAGTTCTCAAACAACGACATCTGGTTTCTCTGTTCATCAAACTTGGATGTAAGAATTACAACAGTAGTCTCTAATTCATCTCTAGAGGACCTCAGACTATCTACCTCTTCCTCCAAACTAACCACCATGTTTCTCAGACTGCAAGCTTTATCTTCAAACTTGAGCTTTTCTTGACTATGACAAGCTTCCACCACCGAGTATCTAGCTTTCAGATCTTCAATATCTGCCCACACAGCAGTCTTTTCATTTATCTGAGCTATAAGTCCTTTTTTTTCATGAGAAATAAGTTCACATTCAGCTTTCAACGATTGAAAAGCTTCAGATAATCTATCATTTTCAGCAAGTAATCGTGCTTTGCCAACCATATGTGCTTCTAGTGAGGTAACAATATCTACATGCTTCTGATTAAGCTCCTCCAGGTCACCATGCAATGCCTTGTTTTGGTCAATAAGTGCCTGAATCAAAAACTGGAATTAACTTTTCATATAGGCGACCTTAACATCTGTGTTTAGTGAATTTTGAAGAGTTCCTTCCAACTCATTCTCCAGATCAGCCAACACACCACCCTGTTCATTTATCTGAGCTATAAGGCCTTCTTTCTCATGAGAAACAAGTTCACATTCAGCTTTCAATGACTGAAAATCTGTAGATAATCTAGCATTTTCTACAAGCAATCGTGCTTCTCTAACCATATGTGATTCTACTGAGGTAACCATATCTACATGCTTCAGATTAAGCTCCTCCATGTCACTTTGCAATGCCCTATTTTGGTCAACAAGTGCCTGAATTGTGGACTTGAATTGATTTCTCATATAAGCAACTTTAACATCTGTATTTAGTGAATGATCAAGAGTTCCTGCCAATTCATTCTCCAATTCAGAAACTTGGAGGTGGAGAGAAGAAGTCTCATCATTTTGTTTCCTTTGGCTTTCTTCAGTACTCGACAGGACATAATGCAGTTCTTTTTCTAGATCAAGAACTCTTTTCCTCAGAAGGACCAACTCAGTCTTTTGTTCATCAGAAAACAGCAGTTGCTAAACTTTCTCTGTCAACTGCAAGGTAAGGTCTTGAGCTGTAGCCTCAAGTTCCTTTCTGAGTCTTCCTTCAAGCTGTATTTCATCGTGGGCACATCTCAGACATTCTTTTAACCGGTTGATCTCATCTTCCATTTGGATGGAGGCAACTTTTGCAGACTCTATAGATACCATCAAATCCCTATTCTCTTGCATGCAATCCATAAGACTTGATTTAGTATTTTCTAGTTCCTCGCATACTGTATTACATAACAATAGCTTTTGAGCAAGATCCCTGCTCTCGTCTGAAACTTGTTGGATTCCTACCTCCAGGTCACCTTGCAATGCCTTGTTTTGGTCAACAAGTGTCTGAATAGTGGACCTGAATTGACTTCTCATATAAGCGACTTTAACATATGTATTTAGTGAATAATCAAGAGTTCCTGCCAATTCATTCTCCAATTCAGAAACTTGGAGGTGGAGAGAGGAAGTCTCATCATTTTGTTTCCTTTGGCTTTCTTCCATATCCAATATTTGTGATTTTGCCTCATTTAAAGAACAAAGAGCAACGTTATTTTTTTTCTCTATCTCCTGCTTCTCCTTGCGAAGTTGAAGTATCTTCTTGTGCACTTCATGCTGAAAATGTTCCAAGTGTGAAAGAAGAGCCATGTGGTTGTCACTTTCCAATTTCTCTTTTGAAGACATGACATGCACAGTAGAACCATGAATTTCCTCATTGCAAGAAACCATGCTAGAATATAGAATCCGCAGCTTCTCTTGTAGCTTATATGTTGTATTTTGTAAATCAGAGTGTGCTGAGGATTGCTTGTTAAATTCTTCTTGTAATGCCTTGAAGCCTTCGACAGTAGAGCTGATTTCAGTTTCCAGGCAACTTTTTTGGAGACTTTCACTTTTTAACATGTCTTCCAATTGATTCTTTTCTATAAGACAACTTTCATATTTGCTTTCATGAACTTGACATTCCACCATATATTCTGCAGTCTTTTGGGCGAGAGAAGTATTTTTGTCTGAAACATCACGAAGTTTTGCTTCAAGGATATGATTTCTCATCATCAAATCATCATATTCAGAGCGAATCTTAATTTCATCTTTCCTCAAAACTCTGGCCTCCTCTGATGTGTTATGCCACTTAAGCATTAATGATTCCTTTTCAGCACTTGAATCTTCTAGCTATTGTGTAAGTTCAACCATCTTGTGCTTCATGTTCTTAACCCCATCATTCACATCACGAAGAGTTTCCTGGAGAACCTGTGTGAAAAGTTCCCAATGAATGCTCAGCATATGAATTTTTGAAGGCTCAGCTTTTGTGTTTGATTTGAGTTCTTTCAGAATATAGGGTGATGTCGTATCCTCTGGACCAACTTTATCCACCGATCGCCGGTTATCTGATTCGCCATATTGGTCTTGAGAGTGATTCTTCTGTGTCGCTGAAGATAGACCATTCTGAGGTAACAAACCTGTTACCTGAATAGTTTTATTCTGTGAATCTGTATAACGAGTATCCTCAATTTCGAATCCTAAATAAGTTCTGTTATCCTTGGTTTGCAACTCAAGATTGTTGTGCAATCCTCTCTGCAAGACACTTTTACTTTCATCAATGAAGTCAGAACTGTAAAGATCTTTGTACCCTGCCTTATCTGAGACCCCATTATCTATTTGAGACATTCCACAGTCGGGTTTTGTAGATATACTTTCTGACTGAATTCTTCTGATGCCCGACCTGTACGGCTCTTTTGAAACTTCACGATCTTCTGGACAAAAAATTTGGGAAACATCTGCAAGGGCCTGCTTTGCAAGGTTTTCATTTGTCTCATACATTGACAAAACCTGGAATGAAAGGAGTTCAAGGTCTTTTTGGAGACGGTCAACTGCAACAGCATAGTTCCATCGAACCCTTTTGAGTGCAGAGGAAACCCTTTCAACCATATATAATTTTCTTTCCCAATTTAATTAGTGTATTAATTCTTGCAGTAAACTTGTTAAAATGGGATGGAAATGCTTGCCCAGCTTGGTGACATTTGACTGGTTTTCTTGGAAACAAACTAGGCAACTCTAGAATTTTTCCATCGACCAGATGATTATTCTTTTCTTCTTTGGTATTTTTGTTAACTAACTATGTTATCCTCTGATGTTCAGGCCTCACTAGCTAACGATACAAGCTGTGAATCAATTATGACCACTCCGTAAATTCCTCTAAGGGATGCAAGTAATCCTACTCGGTAAACACAAATTAACCCTCATTCTCCCCTTTGAATTTACATTTTAATCTTGGCAAGTAAGTTTTATACCATTGCTGGTATAGTTGAACTCTTTTGGCAGTCTCCTATCTATTGTTGAGGAGACCTTGGCAGAGTTCGTTTCAAAGGCTACAGGGACTCCTGTTGATTGGGTCCAGATGCCTGGGATGAAGGTATACATGCACTTAGTTGCGCATCTCTGTTTCTTAACCTTGAACCTTTACATCCCTTTGTAAAGATGGAAACCATATTGATTTGGTATTCTGCCAAATAAAGCTGATATAGATTTGTGTTCACTTGCTTTGTGCTCAGCCTGGTCCGGATTCTATTGGGATTGTCGCTATTTCACGAAGTTGCAGTGGGGTGGCAGCACGCGCCCGTGGTCTAGTGAGTTTAGAGCCTACAAAGATAAGTTATTTTCAAAATAAGTTCTCAAATATAAAATCCTTAATGTCTATCCATACCTGACAATGATCACGGATAAAGGATTATCCATTTATAATGTAAAAATATAAAACGTCTAGAGATGTGTGCTTTAAATGCCCTATTTAAATTGTTGTCTCGGTCAACTACTTCTACCAGTTGTTGCTCGTTGTCTCATATTAAAATATTGTTGCTCATAGTCATTCGAAGTCATCAGGCCAAAATAATTATCATCAACAGAATACAGAAATCCTTAAAGATCGAGCATCCTGCAGGTTCTGGGATTGCCGGAACCTAAAAGTCTTCACAATGTTTCCAGCAGGAAATGGAGGCATAATTGAATTAGTACAATTATGGTGCCCGTAAAACTACCAAGTAGAAGACCAGCTGACATGGTCAGTGGTATAGTAGGAATCATAAGAATCTACAAGAAAGCAATTCAAGATTAGTGCAATCAAGCATGATGTTTAATTTTTTTGAGAAAATCTGCAGAAAAATTCCCCTTGGTGTTATATTTTAACAATCAGTGACCTAGGATTGATAGTGTCATTTACAAGTAAACAAATTATATAGTAGTAAGTAAAATATCATCCGGCTAGCATAATTAAGTACTGTCTATAAGTTAAAACCAGTTAAACATTTTATGGAAGTTGTAAGTTTTTGTGCAGCTAAAGTAACAATAGAGATTACCTCATCTCTATTTGTCATTCCTCAAAAATCTAGTGAAGTATTCTTATCAGAGAGATCACTGTTCACTTGATCTTTATGAATGTATAAACTTTGTTCACTAACTGCTAATTCATTACTTAGTATCACATGGCTTTCATAAACTATTAATGTTCATTTTAAATTACTGCTTCACTCAACTTTATGAATTTAGTTTGTTTGTTGCATTTACATTCTGTCACGACCCGTTACCCAAATTGTTGGGCCGGGCCGAGCCATGTCCAGCCTACGCTTGGTTAAAGCGCAGTAAGCTGTTCTAAGAATAGACAATAAATGATCTAAGCTACTAACAGTTCTAAAATCATATTTAAAGTTCATCACAACACAGCATCTATAAGCGAAGGTAACATGAGCACAGACTTAATAATACATAACCAAAGTATCTAACTGGAGACAAAGTCCAGTATCCAAATATAAGTACAGACCAAAGTCTAAGTCCCAAAACACAAGAAATATAACTAAGCAAGGTTCCCCGCTGGGGCCTCTTCTGGAGCTAAGGCCAGGTCCTCAATGCAGTACCATAATATATAACATATAGCAATTCCTTCTCGAAAAGTGTACCTACAACGTTATCCTGTCAGTACGGGAGCAAGTACAACCTCTACAACTAAAGTACTGAACATATAATGAAAGAGATGTACAACAAGAAACATGGTGTGATAAGTCTATAAAACAGGAAATACTGGAAAACATGGCCTCATGGTACAACTGGGATCACAGTATCATGGTAACATAGAAAACATGGCATATCTGGAATCATGGTATGACTGGAATCACGGTAAAATATATTTGTCAAGATGACACATGTATATCTAGTATTTAAAACTGGAGCAAGTACATGATCGGTCAATAGGTGATGAGGGTGGAGTGCCACCAGTAAGAACAATATGTACTTCCGTACATGCCTAAATGTACACACGTACAAGTTCGCGGGATTTTGGGCCTATGGCAAGGTCTACATGCATAATGTCGTCCTTACACGGCATCAAGGTCGCAGATAGGGGCATGATCACGTACTCAACTGTCAGTTTCCCCATAACCCATATTCTAACATGTGAGAGATACGAGAACAGTAAAACATGTGGAAAATACTGGGAGCAGTATAAGCATGGCAGGTACTGGGAGCAGTATAAAACTCGTGAATACTCAGAGCAATATAAAGCATAGTGAAACATGTACCGAGAACCAGTATGAAACATGTGAAGATATAAGAACTGTCCTAAGCATGGTAGGGACCAAATTAATGTAACATGTGAAGATTTATCTTGCAGTTATTCAGAAAGCAGTATTTTAACATGGTTAATACATGTTCTAGCATTAAAAGACAGTAAATGAGTGTGTAGATGTACTTGCCTCGAGCAAAGCAAGAATACTAGTACGAAGATATAGATGTTCGGTATCCTGTCAATAATGATATACAAACTCAGTTCTAAGCTATGTTCAATAATACACTAGTGGTGTGACACGACTCCTGACTGGATACTAGCCAAGTGGGGACCTAGCATAAAAGTCTAATGTGGAGTGCCACTATACACAAACTAACTTCCTAGGATCTATACACTAGTGTAGGGGGTGGTCCAATACTACAATAACTCAAAAGAACACAAAACATTACAAGTCATAATTATTCAATAATTAAATCAAACTGTACACTAAGTTTCAACAATTTTTGAGATAGACAAAAAGCTAAATTATATATAAAATAAAGTACCAAAATAATCCTTGTTATTTATAGAAATTTATACTAATTTTTCTGGAATTTATAAACCTTCATAAATATTTATTAAAAATCAACAAACACATGTATCCTGAAAATGAGTTCTATTTTCCCATTTTTATAAAATACCAAAAGTACTTATTAAAAACTGGAAAAATTATAATAATTTATCTAAATTAACATAGTATTTAAATACAATTTTTCCTAGATTTTTACAGCAATTAAAATATATATAAAAATTTAAAACCAGAAAGTAACAATTTATGGAAAAATAATTAATTATAAATTAAGGATAATACATAATCAAAATCTACAGATGTCGTCGGATGGTAAAATAAATATCACCAACGTGTCCAGAACGGTCAAATCAGCTAGGATAGCCTATCCATAAGTCCAATTTGGACACAGGGGTAAAACGGTAATTTCGGGTCAAAATGATGTCCGCCGTTGGACACACTTTGTACCGAAAAACGTGTCGAGATAGAAGTCTATAAAACCTAGCAAATTATATGTCCACGAATCCAGAATGATGATACGAACCCAACGGTATGTCCAAAATGGAATTCCGATGTGCCGATCTCAAAATGATACGTTGACGCGACACTTGGTATCCGGTTTGCACGGAAATGCGTGTCGAAGCAAATGTCTTCAAAACTCAGCAAATTATATGTCAACGAGTCCAGAATGACGATACGAACTCAACGGTATATCCAGAATTAGATTCTGATGAGCCGATCTCAAAGCGACCCATTGACTCGAAAAGTAGGACCCGTTTTGCACCGAAATGCGTGCCAGGGCCCACGTTCTCCAAATCAAACAAATTTTATATGAAAACATGCCAGAACGATGCCACGATTCTACTGGTGGTGTCAGAAATTGAATCCGGAGTCCCGGGTTCAAAAATGGAATTTAACAAGTACAAATTAAAGAATTCGGACGGCCAACTTTGGCGTCGAATTCGACCGACCAAACGTGCTTAAAATGAAACGAAATCTAAAGAAGACAGGAAGATGGTTATACCAGCTATGCACCGGAACTGACGGTGCGCAAAAAGGAGCTGCGACGGCGAAGTTACGAGCTGACGAAGTCGCCTCCACGAAACTGTCAAAAAACAGTTCAATTTAAAACGTCAAATTGGTGGCCAGTTTTGAGGTATCAAATGATAAAATTAACGAACGAAAATTTACTGGAGTGAAGTGCTATATACCGAGATTGCGACGGAGCAAATAGTTCGTCGATCCAACGGTCGGATTTCCCAGAAAACACGTGCAAAGTTGCTGCGACGGAGCGCCATTTTCGAGTTCAAAACTCGCGCGTCACGGCGGGATTTTGACGTAAACGCACGAATCGCCCATGCGTCGCGTCGGGGAAGCGGGCGGTGGCCTGGGGGAGTTCGCCGGAGGTGCGCGCGCCTAGGGGACGGCCACGACGGCCGTGCGGCGGCGCGGCGGCGCACGACGGCGGCCCGCGCGCGCGCGCGCACGTGGCGCCGCTGCTGCGTTTGCAGCTATTCCTGCGGCTGTTGCTCGCGCGCCTGAGCGCGGGGCTGCGCAGGGTGGTCGCCGGCCTGGCGCGGTGGCGGGGGAAGGCTCGCCGGCCACGAAGTGGCGCACGGCGGCGGGGGTGTTGGAGTGGAGGTGGTGGCGCATGGTGGTGGTGGGAAGATGATGGTGAGGGTGACGGGAAGATGATAATAATAGAGGAGGAGGAGAAGAAGAAGAGGGAGGTGGTTGTGGGCGTTTGTGGTGGTGGTGGTGTGTTGCTCGGCCATGGGGGGGCTGTCGGCTATGGTGAGGGTGGTGGTGTGTTGAGTGTGTTTTGAAAGAAAGAGAGAGAGATGAGATATATGTGTGTGTGTGATAATATAGAAAAAGAGAGTGATAATAGAGAGAGAGATATTTGAGTGGGAAAGAGGGAATGATGTCGGTTTAGGGGGGGTGCTCCTGTTGAGGGGTGGTGAGGTGTGTGTTTGTGTAGGTGTTGTAGGAGAGAGAGAGATGTTTGTATGTATATATAATATATAGAAGAGAGAGAGATAGAGATATTAATTTGAGAGAGAGAGAGAGAAAAAATATGAAGAGGGGAAAAAGTAGGTCGGCCAAGGGGGAGGGGGGAGTGCTGTGAGGTGGAGGGGTTGGGGTTGTGTGTGTTTGCTTGTTATAGGGAAGAGAGTGAGAGAGTTATATATATATATATATATATAATAAATGAGGTATTTATAAAATAGAGAGGGGAAGAGACATTTTTCAAAATAGAAAAAAGGGGAAAATTAAGTGGGGTACTTGGACAGTCATGAGAGGACAACGTGGGGCTTGGGTTCGGGTTCGGTCGAGCCGGGTCGGGCCAAAATCGGACAGGGGGCAATAATTAAATTAAAATATGTATTTATGATCACTGAAAAATAAATAATATACGGGGACTCCAATAAATGGGACACAAGTTGCAGGTGGGGAGTAGGCTTCGTATGGGCCACGTCCATACTTCGGGTTGACAGGTTGGGTCGATGTCGGGTCCCGAAATTAAATTGGAAAATAAATCAGGTTTCACGGTAGAAAATAAATCGGCCTAAATTGACCCGGAAGTTGTGCGAAGAAAATGAAGCACAAAATGGAGTGTCTGAGTGGGACACGAAGGTCATGGGTGAAGAGCGTCTCGAGTAGATCATTTATGAGAAGTTGGTTTCGAGAAAATGGCTGATCTGGTGCTCCTAAATTAAAAGCAACGGTAACGTGCAAACGATGATCAAAAATAAAAGTGGGAATAATATTCAACGATTAATTGGTCTAAGTTGACCCGAAGTTGCGCGATACAAAAAGAGCACAAGGGAACGAGTTCAAGTGGGACATGATATATCAAAAAGAAGATAATCTTATCTACTTCAAAACTCGTGAAGAGAGTTTCCAGATATTGGCATCCCTGACGCTCCAGAAGTCAAAGTTACGAAAAGGTACATTAATGATCAAAATAATTAAATAATAAAACATTTATCGAAAATAATTCATTCAGAAAAAATAAAAATAAACCCTGAAATTCAGGGGGCTTACATCCTACCCACCTTACAAAAATTTCGTCCTCGAAATTAAAAATCATCCAACCGGTCAAACTATAACATGTAGCTGCTCTGGCTACGATACTCAATCTGCTATCCTTGTAATCATCTCTTCTGTTTCTCCTTGCAATCTTTTTGGTTCAGGTTCAACAAAGTCCTTCTATCATAAACTACGTCATATATCCTTTAAAATCTTCCATACTAACATGAAACGTTTATGTATACCCTAAACTATAGGTCATTCTCTGGGTATGTTTATAAACTTATAATGCTTAATCATCAACCATATTTCCAACCTCAATTGTAAATTCTGGATTTCCTTATCATATCCTAAGTATCCTTATTTCATCAATCCACAGTTTCTTAGCATCATTCGTCGTCAATCCTTTCCTACAGCTTCTCCTTGAAATCATACTTTCAATTCTTATTCTTGGCATAGAGCATCTTTCTTTTTACTCAACAAGTCCTCCGAATATAAATCCTCGATTTCAAAACTCCCAATTTATTAATTACCAATGTACATATGTCTTTGTCTCGTTCCTGTCTTTTTAACCGATATCTTCCCGATCTCGTACGCAATGTTACATCACATTCTAACTTATTCTATATCGTTCCACATATCGATCTACCCTCTAATCATATATAATTCGCTATAGATAACCAACCAAAATTCTACAAATATTAAATCCTCAATTTGTAAGTACATGATTCGGATCCTCTTTCTGTAATCACAACAATATAATATCTCATTTCTCCATCTCTAGATACCCTATCATCGAGTCATACTATCAATATGATCGTTCTTAATGGTTTCCAAGTCTACTGCAGTCAGTCGCTTATACTTGTCCTATAAGCTTAATCTAACCAATCCCTAGGAAAGGTACTTATCATAATCACACCATACATTTATAGTTATACTACAGGATCAGTCAACAAGGTTTGGCTATTTCGGTCGTCTATAAAATAGAAGGTAACAAGGCCTAAGACTAGGTCAAGCAATCCATAACAGTGTCCAAACAAGTTAAAGGGTCAAGCAAGACGGGAAAGTTTATCGGAATATCTCCAAGAATGGTACGAAGACAACGGGATACATAACGAGAAGAATTACCCAAGAGGTTAACAAAGAAGAGTTTAGTCAAGTCATAGGAAAGATGGAACACAAAAATAATTATGTCCAAAAGATAACATGAAAGCAATCCTATTGGAGAGTCCTAGAGAACATGTAATTCTAGTTGTAGACGTAGATAGAACAGAGTTAATCAAGACGAAGAAGAACGATAATAAGAATTAATTCTTGCTCAATCGATCATAACGAAGTGAACCAAGCTGAGACATGATCTGATAACCATATACGTCTTCCTGAAATTATGTTGCCAGAATTTTTGCCACACCAGTAAGCTTATATGCAATAAACGGTAGAGTCATAACTAAGGTATACACCCTATAATCACGTTATCTAGAATCCTCGCCACGCCAACCGGTATGGCTGCGAGAAAATCTAAATTCTATGAATAGGATAGTATATCTGAAATCAACTCTATGTTTTTGTCATACCAGCTAATATGGCTGCGATAAATTCTAAACTCCATAACTAAAGTAGACGTTTACCTTATCAGGATATATCATAATTTAATCCACAAAATTTATCACGATGCAAGATCAAAGTCAACAACGGAAATCAAAAATCAACTTTAACAACGAATTAAAGAAGAGTAAATGGAAACAGGTGAAAACATATTTCTAGGTAAGATTAGAGTGAGATCCTCAGGGGTCATCCCAAGGGTACTAAATTGGTCAAAATTGACCCACTGAAATACAAACAAGAGGCTAATTATAGCTAACGGTCCTATGCTGTGATGAGTTCTCCTATGTTGCAATCCTAGAAATCCTCTAGGTGTTCTAAATGTTTATCCCTAGTATTAACAAGTTGTCCTAGATCCTATTGCAGGCATGCTTGGTACAATAACGTAACCAAACAACTTAAGTCAGGACCTGCATGGGCCGCCAAAAAAAACATGTCACGACCCGTTACCTAAATTGTTGGGCCGGGCCGAGCCATGTCCAGCCTACGCTTGGTTAAAGCGCAGTAAGCTGTTCTAAGAATAGACAATAAATGATCTAAGCTACTAACAGTTCTAAAATCACATTTAAAGTTCATCACAACACAGCATCTATAAGCGAAGGTAACATGAGCACAGACTTAATAATACATAACCAAAGTATCTAACTGGAGACAAAGTCCAGTATCCAAATATAAGTACAGACCAAAGTCTAAGTCCCAAAACACAAGAAAGATAACTAAGCAAGGTTCCCCGCTGGGGCCTCTTCTGGAGCTAAGGCCAGGTCCTCAATGTAGTACCATAATATGTAACATATAGCAATTCCTTCTCGAAAAGTATACCTACAACGTTATCCTGTCAGGACGGGAGCAAGTACAACCTCTACAACTAAAGTACTGAACATATAATGAAAGAGATGTACAACAAGAAACATGGTGTGATAAGTCTATAAAACAGGAAATACTGGAAAACATGGCCTCATGGTACAACTGGGATCACAGTATCATGGTAACATAGGGAACATGGCATATCTGGAATCATGGTATGACTGGAATCACGGTAAAATACATTTGTCAAGATGACACATGTATATCTAGTATTTAAAACTGGAGAAAGTACGTGATCGGTCAATAGGTGATGAGGGTGGAGTGCCACCAGTAAGAACAATATATACTTTCGTACATGTCTAAATGTACACGCGTACAAGTCCGCAGGATTTTGGGCCTATGGCAAGGTCGACATGCATAATGTCGTCCTTACACGGCATCAAGGTTGCAGATAGGGGCATGATCACGTACTCAACTGTCAGTTTCTCCATAACCCATATTTTAACATGTGAGAGATACGAGAACAGTAAAACATGTGGAAAATACTGGGAGCAGTATAAGCATGGCAGGTACTGGGAGCAGTATAAAACTCGTGAATACTCAGAGCAGTATAAAGCATAGTGAAACATGTACCGAGAACCAGTATAAAATATGTGAAGATATAAGAACTGTCCTAAGCATGGTAGGGACCAAATTAATGTAACATGTGAAGATTTATCTTGCAGTTATTCAGAAAGCAGTATTTTAACAGGGTTAATACATGTTCTAGCATTAAAAGACAGTAAATGAGTGTGTAGATGTACTTGCCTCGAACAAAGCAAGAATACTAGTACGAAGATATAGATGTCCAGTGTCCTGTCAATAATGATATACAAACTCAGTTCTAAGCTATGTTCAATAATACACTAGTGGTGTGACACGACTCCTGACTGGATACTAGCCAAGTGGGGACCTAGCATAAAAGTCTAATGTGGAGTGCCACTATACACAAACTAACTTCCTAGGATCTATACACTAGTGTAGGGGGTGGTCCAATACTACAATAACTCAAAAGAACACAAAACATTACAAGTCATAATTATTCAATAATTAAATCAAACTGTACACTAAGTTCCAATAATTTTTGAGATAGACAAAAAGCTAAATTATATATAAAATAAAGTACCAAAATAATCCTTGTTAATTATAGAAATTTATACTAATTTTTCTGGAATTTATAAACCTTCATAAATATTTATTAAAAATCAACAAACACATGTATCCTGAAAATGAGTTCTGTTTTCCCATTTTTATAAAATACCAAAAGTACTTATTAAAAATTGGAAAAATTATAATAATTTATCTAAATTAACATAGTATTTAAATACAATTTTTCCTAGATTTTCACAGCAATTAAAATATATATAAAAATTTAAAACCAGAAAGTAACAATTTATGGAAAAATAATTAATTATAAATTAAGGATAATACATAATCAAAATCTACAGATGTCGTCGGATGATAAAATAAATATCACCAACGTGTCCAGAACGGTCAAATCAGCTAGGATAGCCTACCCATAAGTCTAATTTGGACACAGGGGTAAAACGATAATTTCGGGTCAAAATGATGTCCGTCGTTGGACACACTTTGCCCCGAAAAACGTGTCAGGATAGAAGTCTATAAAACCTAGCAAATTATATGTCCACGAATCCAGAATGATGATACGAATCCAACGGTATATCCAAAATAGAATTCCGATGTGCCGATCTCAAAATGATACGTTGACGTGACACTTGGTATCCGGTTTGCACGAAAATGCGTGCCAGAGCAAATGTCTTCAAAACTCAACAAATTATATGTCAACGAGTCCAGAATGACGATACAAACTCAACGGTATATCCAGAATTGGATTCTGATGAGCCGATCTCAAAGCGACCCGTTGACTCGAAAAGTGGGACCCGTTTTGCACCGAAATGCATGCCAGGGCCCACGTTCTACAAATCAAGCAAATTTTATATGAAAACATGCCAAAACGATGCCACGAGTCTACTGGTGGTGTCAGAAATTGAATCCGGTGTCCCGGGTTCAAAAATAGAATTTAACAAGTACAAATTAAAGAATTCGTATGGCCAACTTTGGCGTCGAATTCGACCGACCAAATGTGCTTAAAATGAAACGAAATCTAAAGGAGACAGGAAGATGGTTATACCAGCTGTGCACCGGAACTGACGGTGCATAAAACGGAGCTGCAACGGCAAAGTTACGAGCTGACGAAGTCGGCTCCACGAAACTGTCAAAAAACAGTTCAATTTAAAATGTCAACTTGGTGGCCAGTTTTGAGGTATCAAATGATAAAATTAACGGACGAAAATTGACAGGAGTAAATTACTATATACCGAGATTGCGACGGAGCAAATAGTTCGCCGATCCAACGGTCGGATCTCCCAAAAAACACGTACAAAGTTGCTGCGACGGAGCACCATTTTCGAGTTCAAAACTCGCGCGTCACGGCGGGATTTCGACGTAAACGCACGAATCGCCCATGCGTCGCGTCGGGGAAGCGGGCGGTGGCCTGGGGGAGTTCGCCGGAGGTGCGCGCGCCTAGGGGGACGGCCACGGCGGCCGTGCGACGGCACGGCGGCGCACGATGGCGGCCCGCGCGCGCGCGCACGTGGCGCCGCTGCTGCGTTTGCAGCTATTGCTGCGGCTGTTGCTCGTGCGCCTGAGCGCGAGGCTGCGCAGGGTGGTCGCCGGCCTGGCACGGTGGCGGGTGAAGGCTCGCCGGCCTGGCGCGGTGGCGGGGGAAGGCTCGCCGGCCATGAAGTGGCGCACGGCGGCGGGGGTGTTGGAGTGGAGGTGGTGGCGCATGGTGGTGGTGGGAAGATGATGGTGAGGGTGACGGGAAGATGATAATAATAGAGGAGGAGGAGAAGAAGAAGAGGGAGGTGGCTGTGCGCGTTTGTGGTGGTGGTGGTGTGTTGCTCGGCCATGGGGGGGCTGTCGGCTATGGTGAGGGTGGTGGTGTGTTGTGTGTGTTTTGAAAGAAAGAGAGAGAGAGATGAGATATATGTGTGTGTGTGATAATATAGAAAAAGAGAGTGATAATAGAGAGAGAGATATTTGAGTGGGAGAGAGGGAATGATGTCGGTTTAGGGGGGGGGGGGGGGGGTGCTCCTGTTGAGGGGTGGTGAGGTGTGTGTTTGTGTAGGTGTTGTAGGAGAGAGAGAGATGTTTGTATGTATATATAATATATAGAAGAGAGAGAGATAGAGATATTAATTTGAGAGAGGGAGAGAGAGAAAAAATATGAAGAGGGGGAAAAGTAGGTCGGCCAAGGGGAGAGGGGGAGTGCTGTGAGGTGGAGGGGTTGGGGTTGTGTGTGTTTGCTTGTTATAGGGAAGAGAGTGAGAGAGTTATATATATATATATATATATATATATATATATATATATATGTGTGTGTGTGTGTGTGTGTGTGTGTGTGTGTGTATATATATATATATATATATATATATATATATATATATATATATAATAAATGAGGTATTTATAAAATAGAGAGGGGAAGAGACATTTTTCAAAATAGGAAGAAGGAGAAAATTAAGTGGGGTACTTGGATAGTCATGAGAGGACAACGTAGGGCTTGGGTTCGGGTTCGGTCGAGCCGGGTCGGGCCAAAATCGGACAGGGGGCAATAATTAAATTAAAATATGTATTTATGATCACGGGAAAATAAATAATATACGGGGACTCCAATAAATGGGACACAAGTTGCAGGTAGGGAGTAGGCTTCGTATGGGCCACGTCCATACTTCGGGTTGATAGGTTGGGTCGATGTCGGATCCCGAAATTAAATTGGAAAATAAATCAGGTTTCACGGTAGAAAATAAATCGGCCTAAATTGACCCGGAAGTTGTGCGAAGAAAATAAAGCACAAAATGGAGTGTCTGAGTGGGACACGAAGGTCATGGGTGAAGAGCGTCTCGAGTAGATCATTTATGAGAAGTTGGTTTCGAGAAAATGGCTGATCTGGTGCTCCTAAATTAAAAGCAACGGTAACGTGCAAACGATGATCAAAAATAAAAGTGGGAATAATATTCAACGATTAATTGGTCTAAGTTGACCCGAAGTTGCGCGATACAAAAAGAGCACAAGGGAACGAGTTCAAGTGGTACATGATATATCAAAAAGAAGATAATCTTGTCTACTTCAAAACTCGTGAAGAGAGTTTCCAGATATTGGCATCCCTGACGCTCCAGAAGTCAAAGTTACGAAAAGGTACATTAATGATCAAAATAATTAAATAATAAAATATTTATCGAAAATAATTCATTCAGAAAAAATAAAAATAAACCCTGAAATTCAGGGGGCTTACACATTCTCTAATCAACTTATTGTTAGGTTACAATGTATTGTTGGTGACTGATCACTTCCAAAAAAAAGGATTTACTGATTATTTCCAAATTGGTTGACTGGTTATATTGTAAGTGCAAAAATTTGTTCACATGGACCTTATATTTGCTGGACAGTGTTTTGAGTTAAGAAAATGTATCGATATCAAAAAGGGTTGAGAGGAAGTTTTTATTTCTTAACCTTTTTTTTAGATATTTTCTGATTCTTGGTAACTTCTAATGTATATTTGGATATACAGTTTGTTTCTAAACATAAAATAACATCTATATTGTACAGTGCTACTTTATATGGTATGATGAACCAACTGTTTTTGGAGGAAACTGTAGCTTTCTTATTGACACTCTCCAATGCTCCATCTCTCTTTTAGTTGGTCTTGAACATAGTAAAAGGTTTTGAAAATATTGATGATAAGGTATTTACTTTGTCTTTTGCTATTTTCTCTGACTTGGAAGTGTATTGGTACAATTATCTATTTTTATATGATAGTTTGTGAAGTTTCTTTATAGAAAAACAGGCATATTCTGATGACTAGCTGGCCACTGGTCTTCCTTTTGTATCCTTGCTAGCATGTTTTGCATCTATTGTTTCATCTTGCTTAGTTGAAATTTCTTATCTAAGAATGTTTTGTATCCACTGGTCTTCCTTTTGTATCCTTGCTAGCATGCATGTCCACTATGTTCCATTCACCTAGTTTGTGTATTTTTTTTCATTGTTGTGTTTATATATACATCAAATTGGATATAATGAACTAAAACACATTTTATGTTTGTGCAGGTTATCAATCAATGAAAAAAATCTGGGTGATGTGTTTGAAGCTTCTCATCTGCAACCATTTGAGCTGAAATTTGTCATAGAAGACAATTTACAATTTTTTTCCCCCAAAGTAGGGCAAAGTATGATACAAGCTCAATTTATAATAAAATATTGTATTATTCTTAATTCAGTACTACAATAATTTTGTATTTCATGCAATAATATGGCATGATATACTTTGGCATGGTCTTTTGTTTGCTATTAATGTATCTTGGCTACTGAATCCGATTATTTTTTATGATCTCACATGCCTGGGTTTATTTGAATTACTTTTCACTTTTGTAGTTTGATTGGAATTATATGTCAGTCAACTATTTTTTTAACTTATTTTTGCTATGTTATATACTTTGTTTACCATTGGTATCCTTGTTTAAATAAATAAAGATTGGTATGAAAATAATAATAATAATAATAATAAAAATAATAATAATAATAATAGTAATAATAATAATAATAATAATAATAATAATAATAATAATTTGATGAAAAAATTTCATTAAAAATCATTTACGGCACACTACAAATGTCATAAATGGTAAACATAATTTGTCAAAAATATCTTTTACGGCATCAAAATGTACGTCGTATTTGATCCTACGGGAATAGCTACTACGGCATGCATAAATACACCGTATTTGACACTGCGCGAATATCTTATTACGGTGCACAAATGTATGCCGTGAAAGAGCAATTACGGCACACTAAATATGCCATAAATGGTTGTCAAAATTCTGTAGAAAAGACAATTACGACGTTAATTTGTTTACATTTACGCGTTCTTCAACGCGCCGTAAATAATAGGATCATTTACGGCATGGTCTTTTACGGAACCAAAACGTACGCCGTAAAAGATCATTTACGGCGTGTTTTTTGTGCCGAAATGATCATTTTTCTTGTAGTGAAGATAAAACGAATTGATGAAGCATGATGATCATGACTAGATAAAATTTTGGAGTTATATTGAACTAAAATTTGAGAAACATTCACATAGAGGATATAGAAATCAGGACTATGATAGAATGGAAAATAAATTTTCTTGGGTAACAAGAAACTATCCTAGGAAGATTAGGTATGAGAGAGAAAAGTGATCTAGGAGTAGATAAGTCTGAGATATACTAGTCAACCATCTCCATATTGGTTGAGTCAAACCTTGAACGACCTATTAGAAATTGGGACTAAGAGATTGACGAATATGATTATACTATGATAAAGGTATCAGAAATGAGTATTTATTTGACCCAGCCTAAAACCTTCCCTAGCAGATAGGAGTAAAATAGTTAGGCATTCTTGTAAGGGATGAATAGTTGGTTTATGATTAGAAGGGGTAGAACCATTGATTATGGTGTTTGACTCATGACTTGTAAGGGTATGGTATAGAATTTGAAGGATTGATTGAGTATGGGATTGAATATGTCCTTCTATCTTCGACGGTTAGTCATAGTTAAGGATCTGGAAGTAGAGTTAGAGAAGTCACACCTCAAGAGACAGATTAGTAAATCCTTCATTGACGCAAATTAGATAGGAATCCTTGAGGTATTGTAACTAGAGCAATTGTATTGGCTTAAAGAAGAAAGAATTATACGAGCATTCCTATGTTTAGGTTGGAGTTGCAGGAAAAGTTGTAAAGAAATTTAGAAGTACTAATTGAGGCGAGGAATATGACCATGATTATCTACGGTGACATGACGATGATTACAGAGAGAACTATATTCTATGTAAAACCAAGAAGTTAAGATTCAAATAAGGAGTAATGAGGTTATAGATGATACAACTTTCAAAGCAAGGATAGAAAGATAATTATAAAGCTAGTACCATAGGTTGTAGAGAGATATATGATTAAGATTAAGACATTCAGAAAACGAAGATGAGAAATGAAATGGCACGAGATGAGAAGGAAACAAGAATTTCAAGATAGAAATGTAGAGTATCCTTAAATAGATTGATGAATAAAAACTAGAGTTGAGTAGTACATACTGGATGATAAAATTTCTGAAGATGGAGATGTTCCATAGATGGAGAAAAACTTAAGAATTAAACATTGTATTAAATTTCAAGAATCTGTGAAGACCTCGACAGTTTATATTATGAGTAGCTTGATATTGTGTTAGTAGAAGTTACAATTGAGAAGATTGGGCCAAGGAGTGTGCTAATGGAAAAAAAGATAAGGCAGAAGACCATCAAATACTATTAGTTGGATTCTGGAATTAGATTAAGTTAGTCGTGTTCAAGGAATCATGTGTTATCCTAGAAACTGATAGATAGGCTAAGCCATGGTATGAACCGGTGTGCAATTTCTTCAGCTTGTTTGATTATTGAATTATTCTAAGTGACCTGAAGTTGTAGCTTCAGACCATATCACTATCCTTTCATCACTTAACCTCCTATTCTATGATTAGCGATCACAACTTTGCGATCATTCCGGCTATGAGATCGAGAAGGATCTTATCCCTTTCCTAATCATGTCATAATCTCAAATCGAATCCTTGATTTTATACCTTTTTGTGCATAATGTTCGAATTACCCTAAGCATCGTCTCTTCCAAATTTCATGACCAAGTGCCTACCTGGTCATGCCTTTTCTTGTGAAAATTACTCCATGAACTTATCAAAAGTCCCCTTACCATAACCCACAACTTCTCTGTTCGCAATTCTCTCAAACTTGTCTCCTTATTATGCAATTAGGAAAAAAAATTCCACTATGCCACCGCGCACTAGTTATTTTCGACCAAGTCAATTTTTCTGACATGTTAAAACCTTGACCCATATAGGAGTTGCACAAAATTGATAGTAATTCCCTTATACAATTATTGACCAATAGTACTGTGATAGTACCTAGATTTCCTTAGATTATTTCGGTTTGTAATACCTGTATTCTCGTATTTCTTCTTAGAAAATATGCTATCCCAAAAATCTTACTAGTATAATCACGACTATAGTTGGCTGTTGCATTTATAAGTTTGGTATACCCTAGGACTTAGATAATAGTGGCATCAACATCCCGCCTGAACCATGTACGACTAATCGTACTTGACTCCTTCAGATATAAATCTTCTATCTTTTTTACTCTATGCCTAAGTATAATTTTGAGGACGGAATTTTCTATGGTGGGTAGGATGTAAGTCCCCTAAATTTCAGGGTTCTTTAAAAAAAATTAAATTTTTTTTGATAAATATTTTATTATTATTAGGTTTGATCATTAAATGTACCTTTCTGTGACTTTAATTTTCGGAACTCCAGGGAAGTCAATATTTCGAAACTTCCTTTACGAGTTTTGTAGTAGACAAGATTATATTTATTTTGATATATCATGTCCCACTCAAACTTGCTCCCTTGTGTTGGCCCATTCCATGGTCACACCCGATTTTAATAATCGACATGCACTTAAGTCAATACACAAACTGCTGCTAATCATTTCAGGGTATATGAAATCAATATCAACGAGCGTTGTACTGCATCATCAAGCATATATATTATCAATCTGAAGATTACTTTCAATGGGATTCAGTTTGAGTCATTTTACAATTTTTTCTGTATTTTATCTTTATTGAGTCTAGGACTTAAATTGTAAGACCGACTAGGTAATACTGGCTTAGGTTAATCTCCGTCCACATTTCTAAAAAGCCTACCTATTCCTATCTCATCTTTACAAAATGTTCAAAATTATTTTTGTAAACAGTTTTTGACAAATATTTTGAAATTTCCCTTGGCAGAACTCAAAACCGAGTTCGGCTCGAGTTCGATCCGAACTCTGCCTGAGTTCTGTCTGTTTGAATTCAAATGTCAGTTGCCTCCAAATCTGCATGCAACGTATATATACAAAATATTTGCATCAAAACTCTGCCAGAACTCTGCCCGAGTTCGGTCCCAGAAAACACCTATAAATAGGAGAGAGTTTTTCATTTCAGATCACTCATTCACTCTTCATATTCTCTTCTCTACTCAATAAGTGTTTTCAATCGTTCTAAAGCTTTCAAATCATACCTATACTTCTCTTAGCCAAAAGCCAATAATATCTACGTTGATCTAGAGTCTTTTGGTGTTCAAGAATCGTAAAGAGGTTGTTCCAAGTACAACAACTATCCTTGTTGTGGAGCTGGTCGTACGCTCGTCACCAAGCACGGTGTTGTAAAGTTGGTCGTGCACTTGTCACCAAGCTTGGTGTTGTAAGGGACTGCAAGCTCTCAATTAGCTTGTGCCTTAGTGGATTAACATCGAGCAAGAGTACTCGAGACTGGATTAGTCCTCTCAGAGGGATACCAGTATACATCGCTGTGTCACTGAGTTTGATCTCTCTATCTCTTGCTACATTTATTTACTGTCTCTTATTTACTACCATAGTTATAACTTCAAATTTTTTTTAAATTGGTGATTATTTTCCGCTGCACACACACACTCTATTCACCCCCCCTCTAGAGGTGCTCAACGGTCCTACAATTGGTATCAGAGCAGGTTATATTCTAATATAACAAATCTCAGAGAGTATATATGGCAGACGTGAAATTAATATTCAATGGTGAAGGACAATTCACAAATAGACCCCCACTATTTGATGGTACAAATTATACCTATTAGAAAACACGAATGACTTTCTTCTTAAAGTCTCTTGACTTTGATCTTTGGTCTATAGTGATTGACGGTTACATGAAACCGGCACCTACAGTGGTTGACGGCCAGCTTGTAGACAAGCCTCATGATAAATATACTGAAGCTGAAAAAGCTAAGGCTAGTCTAGATGCTCGTGCCATCAATGCACTGTTCTGTGCAATTGACAAAACGGAGTTCAACAGAGTTTCAACCTGTAAAACGTCTCACGAAATTTGGAAACTTTTTGAGGTAACTCATGAAGGTACTTCCCAAGTGAAGGAATCCAAAATTAGTAGACTAACACAGGAATATGAATCTTTCAAGATGAAACCCGGTGAGTCAATTATACAGATGTTCACACATTTTCTTGATATAACTAATCCTTTGCAATCTCTTGGTAAGGATTACAGCAATCATGAGAAGATCAGAAAAGTGCTGCAGGCTCTAACCAAGAACTAGAACCCGAAGGCTACAACAATCATTGAAGAAAACGATCTCACCACTATGTCCTTGGAAACACTAATGGGCAAACTCATGACCCATGAGCATGATCTGTAAGAATTTGAAGAAGCAACTCCAAAAGAAAAATCTATTGCCTTCAAAGCTCAAGCAAGAAAATCTACATGCAATGATTCTGATGAAGAATCATCAAGTGGTGATGAACAAGCCCTACTTGTGAAGAACTTCAGGAAATTCCTAAAGTTTAAGAAATCAAACAGAAGGAAGAGTGATATCCAAGAAAGCAATGAAGATGAAACCATTTGCTTTGGATGTAAAAAGATAGGGTACATGAAGAAGGATTGCCCAACTTCAAAGAAAAGCAGTCCATATGACAGATCAAGATCAAGCAAAAAAGCAACAACTAGTCGAAAGTATGCCAACACAAGCATCTTGCATGAAAGTGATGCCAGTGATACAGAGGAAGAAGACAGACCCTGCAAAAATGCCAATGTCTGTCTTATGGCATTTGATACGGTATCCTCAAACCCTCTGTATGATGATTTTACTTTCGATGAATTAGAAAACGCCTTTAGCGAACTACTTGAAGATCACAGAACTGTGCTTGACAAGTACAAGCAATATTGAAAAGAGATTAAGGCATACACAACCGAGATAGCTAGACTGTCCAATCTTATTGAAGATATTAAAGAGACGTCTACTATCGGTAACACGAAAAAGATAGCCAAACTCAAGGTAGACTATCATGAGGCTATCCTCAAGATTAAAAAGAAAGAAAGAGACTATGTCAAGATGCAAGAATTATATGACATAGAGAAGAAGAAGCACTTATTCACAGAACAAAGACTCTCAGATATGACTGCTAGATATGAAGAGTCTGTTGCGATTTCTAAAAAGTTAGAAATCAAGTTAGGCAAACAAGCAATACCTGTGACACAGCCTAAGTTTAGTCCTAATGCTAAGCATACACCTAAGAGGACTAAAAATAAGAAAGCACAGAAGAAACACGACTATCATCATGCTTTCACTTATAGGTTCTCCAAGAAACCAAACAAGCATGTCAATACAGTTTTAACCACTACTAGTTCTAAACTAACTTGTACTTATTGTGGTACACATGAACACATATCACCGTATTGCTTGGCAAAGAAACTTGTTGACAATCACACTTTATTCTGGAGACCTAAAACTAATCATAATGGACCCTTCAGTAAATGGGTACCAAAGGATTCATCTACTTGTTTTGTAGGTGAACCCTCAACCCTCTCATGCTAAAAGCAAGTGGATCCTCGATAGCGGATGTTCGCATCATATGACAGGTGATGTATCTTTGTTCGCTACGCTATCGATAAAGAAAGAAGGATACGTCTCCTTCGGAAATAACTTGAGAGGTGATATTATTGGTAATGGCACAGTCGGTATTTCTTCTTATCCAGAAATAAAGGATGTTTGTCTAGTCACTGAATTGAAACATAACCTACTAAGCATAAGTCATTTGGCTGATAATGGTTATGGTATCAATTTTATAAAAGATAAATATACCATATATGATATGTCATCTGGTGATCCCGTATATAAAGGGATTAGAGAAGACAACATTTATGTTTTCTTTTTGGAGAGTACTAATAATGCAGGTAGATGCCTAGTAGCTAATCTAGATGAAAGCTGGCTATGGCATATGAGACTAGGACATGCAAATATGGACACTATCTCACGACTCAGTACTAAAAAGTTAGTAAAAGGACTCCTCGAGATTCCATTCAAGAGAGATATGGTATGTGCTGACTGTGAAAAGAACAAAGCACATAGGTCTACATTTAAATCCATCAACGCTGTAAGTACTTCTAGACTGTTGCAGTTGATTCATATGGATTTATTTGGTCCTAGTAGAGTTGCTAGTCTTGGCGGTAAGCTCTACGCTTTTGTTATTGTTGATGATTTCTCTCGCTTTATTTGTGTTTACTTTTTATCAAACAAAAGTGATGCTATTTTTGAATTTCAGATATTTTACAAAAAGGTACAAAACGAAAAAGGCTGCATGATTACTCGTATCCAAAGTGATCATGGTGGCGAATTCGTAAATTCTGATTTTAAAAAGTTTTGTGATGATAGTGGATATTACCATAATTTTTTTTGTCCTAGAACTCTCCAACAGAATGGTGTTGTGGAGCGGAAGAATCGTACTCTAAGCGAAATGGCTAGAGTCATGCTGAATCAGCATAATCTTTCTAAGTATTTTTTGGATAGAAGCTGTTAGTACAACCTATCATGTTTTGAATAGGGTGTTAATTCGACCTATCTCGAAGAAACCACCATATGAACTTTGGTTTGGAAGGATTCCAAACATTTCTTATTTTAAAGTTTTTGGATGTCGCTGTTTTATCCTGAACACCAAGGATAACTTGAGAAAGTTCGACTCTAAAGCAGATGAAGGAATATTTCTCGGATATGCTACTAAGAGTAAGGGATATAGGATTTTCAATAAAAGATCTATGATTGTTGAAGAATCGATTAACGTTACTTTTGATGAGCTCAATAGTCACAGATCCAGCGACAGTGATGATGAAGATGCACATACAAGAACTGAGAAGAGTCCTGTGGAAGATCTGACTCAAAAGTTTGATTCATTAAAGTTCTTATCAGATCATCCAGAGACACTCATTATATGTGATGTATCAAAAGGTGCAAGTACATGCTCCTCTCTTAGGGATTCTGAAATAGCAACAAATATAGCTTTTATTTCTCAAATAGAACCTAAGAATATAGATGATGCATTTTCTGATGAGTTTTGGATTGATGCCATGCAAGAGGAACTAAATCAATTTGAGAAAAACCAAGTTTGGGAACTCGTTCCTAAACCTATTGGTCAATCAATAATTGGTACCAAATGGGTGTTCCGAAATAAACTTAATGAAGATGGACAAGTTCTACGCAATAAAGCACGTCTAGTGGCACAAGATTATAATCAAGAAGAAGGAATTGATTATGATGAGACTTATGCTCCTGTTGCTAGACTAGAAGCCATCCGTATGTTTTGTGCATTTGCATGTTTTAATGATTTCAAACTATTTCAAATGGCCGTGAAAAGTGCATTTTTAAACAAATTTTTAAAAGCGAAAGTTTTTGTGAAACAACCCCCTGGTTTTGAAGATTTTCAAAAACCTGATCACGTCTTCAAGCTTAAGAAAGCACTCTATGCACTCAAACAGGCACCTCGTGCTTGGTATGAACGCCTAAGTGCCTTCTTACTTGATAATGGCTTTTCAAAGCGAAGAGTTGATACAACCTTGTTTATCAAATCTTTAAATGATGACATTCTCCTTGTACAAATATATGTAGATGACATTATATTCGATTCTACTAATGAAAAACTTTATCAAGATTTTGCTAAGTGTATACAGAGTGAATTTGAGATGAGTATGATGGGAGAGCTAAACTTCTTCCTAGGACTTCAGATCAAACAACACTCAAAAGGAACATTCATCAACTAAGCTAAGTATACGAAGGTCATACTGAAAAAGTACGACTTCGAAAACGTAAAGCCAATCGGGACTCCAATGGCTACATCCACAAAGCTTGTTTCTGATGAAAGTGGCAAACCTGTCGACCAGCGTAAGTATCGAGGTATGATTGGTAGTTTACTATATTTAACTGCTAGTCGTCCTGATATTATGCTCAGTATTTGTATTTGTGCACGTTATCAGGCAAATCCTAAGGAATCACATCTAAGTGCTGTTAAGCGTATCTTCCGATGCCTTAAAGGAACTTCTACAGTCGGCTTATGGTATCCTAAAACTAAATCCTTTGACCTGATAGGTTACTCGGATGCGGATTTTGCAGGATGCAAAGTAGACCGTAAAAGTACCAGCGGTACGTGTCATTTCCTAGGAAAGGCCCTAGTCTCTTGGTTTAGCAAGAAGCAAAATTCCGTAGCATTATCAACTACTGAGACTGAGTATATCACCGCAGGTCGTTGCTGTGCTCAAATTTTATGGATGAAGCAAACCTTAGAAGACTATAATCTGTACTACACTAAGATTCCTATTTATTGTGACAACACTAGCACCATTAATCTGACTAAGAACCCTATTTGTCACTCACGCATAAAACACATTGAGATACGTTATCACTTTTTACGTGATCATCAACAACACGGGAATATCTGCTTAGAGTTCATTGACACAGATCATCAACTATCAGACATTTTCACAAAAGCATTGGCTGAAGATCGGTTTAACATAATGAGGCGAGAGCTCGGTATACTTGAATTTTCAGACTCATAATGTAGTATGGTAATTAAATTTGATTTTATGACTTGAAACTTTGAAATTTATTTAACGAAAATTGTTTTGGAGTACAAGCCTAAATAGGGTCTGTCTGTCACCATGACTACGGTCGAAGCGAAGCGGTATTTAAGAGTTCCCCGGTGAACCTCCGTTAGCTGGGACAGTACCCCTACAGCTAACCAAAAAATAATACACGTTATTATATATAGGAGTCAAAAGTCATAAAGTTAAAATTCAAATACCAAAACTATGTTTATTACCTCGAAAATGCAAGTAGCCGAACTCGGACCGAACTCTGACCGAGTTCGGGCCAAATTTGGGCCGAGTTCGGTCGGCACTGTTTTAGCTTCCAGAACCAAATAGCCGGCCCTAAACCCTATTTAAACCCCACTTTTCCTCGTTATTTTCACTCAATAAATCGAGAAAACTTCTCCTTCCTCCCCAAAACTCCTTCTTTACAAGATTTCTAGGAGATCCGGTAGGCTACTCGACTTCGTTCTCTTCCTCCTTCTTTCAAGGTACTTCATTTCCTTTCTTTTTTCTTCCATGACTCCCAAACGTCTGACTATACTCCAGCTAGTCATTTTGATTCCACTTTATTTCCTGATAAGGAATTTTTTGACCTATGGTTTGATTCTTTCTCCGGTCGAAAAAATTTGTTATGGAGCTGTTGTTAACTTTACAATTTTTTCTGAGTATGCTTCCACTTTTGACCATCTAGGCTACCGAGACTTTTTCGAAGTAGCTGAAAACATTTTCGACAATGCAGTCCGTATGTTTTATTGCAACCTGCAGGTAAAACCAAACGGCAACTACTATTCTTGCGTTGCTGGGCAAGAATTGGAGTTTAATGCCACTGATATCAGCGAATACTTTCATGTTCCTGATATTGGTGAAGCTCTTGTGGATATTCATCATATCTAATTTCCAGAGGATGTCACCCTTAACTCTTTCAAGGAATTGATTTATCATCCAAACCCCATTCATAGAAGAGTATTTTCAAGACATCTAAACCAAAATTTTTATGAACTCCATCGTTTTATTTTCTCTATTCTCTTCCTAAGACAGGATCTTCTGACGAGATTACTTTCTTAGAGCTATCTGCTATGTACCATATTCATTTTGGTATTCCTTTCTCTATTTCCAAGACTATGATGGCCTGGATGCTGAACTGCAGAAATGCAGGATACAACCTGGTGTATCCTATGCACCTGGCCTCTATCTTTCGCAGGTTTGATATTGATCTTCAAACCTGTGCCTACTCCTCCACTCCCATCGAGCTCACCAGATCTCGTAGATATCCTGCGCCACCTCTACCTCCTGGCGCTCAGCCTGCTCCAGATGTTGGTGCTGAGGCTCCTCCTCCTGATGCTGCTCCAGCTCCTCCAGCCCCTACTCCGGGATTCGATCCAGGATTCTATCAGAGATTTGATGACTTTGTTGCTCTTTCTGCGCAACGTCATCAAAGCTATCTTGACTCAGAATTCTGCCACATCTACTAGGCTCAGGTATTGCGAAACGGGATTACGGATCTTCACTGGAGTCTTTCTCAGGATCCAGTTCATCCAGTCATTATCCTTCCTCACCCAGGCTTCACAGGTCCTAGGTTCAGAGATGAGGCATCTTTTCCTTACTTCGATCCTACTGCAGCTCACTTTCCTCCTGATTCTCCTGGCAGTGATGACCCCACTAAGTGATGCGGACTCAGCTGATGGATAGTGGATAGGATGTTAGTCAATAATCTTTTGCTATGATGTAGTTTTTATTTTGTTATGTCTAAACTTCTTAGTTAGACATATTTAGTACTTATGATTGTATCTTTTAGTGAGACATTTCAGTACTTTATTTCAGCACTTTATTTCAGTACTAGTTCTCTCTTTATGCTGTGTTTATGGATCTCTTTTGCTTCACTTTGTTTGTTTTTTTGTAAATTGTTGGCTTCACACATTACGGGGGAGCCAAAGTCATTTTTATATTGACAAAGGGGGAGAAAGAGTACCATACCAAAAATCAAAAGCATACAATCCAAACCAAAACAAAAACAAACCATCTTTTGTTCAGGTATTTTTATTTTTGTTCTATTTTTTTAAGATATATTTTGGTATAGACTCAAGTTTGTCAATTATCAAAATGGGGAAGATTGTTGGCCCATTCCATGGTCACAC
>JANAVB010014796.1:5503788-5816387 GCA_029216955.1 Iris pallida
CATATATTTTGCTAGATTTAGTGGACTTTGACTCCGGTACGCATTTTCGTGTAAACCGGGTCCTATAGTCCGGATCAAAGGGTCATTTTTAGATCGGCTCATCGGAATCCAATTATGGATATATCGTTGGGTTTGTATAATCATTCTGAACTCGTAAACATATACTTTGCTAAGTTTAGAGAAATTTTATCCTGACACTTTTTTCGATGCAAAGCGGATCCAGCAGAGGACATCGTTTTGACCCGAAATTACTATTTTGTCGCTGTATCCAAACAGGACTTATGGGTAGGCTATCCTAGCTAATTTGACCATTCTGAACATATTGGTAATGTTTGTTTCATCATCCGACAACATTTTTAGATTTTTCTTTATATATCACTATTAATTATAATTAATTCCTATTTATGTTCGTATCTCGGAATCCGTGCATCGAAACTGAGATCAGTCGATTCCAATGATCTCTCATTGCTGAAATTAACTAGGTGACTATGTGGATCGCCAAGATAAGATTGTTAACCTTATGGTTGATCATCTTATCTCTATTTACGAGTCGTAGGTTTCATTGTATAAATTACGAGGTGCATGTAATGCCCCGCTCCGTACGGTGCATTACGCTGTGGCGTTGACTCAGCGAGTCGCGTTGACCGAATAAAATGTATCGATACGAATCGATATGAGAGTTACGTTGTCCCAAGCAATGCATCGAACTATGTCGATGTGAAGAGTTGCATTATCCCAAAGTATGCATCGAGTTGAATCGATACGAAGTGCTGCGTTGCCCCGAAGGATAAGTACGTTGAGACGGCTCGAAGATTCTAAGAGATTTAATCGACCAAGGCGGAAGTTCGAATCGATGCAAGTATTGATTTTAGTTGGTTTCATGTGCAGGCTATACATTTACGCTAAAATATTAGAGGTCGACATTTTACCTTATTCAGTAAGGGATCCGCGAAACCAAATCATCATCTTACGACAGACTGAGACGTTGGCACGGTAAGCCAAATCGGATGTAAAATTCAATGAAGCACGAAGTGCTCGAATGGCTAAGTTAAAAGAGTTGGTCGAGCAATGAAGTTATGAAATCGAGCCGCATCGGCTCGGCGAAACAATAAGGCGTATCGACTCAAGATGGGAGGATTGACTCTTCTTTTTACTCCTTCATGCCTAAGTAAGAATGTACCATTATAAGCTAAGTTAACCTATCGATGCCACGGGCGTGGTCCGATCAAAAGATAAATCATAGTGTGTGTCGAATACTAGTTAGAACAATTGAAATAAAACGTGCATCAAATGCACGAGTCGCTATGAAACATTGGATATCGCAAAGGCGAGTGCATCGGTGTGCAAGCCGCAAGAACATGGATAACTGTATTCGACGAGTACCTTCGTGCACGAGCCATTCTATGCCTTCGCGCATGAGTTAGAAGGCTAGAACATTGAAAGACAATAGACGAGCGCCCTAGCGTGCAAGCCACGAACATTGAACACTAAGGCACAGAACATGGAAATACGGCTTCGATGTGTATAGCAAGTGCACGACTCGAAGGAGAGACTATAAATGTGTCGAAACGTGCCTATGTGCACAAGATCATAAAAGATGGCTTCATTGCGAAAGAATATAGTTGTGGCATAAATGTGGCGGAACGGTCGGATATGACATGATGCCTCGAAAGGTGTTCGGGACCTTCGGGTCGTTCGGTTGACGAACATTGAGTTGAGGTATGATGCCATTGAACATTGAAACGAAGTATGAAATATAAGAATATAGAAAGTCAATAGAAGAAATACGAGATGATAAAGTCTGAGTCTCGGACTCAAGACTATGTTTGGTTGTTTGATAAAGTCTGAGTTGTCACGACCCGCACCCTGAAGAGGGGCACGAGCACGTGGTTACGTCCAGCCTATGCCGCAGTATCGGCAGTAGAACGCTGTATATAGGGTCTGTAAATACTACGACTAAAACAGATAAAGGTACCTGTATAGTATATACTCTCCGAATGGAGGTGACATAGCAATAGAGTCTCAATCACAAATACAAAACTAAGGTAGATAGCATGGAAGAGAAATATGATAAATAAAACAGGAAATGAGTCCGAGATACACACAAGTCCAGAGCTATACACAAACATCCATGGTCTCAGAAAATATATATAATAGATACTAGAAACTGGAATGTACTAGCTGGCTCGCAGGCCAGGCAACCCTAACTAAACTATTCTACTCAGGGTGAGCAAAGTCTAGTGGATCTACCAACAAGCCACGGTCTAAGTCTACTCCGTCAGACTCTACCCCATAGTAGGTCGGGCAATCAACCTCGGAATCATCTGTAATATGTCAACGGTATCCTGTCAGGAAAATGAGCAAGTACAAACACCAACAGCAGTTTCATATGAATTGACAAATTCTATAAGAGAAAGTGTAATGAAATACAAGACAAAATCAACTGGAAATATATATCATGATGTGAGTACTGAAAAGGACGACGATATGAATGTATATAGGGCGACTTGGGAACTATTCGGAAGCCGAGTTACAATCCCTAAACCAAACAAGGACCGGGGCTGTAACCCTTCTCCCGAACAGAACTTAGTCACCAAGATAATAAATATAAAAGGTGCCTTGAATTATTAGTGTGTCATGTGATCGACTTGGGAAAAATATGCTCAGGCTTTCCATCCGACCGGCTATGAACCCTGTATATAATAGAACGATAAGGCCAGTCACCATGGAAAGCTATGAACCGTATAGGGTAAGGCTTTACACGTCGTACGATGAGGGTATAGCTATGAACCATATGTACCATAGAACCATGTGGGAATTTGATTACACAACCACTAATAACTCCCCCATCCCCGAATAGTACAATGGATCTGGACATGACACGTTATGACACGGGATTCCATAAGAGGGTAGCAAGTCCCCTTTTAAAATCGGTGTCTATACCAATATACTGAAATAAGACAGAATATGTACCAATATATAATGTAACTCTAGGAATAACATCCCATGTCATGATCCAACATATACTAGTCCGTGAACTATCGTGACTGGAAATCGAGTATAACACTACAACTGAATCGGATATAGCAGATATCAAGACAATGAAAATTATCAGTAAATGTACTCGCCTGTGGTCCTGAGCTGATAGGGTGAACAGACGCTCAGAGTGATCACAGACCTAAAATAAGATACTATGAGTCAAACATGACTAAATACTGAAAAAGGAAGCTAATTCAAGTCATGAATGCAAGTCTAAGTCAAAACTAGGTCAATCTAGGTCAGACTGAGTCATACTAGGTCATACTAGGTCACTGGGAGTCAATCCAAGTCAAACTAGGTCAAACGGGGTCAAAGGTTGACTTACAGTTGACTTTTGGTCAAAAAGTCAACTCTGGTCAACTCTGGTCAACTCTAGGTCAAACTAGTATAATGTTGACCAACTGTTGACTTTCAGTCAACTGGTCAACTCTGGTTTGGTTTTGGTCAAATCAGGTCGCTTAAAGACTGCGTTTGACTCTCGGTTGACTTTTGTTGACTTTTGGTCAAAAAGGTCAACCGACATCAAAACTAGTCTATGAGCACCATATTTGATCATTACCAACCATGGGAATCAATTTCTAACTCTATCTTAGACTTCTAACACAAATACCCTATTCCTAGGCAAAACTAGCATTTACCCTACCAAGGTAAATCTCGATACCTTGTCCAATCCCAAGGAAACCCCGCTAATACCCAAGATACTAGCCTAGGCTTCTTAGGGTAGCTAGATACCAACCTATCTAAGGTTTACCTACCAAGGAAAATAGGTATCCTAGGTATCTAGGCTATGTTGGGATACATGGGTATGGTTTACCCTATTCCTAAACCATATCATGAATTTACCCTCAACTCTATCACTCATCCATACCACTCACTCACACACAATACTTACACAAAGCACTCACCTATATCACACTCATAGACTTCTCTATAGGTTTCCTAATAGTTTAGATATAGGCTATCCTATAGGCACTAACTACACTCCTATGACCACCAAATGGACACGAAATGGACACAAATGGAGATACAACCATGGGGGTCATTCCTATGGGTTCAAAATAATCCTATATGCATGTTGGGGTAGATTAGAGGAGAGATTATACCTTCCGGGAGAGAGATTCAAAGGAAAAAGCCTTCCGACACGACACCGACACGTAGAGATTCCAAAAGGACACGAACGAGCTCCGAATCCTCCCAAACTTGGCTAGCTCCTTCCTTTCATGGAGTAGAGGAGAAATAAAGAAGATTTGGTGGAAGAAGGAGTTGATTTGGAGATAAAATCAATGGGGTTACTCTCTAAAAATTTGGGAAAGAACATGAGAGAGAAAATGGATGGATAAAATGAAATGGAAGAGATGATGACTCACTCCTTATCCTCCCCCATAGGTGGCTGCCCAAAAAGGGTGAGGTGTCCCCATTAGAAAAGTCCAAAATGTCCCCACTTGACCTATTTGATTTAAATTAAGAATGGGTTAAAGGTTGAGGTCAAATTAGTCTAGTTTTAAGTCTCTAATTAAACTAAACATATCCATAAACAATTAGTCTAATTACTAACTAAAATTAATATCATGTGGACTAAAATTAATATTATGTGGGCCATGCCTAACTAGTGTGTGGGTCCCACTAGAGTCAAAACTACCCCGGGTCCCCGTTTCAAGTCGGATTGAGCTGAAATTCGAACCCGACTCAAATAATCCCAAAATAATATTATAAATAAATAAATAATTTCAAAAATATTCTAAAATGAAAAATAACAAAAATACCCCTGTTTTTGGAAACTGGGGGTGACATGAGTCTCGGGCTCAAGACTACGTTTGGCTGTTTGTAAATAGGGCGTTGCATGGTTGAATGGACTTGAGATAATTATGATAATCTTCCGTGTACGGAACGTTCCCTCTGAACGGGTACGTCGGGGCACCAGGACCGTTTGGCCTAGGAGGGATATAATCTTTGATAGACGCACATCTGTAAGACGAATAGCGACTGCTTAGCGTGATGTAAAAAGCCACAAATGATGGTATGCAGCGGTAGTTCTCCGTAATTGGGACAACAACATACTACGAGAGGCGCCGGGCTTCCCAAATTCGAGAAAGAAAAGAAAGAAAGAAAAGAAAGAGAGAAAAGAAAAAGAAAGAAATGCCTCCAGTCCATTTTAGCGCAGATACGCCAACGACCTTCATATAGTTAAGGAACGATGGGTTAAAAGTGCAGACACGTATGTATCCCACACATAGATCCTGCATAGAGAGCACTTATGACATGACAGGAAAGAAATGGGGCGTATTCACCTTGCGTCGGTGCAAGGTCGAGTGCGTCTATGCTGGTAAAAAGTCGCGCCATGAAACAAACAAAAGATTGTTTACCTACTTGCCTATTCAATTCGAATAACATGTTTTACTACTTTAGAATATGCCATGAAATTGACCCTAAGGAGAATATAGCAAGATCATAAAATAAGTTGCATGATTGAACATAAATACTAAAATGTCGGTTTAGAGGGAAGGTCTTTTCGTCAGTACATGCGAGGACGAATGTACTGATCCTCCACCAGTTTTTATGCAGGGTGCAGGGAATGTATTGCTCGCGACGGAGCTTCGCTTGATCGCGCAGAGGCATGGAATGCCGTAGCGTTTGAAGCATGCGATCACATTAATGTTCGGACTTGCAACATAATTGATACGGCCGAGATATAGAAGTCATGATGTATGGAACGGTGAAATCCTTTGTGGGCAAGAGAGAACTTGAGTGTTGTAGCCAACCTGGCAATTTAGTTAGGCTATTGAAAGCCTTTGTAATCTCAATTTGAATATCAATAAAGAGAATTGTTTCGTATACTCTGCTTTTATTTCATTGTTAATATCAAAACAAAGATAACCATTTGAGAACTTTTCATCTTGCCTTGCGCGAGCGCAACTCCAGGCTCGTGCTGCATCATGCCCCTTGCGAGGACGATGATTCGGATGATTCTAGGTCAGGGCGTGTCACGCCCCGCTCCCGTAGAAGCGATCATCCTCGCTAAGGCGTGATGCCGCACGAGTCTAAATTGTGCTCGTACAAGGCAGTTTCATAACGGCCGATTACATCGGCTGCGACGGGGTCGTCGCACAGAAGTCCCAAGCAGAAATATTGAAACATGCAGCAGAAATTTAAAGGCAAACACAAGTTATTTAAAAGAGCTCTTTATTGATATTGAACAATTAGATTACAATAGGCGCAAGGCCATGATTACAAGTCTTTCGTGCTCACTTTTCTCTCATTTTACAAGTCACTCTGCTCTCTCTCTCTTCTTTCGATACAATGCTTGAGCCAGCGGAAGCTTCGGAAGGCGATGTCCATACATTATGTCCCGTATAAGTCTTGAGTTCATGCGGCCGCACGCTTCGACTCGCCAAGGAACTCTGTACCTCAATGCATCCAAGCGAGCTCCGCGCCACGAGCTTCTACCTGTGCCTGCACATGGAAACTGTGTGGGTGTTAGTACTCAACTGTACTGGTGAAGTGAGCTCCTCGCCCACCCATACTAAATCGACACGTTCATTTACTTTGTGCAGCTTAAATTCCTTTTGATTGTCTTGCTAGTCTTGCCTTAGGATCAATTTTAGGACAAGGACGTCCGACCAAACCGAGGTGCCATGACATGGTCGTGCTATAATTCCAACTTGTATTTCGATCGAGGCAGTACCTCATCGATTATGTACTTGACCGAACTCCAACTCGGGACGGCAGGGTCGTGCCATACTCTATTCGTGACTTCAACATATTCGGGACAGTGCTTCGCCAAAAAGCAACTTATACGAACTCGGCCGTGCCAAGACTTTCATTAAACTCAAGTGCCTCTAGGTCAATTCTCGTACCAACGACGTCAAGGGGATGACTCGGGCTGGTCGTGCCGATAGACTTGTTTGTGACTTTAAACCTTACTTAGACTTGTTCGTGCTTCAAGATTGAGCCCATGTCTCACTATCAAGACTTATCCATGCTACCGTCTTGCGGCCTTCCTGTTCGACTCATAAACCAACTTAGACAAGACTTGTCAACCATAGTGTCGACTTCATGAACATCCCGATGCCAAGTGTCGTGCCAAGTATGGTGCCTATGCTGCAGCCCAATCTTAGGCCCAGATATTGTGTTACCGACTAGATACGCATTCAAGTTCTAGACTCAATCCAAAGGCATACACGCGGTTTGCCGCTATTCTGCCGACCCATCTACATGAGTGGTCACTAGCAATGTCAAGCTATCTTAGACTCGGCTCGAGTTATTGGCTCGTCCCTCCACGGATAGCTAGCCCCGAAAGCACCAAGTATCGTCCATGCGGTTATCGAGCATCCTACCATGAGCCGCCTCGCTTCTCCTGGGCCGACATGATCCCGGTGCCTCGACGATCATTCGAGAAGACTACACCTTGTCGACAAGTTGTCCAATGACCATGCAAGACTCAACTCGATCTACCAAATCCTTTCTTAACATGACCATGCTTTTCCTCTTTCTTATCGAGACTCCCAAGTAGCGGGACCGATCTCGTGTGTTTCCTTATCGAGACTTACGAGACTCCCAAGTAGCTGGATCGATCTCGGCGACAACAAGTCGCATGGATTATCTTTGTTTGTGGCACACTCTTTACTAAATCCACCATGGCTCGTGCCTCAGACATGCCGGTTCTCTAGACGACGCTATCGCTCAAGTCATATACTTTATACGATGAGCCTTGGTCTCAAGGGACTACGTGACTTGACAACCGCAGATAGAGCGGGACAGTTCTAGAAATGGCTTCGATAGTCCAGCATAACTCTTGCCTAACTTATTCGGGCAACGACTCGACGAGCAAAGGCTACGCCGAGCTACGAATCGAGGGTTCGTGCCGCGCACGCATTCGACTTGAACAACCAAGTTCTCGGGTGCCTAGACTTAAGCCACAAGCCGTGCAAGACGACTTAACTTGCGGGACATGCGAAGGCTATACCAAGCCTTGGACGACGGGTCTCGTGTATGCTTTATTAAGCATTCAAGCGGGCGACGCCTATGACTTAGGCTAATTCAAGCGTTGGGACAAGACGACGGGACCGTGCATGCTTTACCAAGTATTTACTCAGGCGACGTCTATGACTTAGGCTAATTCGAGTGTCGTGGCAACTTATCACCTTAGGCCAACTTCTTTCTCCCAAGTCACGGGACGAAGGATCGAGTGTCATTTGAAAGCACGCTGAGCCGACTTCTAAGCAGTCCGTGGGACTATTTTTTATGTTTTAAGACATTCCGACCCGTTGAGATTATTCCCTTAGCTATGTGGATGTGTTTATTATATTAACAGGCCTAACTTGTGCAAGTTGAAATCATATAAGTTATTAAGTGAAGGCTAAGATGAGGCGAGTTCACCGAAACTATCCTACCTGAGTGAGGAGTTGTCTCGACCGAGCGGGCCTTCAAGCAGCCGTTGCAAGGATAAGGCCGAACACCGTCGGCGTTTCAATTCCTCCGATTGACTTTGTGGGACGGAGAACTACAACATACACCACTCAGAACAAGTCTCGTCCTTGAGACTTTCCTGAAGGCAAGCCATCCTACCATTTCTATGGCCAAGACTTAATCGTGTCCAGACACGGGACTATAACAGTCGAGCGAGGTATGCCATAGTGTATCATACACATTCCGTCTACGCGTTTCTTCGATTCTGAGTCACACTCGCACTAGTATTGATCCTTTCCTTTAACACGATCTCAAATTCTCGACACTCTTCCATTCCTCAAGTCTTTCTTGAACTCAACGTATCACTTGGCTGGATCGTACATGCATTCCAGGCATCCCTAAGATACATGCATTCAGCCAAGCCATATGATAGAGAATTTGTCGTTCTCACTCGAGTCGCATCGTGCACATACTCAGGCGTCCCTAAAATATATGCATGTCAGCCGAATCTCGTGAGGGGTATTCCTATATTCGTGATTCACACTATCCATCTATGCTAATCCTCAAGATCAATCTTTCGATTGATAACTCATGAAACAGGACGTCTCGCCTCACCTATTCACATCAATACATTCGTTATGCGTATTCAAATCTATTCAAATCACCAATTCTAACCAATTCATGTATTCGATCATGGGGTCATCTAGCTCGACAATATGTTGTGCCCCAATCTCATGCGAGTCCGATTATCCATGGCGGTTTATGAATCACCATGCAACACTCTGCGGAATAATCATTCTCATCGGGGCGTAACTCTTGCTTGAGTCTAGACTATTTCATTCTCGATATGCGGATTGGATCTACTCAATCCTCAAGTTCAATCATCAAGCACACCGAGTCATTCTCGAGTTCAACTTCGCATCAAACCACAATCGATGCATACAAGTTGCCACGCCATACAAGTTCGATCACCCCTGCTGTATGAATCACCATACCAGCGCTCACGCAGAGTGATTGCCCTAATCGGCATGACGCATGTACGAGGCTGGAGTTGTGCTTGCATAAGACAAGAACGTCAACGTTGTGGTTATCGATGAAGCAAATCCAAATATTTCATTTTCCTCGATAGTTCGATCGCCATTCATTCAACTAGAAAATCCTCGAGCCAAGTCTATCTTTTCTTCGACACATTTCAACATCACGAGTATAGCATCCATCGAAATAATGATATTTTACACGATTATCGTTCCTCAAATCAGAGTACCCCAGAGTTATCGTACATCGATCTTTGATACACCTCAATACCATCGATGATGTACGTAACCAGACGATCTTCCTTTTGCAATAAACTCCGAGTCGTACGGCTGATGCTATTGTCCGAGTTGGATATTCCACAATTCCATTCGATATTCAAGATCAAGTTCGATTGCTATTCCTCAAGCTAGTTTCAAGATCGTTGTCCAAAACTCAAGTCACATTTCATTTAATTCAATCCGAAATTGCATATGTGATTTACTAGATTTTCTCGATCAAGACATTCATTTTTATTCATCGTTTCCGAATCATTTTCTAACTCATGTTATCCATTCACAAGTTGTCCAAACGAGATGCTCGTTCGGAACATTCAAAGTCACGATCAACTAAGCATGACGCGTTCTAAGACTTTGTGTGATCGCATCGCCTCGCCGACATACTCGTTGTTACTCGTAATCCTTAATCTTCGCTCGAATGAGTTCCAAGATAAACCATACACCACTCAGGCTTCGAGCCATCCAACCTATTCCAAATCATGTTCGCGCTATTCGCCAAAATATCTTTCAGATTCGTTCGACGAATCTCTAGCGTAATCGCTCATGTCGTATCGACGTACTAAGTCGTTCGCACTATTTTTCAAAATCTAAACCAGTCTTCCTTGCACGCCTAAGAATCAGTTCGATAGCGTTCCTATCGATATAACTCCAAGTGTATTTCCGTTTCCGACCGAGCGATACTTAATATTGCTCGCGACTCGTTTGCACCAAAAAGTTGAGGTGCGCGACACGCGGCACAACTTAGCCAAAAGGCCGTGTGCATAGCTATCCCGTACGGACTTTTATTCGAGTTTGCATGCACATTTGCTAATGTCGACGTAGGACTAGTTGGGCACGCACGCGACTTGTTAACTTTAGCATGTGTTTTCTACCAAGTCAAGTTTGACACCGTTCGGCACAAAGGCCTATCGATGCGTCCGATAATGGCCTACCGATGCGTTCGATTGAACACTTGTACGAGCTTTTGAAAATATTTAGACTTATTGTATGGACATACCGAGGGAAATTTAAGAGAAAGCGCACACTTTTTTAACAACGACGAGCTTTCAAAATTGAGAGATCGACATGAAGTCCAAGGACGTAAAGCCGTGCTCTGATACCATTATGTCATGCCCCGCTCCCATAGGAGCGATCGTCCTCGCTAAGGTGTAATGCCGCACGAGCCTAGATTGCGCTCGTGCAAGGTAGTTTCATAACGGCCGATTAAATCAGCTGTGACGGGGTCGTCGCACAGAAGTCCCAAGCAGAAATATTAAAACATGCATCAGAAATTTAAAGGCAAACACAAGTTATTCAAAAGAGCTCTTTATTGATATTGAACAATAAGATTACAATAGACGCAAGGCCATGATTACAAGTATCTTGTGCTCACTTTTCTCTCATTTTACAAGTCACCCTGCTCTCTCTCTTCTTTCGATACAATGCTTGAGCCAGCGGAAGCTTCGGAAGACGATGTCCGTACATTTTGTCCCGTATAAGTCATGAGTGCACGCGGCCGCACGCTTTGACTCGCCAAGGAACTTCGTGCCTCGACGCATCTAAGCGAGCTCCGTGCCACGAGTTTCTACCTGTGCCTGCACATAAAAACTGTGTGGGTGTCAGTACTCAACTGTACTGGTGGAGTGAGCTCCTCGCACACCCATACAAAATCGACACATTCATTTACTTTGTGCAGCTTAAATCCCTTTTGATTGTCTTGCTTGTCTTGCCTTAGGATAAATTTTAGGACAAGGATGTCTTACCAAACCGAGGTGCCATGACATGATTGTGCTATAATTTCAACGTGTATTTCGATCGAGGCAGTGCCTCATCGATTATTTACTTGACTGAACTCCAACTCAGAATGGCAGGGTCGTGCCATTCTCTATTCATGACTTCAACATATTCGGGACAGTGCTTCGCCGAGGAAAAACTTATGCGAACTCGACCGTGCCAAGACTTTCATTAAACTCAAGTGCCTCTAGATCAATTATCATGCCAACGACGTCAAGGGGACGACTCGTGCTGGTCGTGCCGATAGGCTTGTTTGTGCCTTATGACCTTGCTTAGACTTGTTCGTGCTTCAAGATTGAGGCCGTGCCTCGCTATCAAGACTTATCCATGCGATCGCCTAGTGGCCTTCCTGTTCGACTCATAAACCAACTTAGACAAGATTTATCAAACATAGTGTCGACTTCATGAACATCCCGACGCCAAGTGTCTTGCCAAGCACGGTGCCTATGCTGCAGTCCAATCTTAGGCCCAGACATTGTGTTACCGACTAGATACGCATTCAAGTTCTAGACTCAATCCAAAGGCATACACGCGGTTTGCCGCTATTCTGCCGACCCATCTACATGAGTGGTCACTAGCAATGTCAAGCTATCTTAGACTCAGCTCGAGATATCGGTTCGTCCCTTCACGGGTAGCTAGCCCCGGAAGCGCCAAGTATCTTCCATGCGGTTATCCAGCATCCTACCGTGAGCTGCCTCGTTTCTTCCTGGTCGACATGATCAAGGTGCCCCGGCGATCATTCGAGAAGACTACATCTTATCGACAAGTTGTCCAATGACCATGCAAGACTCAACTCGATCTACCAAATCCTTTCTTAACATGACCATGCTTTTCCTCTTTCTTATCGAGACTCCCAAGTAGCGGGACCGATCTCGTGTGTTTTCTTATCGAGACTTACGAGACTCCCAAGTAGCGGGACCGATCTTGGGTGTTTTCTTGTCGAGACTTGGCAAGACTCCCAAGTAGCGGGACCGATCTCGGCGACAACAAGTCACATGGACTACCTTTGTTCGTGGCACACTCTTTACTAAATCTACCGTGTCTCATGCCTCAGACAGGCCTGGTTCTTTAGACGACGCTATCGCTCAAGTCATGTACTTTATACGACGAGCTTTGGTCTCAAGGGACTACGCGACTTGACAACCGCAGATAGAGCAGGACAGTACTAGAAATGGCTTCGATAGCCCAGCACAACTCTTGCCAAACTTATTCGGGCAACGACTCGACGAGTAAAGGCTACGTCGAGCTACAAATCGAGGGATCGTACCGTGCACGCATTCGACTTGAACAACCAAGTTCTCGGGTGCCTAGACTTAAGCCACAAGTCGTGCAAGACGACTTAACTTACGGGACATTCGAAGGCTATACCAAGCCTTGGACGACGGGTCTCGTGCATGCTTTATTAAGCATTCAAGCGGGCGACGCCTATGACTTAGGCTAATTCAAGCATTGGGATAAGACGACGGGACCGTGCATGCTTTACCAAGCATTTACTCAGGCGACGCCTATGACTTAGGCTAATTCTAGTATCGTGGCAACTTATCAACTTAGGCCAACTTCCTTCTCCTAAGCCACGGGATGAAGGACCGAGTGTCATTTGAAAGCACGCTGAGCCGACTTCCAAGCAGACCGTGGGACCATTTTCCATATTCTAAGACATTTTGACCCGTCAGGATTATTTCCTTAGCTATGTGGATGCGTTTCTTTTATTAACAAGCCTAACTTGTGCAAGTTGAAATCATACGAGTTATTAAGTGAAGGCTAAGATGAGACGAGTTCACCGAAACTACCCTACTTGAGCGAGGAGTTGTCTCGATCGAGCGGGCCTTCAAGCAGCCGTTACAAGGCTAAGGCTGAACACCGTCGATGTTTCAATTTCTTCGATTGACTTTGCGGGATGGGGACTACAGGGCATGACAAATTGGTATCAGAGCTCTAGGCTCAATTTCCTCAGGATGTTTGCTTTGTTTCAATTCCAAAGAGTTGTCCACCACCAATCGAAATCACTCTTGACTCTACTCGATACCGCACTGGATATTCCATACAATAAGTCTAATACAAAGTCGGGTAACGTTATCGCAAGTACTTCAAATTTACATGATATTGCGGAGAAAGTCGTAAAATGTTTCGTTGCATTAAATGCAACGAGCCATGAAATGTTAGTTGCTGCAAGTACAACAAATTGTGAAATGTGATTTGAGATGTTGTTGTTGCAATGTAACATGTTGAATGAGAAATGAAACGATACATGAAGTGCAACGAGTTGATTATGAATATGTGTTAAAATGAAAGTAATAAGTCAATATCGAATGTGTTGAACGGAATTGGGCATTGACTTTGAATGTCGGGAGTAAATCGTTGCACGGAGGTGCAACAGATGTCAAAAATAAAATCGTTGCACGAGGTGTGCAATGAATGTCAAAAATAAATCCTTGCACGATGTGCAACGCGTGTCGAAAGTAAATTATTGCACGTGGTGCAACGCATATCAAAGTAATCGTTGCACGAAGTGCAAAGGAGATTGAAAATAAATCGTTGCACGAGATGCAACGGAAGAAACTAAAATCATAAATCGATAGAATGAATCGTTCGGTTGCACACCGAACTTGTGTTGGTAAATAAAAACATTGGCCGAGTGGTGTCGGAATTGATTTAATCAAAGTTACGGTTGTTATCAAGCACGATCACTGCGGAAATCGTGAGTCGGAAGAGATTGTTGGTTCATATTGAGTATAATACGAGGGAAATGACTTGATTTTTGAATGGTATATGCCATACCACGTATGCGATGAATGACTCGATTCAGAGTGGTATATGATATACCACTTGTGCGATGAATTGCATCGGCGTGTTGTGAGAATTACAGAAGGTTTGTCTGCAACGGACGAAAGAGTACCGAGACTCGATTGAAAATCTGTATGACGGTATGTTGATACAAGTGTTCTTCGAAAATTGGTTGGGTCGATATGACGAGACTCGTATCAATGAATAATACGTCGGACGAAAATTTTAAGTCGGTCTGTCGATCGAGACTAGCGAACGATTATGCCTTGAAGCAATAATCGAATCGACGGGAAAGGAAAACTCAAACTTACAAATGAGTCGCACGACTTGCGATCTCGATAGAAATGTTGGACGAGGCGAATCGAATCGCATGACTTGCGATCTCGATAGAAATGTCGGGCGACGCGAATCATAATCGGATTGCACGATGTGCGACTTCGGTGAAGAGTTGGTTGATGCGGGTAAATAGTGCCTAAGATATAGTTGGTTACGTTACGCCAAAACTTATTTGAGTACGACTGAAACACGCAAAACCTTAGATGGCGTGATCGTATAACTCGGGGGTTCGATAATGGATAATCGGTAACTCGGTTACACGATCAAAGCATAACGGAATGCAACGAATCGAGAAATGATTCGAGACGTACGAAAATATTTATGGAGAACTTGGAAGTATGCAATGCAAGTTGTCGTCGTTGAAACAGAATCAAAGTTGACCCTTACGCTCTCGAAATTGATACGACGTATCGAGATCGATACGTAAGGAAAATTAATCATGATGTGATAATATAAAATGGAGTGTGTCTCGCGCTATCAAAATTTTGTAAATAAAAATACGAGAATGAACGAACTGGTTGATCATAAAATTTGTGATTGATCAAGATGAGACTATAAGTCATCGACGATTGTTCGATGCATATAGCATCTCGTGTGTCGACCGCAAATAAGATAGACTCAAAGTCGATACGAGTAGATATTTCATAAATTGCAAAATCATCGACGGTAGTGCATGACTTTACTCGGAGGATAGTTGTGTATCAGTTGCGCCGATAGAAACGATTTTGTCCGAAATTGGATAGTCGCATAGAAATCGTCGGAACATGATTTGGCTCCAAAATAAAATATATCATGGTTCATAGTAAACTGTCCTTCGGTGATGATCCACAATTATCGAGCGTAGCTTCGGAACAGCTGACCCTAGAAGGCTTGACCGCCAAATCAAATCGAATGTTACAGACCCATAAGATGACCCATGCGATGTCGCATATGGAATTGCATCAAGAAAAAAAATATGATGCATATTGACGATAAGTCTAGGCGATCGAAAATTGTTGGAACAACATTCGATTAAGAATGATGTAGCAAGATTTTGAGTATTCATCGGATGAGTGCTTGAATGGTTATGTTGGTCGACGATCGAACTAGAAGTTCACCAACGAACTTAGCGATGCGAATAGGCGATTACGAGAAACATGCTATGCACGAGATAGAACGATAAGGGAATGACTTACTGGTTATGTCGTTAGATTTGGATTCACCTTGCAATTGAGCTTGCGTGAATCGAGCTTATATTCGATGTTGCGAGACGGATAAGTTAGAAATTTGGCTAGTGAATTCCTCCTCGTTAGGAATCGAATGTAAGTTGCATCGTAAAGACTTTGAGTCAAAACAATTGTTGCCTTAGGCACTGTCGCCTCAATATAAACTTTTGTGTGGGATAGATTGTGGCCTTGTGCAATATTAATTTAAAGTTGCGTCGGGAGAATCTAAACACGGGGTCTAGGAAAGTAACCTAGCGGACGTAGTTATAAATGTTGATGCATTTGCAAGTCAACAAATAAATTGTACCGAGATAACTTGAATAGCCAGACTTTGGAAATAGTTGGGTGGCAACTTCGAACGCAAGACGTTGTGAAGGATCGTTGCGATCGGATGCGCGACGGCTCGAACGATGCATAGAGTTGATAGTCCATAAGAAACATACGAAACGAGAAATGCAATTTTGAATCGCGTCACGTGCAGTGACTTATTGAATGAATCACGTATGTATCGAATATACGTATGCGATAAAATTTCGAGAACAGTTGCTAAAGATAAGTCCGATCGAGAGTATGAGATGACAGGCATAGAATTAAAATTTACCTGTCAACTTTGTTCCAATTTGCTACCACTGGACTTGGTCAAAATACATATATCTTGGGAATGCCTTGAATATAGGTATGGATCCAAATCGAGTTGTATACAAAATTCAAATCGAGCTGCAGAAAAAACTTGGAATGTTAGTGAAAAGCTTGCAAGATAGTGTGAAACTGAACAACATTGGTGGGACAAGATCGTAAAACGATCTATAAAACACTTAATCAGAGTATTGGTTCTGGTTCGAGGACGAACCTAGTTTATGTGGTATATTCTGTAATGCCCTGCTCCGCACGGTATATTACGCTGAGAAGTTGACTCAGCGAGTCGCGTTGACCGAATGAAATGTATCAATGAGAATCAATACGAGAGTTACGTTGTCCCAAGCAATGCATCAAACTAAGTCGATGCAAAGAGTTGCATTGTTCCAAAGTATGCATCGAGTTGAATCGATGCGAAGCGCTGCGTTGCCCCGAAGGATAAGTGCGTTGAGATGGCTCGAAGATTCTAAGAGATCGAATCGACCAAGGCGCAAGTCCGAATCGATGCAAGTATTAATTTTAGTAGGTTTCATGTGCAGGCTATACATTTACGCTAAAATATTAGATGTCAACATTTTGCCTTATTCAGTGAGGGGTCCGCGAAACCAAATCATCGTCTTACGACAGACTGAGACGTTGGCACGGTATGCCAAATCGAACATAAAATTCAATGAAGTACGAAGTGCTCGAATGGCTAAGTCAGGAGAGTTGGCTGTGCAACAAATTTATGAAATCGAGCCGCATCGGCACGGCAAAACGACAAGGCGTATCGACTCAAGGTGGGAGGATTGACTCTTCTTTTTACTCCTTCATGTCTAAGTAAGAATGTATCATTGTAAGCTAAGTTAACCTATCGATGCCACGGGCGTGGTCCGATCAGAAGATAAATCGTAGTGTGTGTCGAACACTAGTTAGAACAATTGAAATAAAACGTGCATCAAATGCACGAGTCGCTATGAAACTTTAGATATCGCAAAGGCGAGCGCCTCGGTGCGTAAGCCGTAAGAACATGGATAACTGTATTCGACAAGTGCCTTCGTGCACGAGCCATTCAGTGCCTTCGCGCACGAGTTAGAAGGCTAGAACATTGAAAGACAATAGACGAGCGCCCTAGCGTGCAAGCCACGAACATTAAATACTAAGGCTTAAAACATGAAAATACGGCTTCGATGCGTGCAGCAAGTACACAACGCGAAGGAGAGATAATAAATGTGTCAAAATGTGCCTACGTGCACAAGATCATAAAAGATGGCTTCGTTGCGAAAGAATACAGTTGTGGCATGAATGTGGCGGAACTGTCGGATATGACATGATGCTTCGAAAGGTGTTCAGGACCTTCGGGTCGTTCGGTTGACGAACATTGAGTTGAGGCATGATGCCATTGAACATTAAAACAAAGTATGAAATGTAAGAATATAGAATGTTAATGGAAGAAATACGAGATGATAAAGTCTGAGTCTCGAACTCAAGACTATGTTTGGTTGTTTGATAAAGTCTGAGTCTCGGGCTCAAGACTATCTCTGGTTGTTTGAAAATAGGGCGTTACATGGTCGAATGGACTTGAGATAATTTTGAAAATCTTTCGTTCATGGAACGTTCCCTCTGAATGGGTACCCCGGGACACCGGAACCATTCGGCCTAGGAGGGATATAATCTTTGATAGGCGCACATCCGTAAGACGATTAGCGACCGCTTAGCGAGATGTGAAAAGTTGCAAATGATGATATACGGTGGTAGATCTCCCTAATTGGGACAACAACCCACTACGAGAGGCGCCGAGCTACCCAAATTCGAGGAAGAAAAGAAAGAAAGAAAAGAAAGAGAGAAAAAAAAGAAAAAAATGCCTTTAGTCCATTTTGGTGCGGATACGCCAACGACCTTTATATAGTTAAGGAACGATGGGTTGAAAGTGCAGGCACGTATGTGTCCCACACATAGATCCTGCATAGAGAGCACTTATAACATGACAGAAAAAGAATGTGGCGTATTCACCTTGCATCGGTACAAGGGCGAGTACGTCTATGCTGGTAAGAAGTTGCGCCACGAAACAAACACGAGATTGTTTGCTTGCTTGCCTATTCAATTCAAATAACATATTTTACTGCTTTCGAATATGCCATAAAATTGACCCTAAGGAGAATATAGCAAGATCATAAGCTAAGTTGCATGATTGAACATAAATACTAAAATATCGGTTTAGAAGGAAGGTCTTTTTGTCAGTACATACGAGGACGAACGTACTGACCCCCACCAGCTTTCATGCAGGGTACAAAGAATGGATTGCTCGCGGCGGAGCTTCGCTTGATCGCACAGAGGCATGGAATGCCGTAGCGTTTGAAGCTTCGATCGCATTGACGCTCGGACTTGCAACAGGATTGATGCGGCCGAGATATAGAAGGCATGATGTATGGAACGATAAAATCCTTTGTGGACAAGAGAGAACTTGAGTGTTGTAGCCAACCTGGCAATTTAGTTAGGCTATTGAAAGCCTTTGTAATCTCAGTTTGAATATCATTAAAGAGAATTGTTTCGTATGCTCTGTTTTCCTTTCGTTGTTAATATCAAATAAAAGAAAACCATTTGAGAACTTGTCATCTTGCCTTGCATGAGCGCAACTCCAGGCTCGTACGATATTACGCCCCATGCGAGGACGATGATTTGGATGATTCCGGGTCAGGGCGTGGCAGTGCAAACTTGATATTTTGAATCTACCACTCATATTATTAGCAATAATGATCATAGCGACTGGTGTGACCTAGTTCTAGACGATATAATTAACAAGTGTCTTAGATAACAAAAGGTAATAGGTTACTAGAAATGACCCAAGCTCCCTAGGTGGGAGTTATTAGTCATACGTGTATTATAGTGTGTGATATATATTTGTTTGTGATTTGGGTTGATAGATATTTGCATGGAGTATGGTTCTCATGGATAGTGGGATAGACTTCGGTACTGCAGTCTCCTCACAGTTCGGACAACTCCAGGCAAGTTTACCTTGCCAATCTTGTACTTCAGTTTACAATTTGTTTTACTTTTTAAATATCTGCTTGAATATGTTATTACAACACCTAGGACCGTGTACGGTACTTCGCATCCGAATCACATTCGGGTGCCGATGGATGTTAGCGTCATCGGGTATCGATACTAGATATTCACATTTGCGTTACCGCGATAACTCGTTGTGGGGTACACTCTCTGACCATAAGACATGTTTATATGACACTACATTATTAACGGATTCCCGTACTTGATTACATCTTGATATACGAAAATCCATGTCCGCTTTCTAGTACGATGACATTGATATACATACATTGTTATTTTTCTATTATGACTCTTTGTCCTAGCTAGAGGTTCTGGCTGAGCATCTCGTGGTTACGATTCATGAAGTCACATGGACGGGGAGACACATACACCGTGTGCTTAGGCTACTTTCCCATATTGTTACCGTTGTCTCTTACCCAGAGCCTCGGATATTCATAGTTACCATAGTTCCTTATCGGAACTGCGAAGTTTTCATAGTTATCGGAGTTCCGTAACAGATCTTCGGATTACACCGTGACAGCCCGCATGTTCGAGAGGTGTTCTCAAATTGCATTTTTCATATTTATTAGTTATGTTAGTTCAATCCACTTTATTTTAATCTTACTATATTTTATCTTATAATTCTTTACTGTCGTACACTTGGACTATATATTATGTACCTTGTTGCATCCCGGTGAGGACCTAGTTTTCTTCCAGGTTGGATGAGTAGGTTTTATTGGGCAACTTGCTGGATTGTTGAAGGTATTTATTTTATTATAGGTATTCAATCTTTCAGAGTTATATACTTTAATTACTGTTATTTGTATCTGCTTAGTAGCCTAGTATTTATAGAATCATATTATCTTTCCGAGTATATTCGAGCAAATATGATTATTGAGCTGCAGACTAGTATTCATATTTCCCTTTTCTTATATTTCTGTTACTTGGATTGAGATATAGAGTTGATTGTAGTGATAGTTACACCATTTTGAACTTATACGTATTCTAGTCAGATTAGAGTCTGGTTGAATACGTAGCTGGCCAATGCCACGTGGCTCGGTCCCATATATTTTGGGACAGGGGCATGACACTAATCGAAGTTGACGACTCATATATTAGACATTTTCTTTCTTATGTCTTATATGGTGAAGTCCTAAGAAAAAGTATGAACTTTCTCTTAGATCTTCTGTGGATGAATACCCCGAATCTCAACTTTTTGCTATGATTTGTGCCTCAACCCTCACCCCATATATATAGGATAAGATAATCATATTATAGGTCATAATATGATTTCCTAAATAGGAATAAAATTGTAATCCTACTATACCTAAAATATTTGATCAATATCCTATTTTAGATCATATTAGGATTTCCTAAATATGAGCACAAACATAAGAATCATTTTATATCTAAAATAGCACAACACCAATTATGTACATCCAAATATAATCAAATCAAATATTTAACTAGATTTGGATTCCATAAATATGATGTTACCAAATCCAGACTAGACTCCAATAATCTTTCCCTCCAGTCTGATGAAAGAGTGTTAACCCTATGACTCCTCAACTAGAATCCATGCATGTCGTCTCACGACAAAGTTTTTGCTCTTCCATGCTACTAATCTCCGATCCACCTAACTATTTTGCATCTTCCTTCATCTCCAGCTCCTCGACCGTCTTGTCGACACTAGCTGCCATAAGTAGCACTTGCTGCACCACTAGATTTCTGCTGACATCAATAACACGATCAAGATCGAAGTCCACAAAGAATAGCCTAAACGCAAATTTTGGCTGCCCGTTCTCGACTTCCGTCTTCCATTGGAACATGCTACCGTTCCGTCAAGATTCTTCACCATTGGTTGGCCCAACCAAGCGGACGGTGCAGTCCACTTGAGATTCGAACTCCTGAACCTGCCCACCTTTGTGTCAGACATTGAAACTCCTCCATACACATGCATCTTCGAGGATAACATTATGCACTATGCACGCCATCGATAACCCACAACTCCTTCTGAACTGTGTGAATGGAGATGCACCTGCAATGGATTAATTTTGCTGCAAACCTTGATCTCCTTACTGGCTTTGAATTGCCAAAATCGATGCCGCTCCACACCACCTGTCATGACCCAATCCCAATACACTGGGTCCAGTCGGATCACACCCAGCCTGCACCGTTGTGAGACGACGGCAGTAAGCTGTGTCAGTCAATAGCAATGCAGGAACAATATTCTAAAATAGAAATAAAACTTTATTAAACCTTTGAATTCAACTAGAGCCTAATTAAAAATAACATAACAGAACAAACATCCAGTTGTCACAACTTGTTTACTTATTACAACTTTTTAGAAAAAGAAAGAAACTAAACAGAAAGGTACAACTAGGACTCTTGGTTCCTCTATCCTGGTTCAGCTAACTCCTCCGAACCCAAGTCGGGTCCCTAGTAAGAACTATATGCCAGCTCCTCGTCGTTGCAGTAACCTAAAATATGTTGGCCCAATGATTGTATCATGTTTTTGAAAATGGTTAATATGTTAAGTTTAGCACTTCACTATCACTAATCTTCATACTATCGCTAAAAGTATTTCTACTTATACTTATACCTTTGGTGATATGTGCCTATTGGTTTACATATTAGTGATATGAGCTTATCTATCTTAAACTTACTTGGGTCGCCAAAATCAAAACTATATTTTTGATTGTGGTCATTCAATTAAGTTTAATCATTATGATATCACTAACATTTATGCTATCACCTTAGCACTTATACTTAAACTTTGCATAGTCCTAATGTACTTTATCTTATCATACTTGCTACATGTATATTGCTTTGTTCGTCTAACATGTACATGCAGAAAAGCAATAAGCAAGATCAATGTGGACATATGCAATGAAGAAATCATGGTGGGCCAAAGACGACGGATCCCACAAGATTTCTCTGAACCACCCGACGACATCTCTGGAGCCTCGCACCGGAGGTTCCGCTGCCCGGTCAGCGGACGGGGGTCGAGGGGGCAGCGCCCCTCGTCGGGGGTTCGGGGGCGAAGCCCCCGAAAGGTATTCAGTTTTCACAAACTGGATATCTTTGGACAGCTGCTGCCAAGGAAAAAAGCCAGCACCTATTAAAGGAAGAAGCCAAGCCATGCCATCATCATTTCAAGACTCTGAAGAAGCCTGCACCTGCTATAATATATCTGGAGTCTGTAATGAGTCTTAGGAATAATTGTAAACACAAGAAATGGATGGCAAAATCGAAAGCTAGGGTAGATAATAACCCAGGACAATCTTCCGAATCCTGGCGGATGATCCGGCGGATCTCCGCAAAAATCCGACGGAAGATCCGAATGGTCTCACAGAATACCTTCTGTGAGTGTTCGGATTATCCGGCGGACTTCCGCTGAAATCCGACGGATTTTCAGCGGAAGTCCGCCGGATAATCCGAACACTCGGATTTTCCGCCATATGACCGTTTGTATTCCAACGGTCGGATTTTACGAAGGATTGATCCGAACGGCTCTATTTGTAGCCGTTGGACTATACAGGCGGATGATCCGACGGATTTCTGCGGAAATCCGGCGGATGATTCGTCAGCCTGTGAAAGTTGCATTATTGCACTTTCCTTTGCTTTGGTTATAAATAGCCTTGAACCCCTTCATTCAAGGTGGATGTTTTGAGCCTAAAAATTTCCAAACCACCAAAGCTTATCCACATACAACTCTACAAAGCCTTCATTTGCCATCTACAAATTGTGTTAGAGTTATTGAGTTGAAAAGTGAGATCTTCATCCTATTGTATAAGGAGATCAAAACCTATTGTGAAAGGTTGAAGTTGGAGGGTCTTCGTATCCAAACTCTCGGTTGAAGTTGGAGAGTCTTCGTATCCAAACTCTCGGTTGAAGTCGGAGAGCCCTTCGGATTAAAGCTCTTGTGTAAGAAGTTGGCGAGTTCTTCGGATCCAAACTCGTGTGTAACTATTTGCTCAAATAGTGGATTAAAGCCGGAGAGAGTTTCGGGACTGGACTGCCTCTTAGGAGGATACCAGGATATATTGGGTATCGGTATTGTGTTTGCTTCTTCTCTTGCACTTATATTTTTAAATTGCAAATTTGCTTGTGCTAAGTGCTTGTTTAGTTAGCTTAACCCTATTCACCCCCCTCTAGGGTTCCTACAATTGGTATCAGAGCAAGGACTCTATTGTTAGGCTTAACATCCTTAGAGTAGATCCTTGTTATTTTTCTATGGCAACCTATTCCTCATCCTCCGATAAAGAGGGTTTTATTTCTAGTAGCATAGACAATCATGTTTCTTCTAAATGCAAGAAATGCTCTAAGTGGAAAGCCATGGCTAAACAATCCTTAGAGATTCTTGACAACCTTCATTCTACAAATGAAGAACTTTCTGAAAAGGTTATTCATTTAGAAGAAGCAAATGAGTTTTTGAGAAATGAAAACAATGTTTTATTATCTAGACTTGATTCTCAAAACTCATCTTGTGTTTCTTTAAAGAGTTTGAATGAGACTTTAATTTTGAAAATCAAATCTCTTTCCTCATCAATAAGAGATCTTAAGAGGCAAACTCATGAGCTAAATCATTTGCATGATTCTTCTATTGACACTTTAAAGAAATAAAATGATGCTTTTATCTCTAGAATTGCTTTATTTGAAAAAGAGAATGATATTTTAAATGTTAAATTTGATTCTCTTACTTGCATGCATGATGATTTGCTATTAGAACATAATATTCTTAAAACCAAATCTTCTCATGCTCACTCTAGAGATATTCATCATTCTAGTATGTCACATGTTCAAAATCATACTCATTCCGATACATGTACACACACTAGTATTAGGTGCTTCTATTGCTCTCGTATTGGACACATGAGCTTAACTTGTCCTATTCGTAGGAGTTTTTCTACCAATGCTAGAGTAAATAGTATATGGGTCCCTAAAGCTAACATATGTGGATCCAAGTTTATTTGGATACCAAAGTCTTCTCCTAATGTTGTAGGTGGAGCTTCTTGTATCGGGACATAGCACCGAGGAGCATGTTGGTGGTTGCAAAGCTCAAAGGTCATCCTCCAAGCAATTGCACCAACACAAGCGTGGCCACTAGAGCCACTTTGGTAACATGCTAATCGATTCTCTTTAAATGATTTATATTTGTAGAGTCGAGCATGTTTCTCTTGATGTCTTGCTACTAGCTCACATTGATACCCTTAGTTGCTTATTGTATAAATCAATGTGAGATATAATACTAGCATGCTTAGTTAATTTTCTTATTATTTCTTTTCTCTAGCATGACTAGTTACTTAGCCTAAATGTTTAGTTCACACTTGTAGTTTATCACTCATTTTCTATTAAGTGTGACATATTTAATTTATGCATGCTTGTTATTCTTAATCTCTATATTATGAAGCATGCATATCATTTTAGTCCATAGGAGCTTGATTTTGATTTGAGTTAATATGATTTTAACTCTCCGTCATTAAAGTTTTTGAGAATAGTTACTTCTTACCGATTTCTCCTTAATATGTAATATTTACTTTAAATCAGTATTTGTGAATATATATGTTTAGCACAAGCTTCTTATCACTTGACAAGTATACACTTATACTTCCTTTTTAACCTTGTGTTTACATAATATATTCATTATTGATTCTCATACTTTATCTTGATTATCTTCTTGAGAATTAATTACGTCTTTGCCTAATAAAGTTTATTTATACATGCTTTTGAATTTGTGATGGTTTCTCAAATATTCATTAAGGATACATGACTATATTTATTAAAATTTTCATTTACATATAGTTCATGTATCTCTTATATTGATATCTATTTTTGTATAAATACCTTTATGTAGGCATATAAGTTAAGCTAAAGTTTATTTTGATTTGAAGAGTTTTTAATTACACTTGTTACTTTCAAACTTGTGCCTATCTCATATTCTTTAGCTATTGATTCATTTGACCAAATTTGTGTATTTCATCTTGAATCAATTAGCTTCTTCCTAAAAGCCTTATTCTTGATTATATCTTCTTGGCTTTTTGGTTGGCATTATGGATACATGTTCTTAATTAATTTTTGATCTTTTCATGTATGCCTATTCGTGATATTTATAGTTTCATATATATATGATTTCTAACTTTTGGTTGGGATGTTGAGAGAAAATTTTTATTAGTGTCTTGTTCATGACTATTTATGAAAGATCTTTGAGAATTTGATTTTATAGAGAGTCGGATAATCCGACGGACGTCCGCTGAAATCCGACGGATAATCCGATCAATTCCAGCAGCTTTGTGAGCACTAAGTTCGGATCATCCGCCGGACTTTCGCTGAAATCCGACGGATAATCAGATCAGCTTTCTTGTTTTTAATGATCCTTCTTTGCTCATTCCTTGGGTTATGCTTCTTTTTGAATTATTGTTGCCCAATGATATTTTTGTAGCACATGAGAATACTTGTAATTGTTACATCATATTTCTCATGAATTTAGCTACTATGGTTTCAGCTTTTGTGTTGAGATCTTTCCACTTCTAGAGAATACACTTTTTTTAATGTGGCTATTGTATTTTGCATTCTCTAGATCAATCTATCATTTCATTATCTTGGATTAATCTCAATACTTGGCAAAGAGATGTTTTGTTTTCATGAACATCTCTTTTGTCCTTTACTTGATAAGAGTCTAATTCTTTTATTTATCATCTTATGCTCTTATCCTTGCTTAGTAAAGAGTCTATAAATTATTTTGATCATTCAAAATGTATTCCCTTAATTGTGAACTCTATGCTTAAGCAAGTATTTTTTTTGTATTAGTGACTTAAGAATTAATGAGCACATTTATCTTGTTAATGGCTTCTCTCATTAATCTTATTTGGATTATATAGTTTGCTTATTTGTGATATATTATTAAGCTATATAATTTTGGCTCACTTTCACACATCTAGCTATATTCCTATACTTCAATCTATATATGCTAGTTTACAAAAACAAGATTTGTGATATGCTTGATCTCTAAAATTAGTTCTAAAATTCTTTATTAAATCTTGTTTTCTCTTAGAGATTTGTGATTCCTTGTTTTAACTCTCTTCCATAACTAGTCATTAGCAAGTCTCTCTTAAATTTCTCTCACTTTTGAGTCATGATTTTATCATATTATCTTTACATCTCCTTGATTGAATTTGTAATTATTTAAATGAGATTGACTCTTTCCCATGTTAATGTGTAAAAAAATTTTTTGGATTTGTGATTTTTTCTTGATGAGATTCATTAGATCATATTTATTCATTTGTTTTCTTTATGAATGATCCTAATGATTGAGTAGTCCTAAACTATCTAATTTTGTAAATGTCAAGTTAATTTATTACTCTACTTTGACTACTCATGGTTTATCACATATGACCTTTGCTATTTGAACTTTATTGGTCTTTCATTTAGAAGTAGCAAAGTTTGGATATTACCCGGTTGATGGGTACATATGTGATAAAACATACCTAGTCCATGCAAAGCATAAATTGGTTGATTATTTCTTAATTAGATAATCATGGACATGATGTTTGAGTTTTATTTTTATTTTATTTTTGAGCTATATTCTGTCTATCATCATGATTGTTCTTAATTGACTTTATTCTTTTTCATGATGACATTCTCTCAAAGGATAACATACATTGATCTATCATATTTGAATATGAGATTCTTCTATATAGACTAATGTATGCCATCTTTTGATTATATGCGCTTTATTGGAATATTCTTTTGATTTTTCATCTTTAGTGGCTATTAATTGGTTATCTCTTCTTGATTAAAGATGATTTTATTCGTCTTTTGTCGATATTGTAGCCTTATATGCATCGAGCAAGGGGGAGAAATCCATTGTTGATTTACCCCTATATCTTTTAGTTATCTATTTTATGCTATAAGTGCTTTGGAACTAGATACGCATATTTTGAGGGGGAGCAAATTAATTGATTCAATTCATTTATTCCCTTAAATATGTCATATACCTAGTTCACCATGGACCCATACTTTCTTTTTTTTCATATCTTAGTGAATGAGGTCATGATACTTTTATTTGTGAAGGGTTTATGAGAGTATATGCTATTGTCTTTATCACTTATCTCTCTTTTATATGGATTAAATAAGTCAACCTCTTAAATATTAACTTTTATATATTATCTTGATGACTATTGTGCTTTCGTTGTTTTGGCTTTCCTAATACGCTTAATTGATTTGGCTTTTCTTATTGAGGACTTACCTAAAATACATGTTTATCTATATTGGTAATACTTTGAGGGGGAGCATTCAAGTCGACTGAATTTCTCCTTCTCAAGTATTTTTCTCCTTTACCTTCATGTTTATCTAAAAGGGTATTCATATAGCATGATAAGGTATTTGAGTTCAAATGCATGAACTTGGGTAAGCATATAGATTTTGCAAAGAGTGAGATTAGTCTATATCAATTGCTCTATTTTTCATTGATCATTTCTTTATTTTGTTCCACTATTCTTTTGTGGACAATTTGGACTTTCAAATGGCTTTTTGATCAATATTTCAAGCTTATATTTCAATTGGTATTAAGTTTATATCTTTCAACTATCTTACTTGGTATTTCTCTTATATCAATTACTTTGCAATTATCTAATCCTCATGGACTTGTGACTCCTTCCAAAACTAGAGTTTTAATTCATATAATATTATGTTTTGGAGTTTCTTTCTTGGATTTCAAGTTGGTAAAACTATTCTTTGACTGATTATCAATTTTATTTGTTTTACCAACTATGTTGTGTTTTGACAAGTTATTTTCCTTTTGGCACTCTACATTTATATGTAGCTTTATACACTTGTCATTACACCCTTCTCCCATTGTTATTCATTAGTCTATTTTGACCATGATTGTCTATGACTTTCCCATGCTCTGATTTCTATGCTTAAGATTGATTTGATTTTATCTCTTAGTATTGGGGAGCCTATTTTTGATCATGTCAAAGGGGAAGAAGTAAGTTTAAGTAGGTGTTTATAAGTAATCTAAGTAGTATGCGTTTAGTGATATTGCTTATATCTTTTGTATATTAGTGATACATGCAGTGATACATGCATCTATTGTGTTCATACTAAACTTAACCGATTTGCCATAATCAAAAAGGGGGAGATTGTTGGCCCAATGATTGTATCATGTTTTTGAATATGGTTAATATGTTAAGTTTAGCACTTCACTATCACTAATCTTCATACTATCGCTAAAAGTATTTCTACTTATACTTATACCTTTGGTGATATGTGCCTATTGGTTTACATATTAGTGATATGAGCTTATCTATCTTAAACTTACTTGGGTCGCCAAAATCAAAACTATATTTTTGATTGTGGTCATTCAATTAAGTTTAATCATTATGATATCACTAACATTTATGCTATCACCTTAGCACTTATACTTAAACTTTGCATAGTCCTAATGTGCTTTATCTTATCATACTTGCTACATGTATATTGCTTTGTTCGTCTAACATGTACATGCAGAAAAGCAATAAGCAAGATCAATATGGACATATGCAATGAAGAAATCATGGTGGGCCAAAGACGACGGATCCCACAAGATATCTTTGGACAGCTGCCGCCAAGGGAAAAAGCCAGCACCTATTAAAGGAAGAAGCCAAGCCATGCCATCATCATTTCAAGACTCTGAAGAAGCCTGCACCTGCTATAATATATCTAGAGTCTGTAATGAGTCTTAGGAATAATTGTAAACACAAGAAATGGATGGCAAAATCGAAAGCTAGGGTAGATAATAACCCAGGACAATCTTCGGAATCCTGGCGGATGATCCGGCGGATCTCCGCGGAAATCCGGCGGAAGATCCGAATGGTCTCACAGAATACCTTCTGTGAGTGTTCGGATTATCCGGCGGACTTCCGCTGAAATTCGGCAGATTTTCTGCCATATGACCGTTTGTATTCCAACGGTCGGATTTTACGAAGGATTGATCCGAACGGCTCTATTTGTAGCCGTTGGACTATACAGGCGGATGATCCGGCGGATTTCCGCGGAAATCCGGCGGATGATCCGTCAGCCTGTGAAAGTTGCATTATTGCACTTTCCTTTGCTTTGGTTATAAATAGCCTTGAACCCCTTCATCCAAGGTGGATGCTTTGAGCCTAAAAATTTCCAAACCACCAAAGCTTATCCACATACAACTCTACAAAGCCTTCATTTGCCATCTACAAATTGTGTTAGAGTTATTGAGTTGAAAAGTGAGATCTTCATCCTATTGTATAAGGAGATCAAAACCTATTGTGAAAGGTTGAAGTTGGAGAGTCTTCGTATCCAAACTCTCGGTTGAAGTTGGAGAGTCTTCGTATCCAAACTCTCGGTTGAAGTCGGAGAGCCCTTCGGATTAAAGCTCTTGTGTAAGAAGTTGGCGAGTTCTTCGGATCCAAACTCGTGTGTAACTATTTGCTCAAATAGTGGATTAAAGCCGGAGAGAGTTCCGGGACTGGACTGCCTCTTAGGAGGATACCAGGATATATTGGGTGTCGGTATTGTGTTTGCTTCTTCTCTTGCACTTATATTTTTAAATTGCCAATTTGCTTGTGCTAAGTGCTTGTTTAGTTAGCTTGACCCTATTCACCCCCCTCTAGGGTTCCTACAAAATATTGGTCTCCAGTCAGAAGGGAAACAAGAACATATAAATTCATTCCAACATCTTATTTAATAATTAAAATGAGACAATAAGCAGTTTATAACAGAAATATATTTTCTAAATAATAAATAAAGTAGCAGTTATGCAAATAATCTATGGAAGTGAAATAAGATGATGCAATCTAACTAGCAGTAGTGTATTGAGCGTGTAACATCATTTGGCCGGCTAGGAATGGAGACAGTAAGTGTTCTAATGAACATGGTCCGACTTCGGCCCATGTGGGTTGGGCTGCTGCTATCCACAATGATTCAGTAGGGGGCTTTAACCACATGTGTTAACATTACTCCCCAAACCTCGAGTCAATGAGTCAGTAAAGTAGTCGGTATGATCCGAGAGGGATCCCGTGAGTCAAGTGTCGAAACAGTAGTTCTACTATGCAATAAAATTAATTATTAACTAAAACACAAGTTTGGGTAAGTATGAACCTGCCTCGGTGTTTCCGGTGCTGTAGGTGACGACAGAAAAGTATTCGGACTAAAGTCCGGGACCTGAACCTACATTAATTTAATATAACTTAGTTGCCAATCTACGGTTGCTACAATCCTAATTACCATATTAATGACGCTAACGTCTAGGCCCTAAATCACTAATAGTTTAAATAGGTAATACTTAATTATAAAAAAAAATTAGAGAGCTCTAAGTTAATAATATCAGAAAATTACGGGGTTTTTGTAAATAAAGTAGTAAACTTATTATTTTTTAAATAATATGAGAAATATTATACTTAAATTTACTAGTATATAATAAGCGGTTTTTCGTAAACTAATATTATAATTAGAATTACTTATAAAATACTAGAAAATCTCTTGAAATTAAATAGTATTTATTTACATAAACTATACGAAATATTTTAATACATAATTAAACAATAAGAAAACCATTTTATTAGTAAAATTATGAAAATTATTTATTTTAGAAATAACCAATATTTTATTTTATTTTATTTTTAGAAATTTAAGCAATTTTATTTGAAACGTGAAAGTTACTAATTTAATCATAATAGGTAATAATAAATAGGAAGAAACCTTAAAAATATTCTTTTGGTAAATAAAATCATTTTTGTTTTTGGAAGATAAATATTATTTGTACAAAATAGTAAATAATTGATTTTTGACTTAAAACACTATTTCCTATATTAATAATATATTTTTTTACGAAACTATTTTGAAACTAATTTAATCATTAATGATAAATTAATGGCAATATTAATATAAATACCTATATATCTAAGTAACGCGATTATTATGTTATTCGTAATTAACGCTTAGTTAACCATTTAACGTTAATCGTCAACTCTAAAAAACTTACTAATTAGTATAACAATTTATAATGTGGTATAATTACTAATAATAATCTAAATGTCACATTAATTAATGATAGGGATTCTATTACAATACTTAAGGGTAGAATTAGGAAACTACAACTATCTATCCCAGAATTGACAAAGCTTTATTCTGTCAATTTCAGTCGAAACAAGAATGGTTTTATATTTTGTAAAATAACAGAAGGGGGTCAGGCTTACCGAATGGTTGATGACGGAGTACCTAAGGGAGGCCATGGACTCGAAACACGGGTACGCAGAACAGAATGACGCACGCACATGGGACGTACGCGGAACGGAAACACGTTGGACACGCTCGGGCGCTGAACATGCACGAAAGGCAACGCAGACGCGCGCGTGGGCGCTACGCAGGTAGGGGAGCCGCGCACAGTGCTATCGCATGGCGTAAAGCCGCTGAACACTCGTGGGAGGCCGGGGATGGTCAGGGCGGCCGACGGGGAGTCGCTGGACACGAGCGGGAGGCCGGGCGGCCAACGGAGAGCCGCTGGACATGCACTGGAGGCCGGGGACGTTCGGGGCGGCCACTACGTGCACGGACGTGCGTATGGAGGGGTACGCGCGATCGACGGGCTGCTGGTTGGCGGTGGGGATGGCCGTGCGGGCGGTCATCTGCCGGAGATGCTGTCGAGGGCGACAAAAATACCCCGATTGGGATGTCGGATCGACCGGGGCGGTACGTGGATCGTCGGGACGGGATCGGTTTCGGGAATGGATGTGTGTGAGAGGAGAAAGGAATGAGTTTGTGAAGGTGGAGGGAAAAAATATTCTGTAGAGAAGAAAGAGTTTTGAGTATTTGTTTCTGCACATAAGGGTACAGATCCAAAATTGGGGGTCTCCACGCAGGGTAGCCGGGAGAATGGGGTTCGAGGGTGGAATAGGTTAGTCTAACGGGTTTGATTAATGGGTTTGGGTTAAGGTTGCTAATGGGCTTACGTTATTGGGCTAAAAGAATGGATTAATTAAGACTAAAGGAAATAACATGCTCATAACTATTATTAATTCAAAAAGCGTTATAAAAACCCATATATACATAATCCAAAGTTATGTGTTTTACAACCTTCCCCTCCTTAGAAAATTTCGTGCTCAAAATTTCAACCAGTAATGAAAGAGAGGGTTAGAACATACTTAGAAAAGATGAGGATACTTCTCTCTCATCTCATTCTCTCGTTCCCAGGTAGCCTTGCTTGGATTGTGGTGACGCCAAACTACCTTGACTAGTGGAATCACTGCGCTCCTCAATCTCTTCTCCATGCGATCTATAATTTCTACTGGCTGCTCTGGTACGGTGAGACTTGGTCCGACTTCCAGCTCCAAATAATCTATAATATGGCTCGGATTTGAAATGTAACGCCTTAGCTGCGATGCGTAGAAGACATTGCACACGCCCTCGAGACTAGATGGAAGAACCACTCTGTAAGCTACTTCTCCAACCCTACTTAGTACTTCAAATGGGCCGATATACCTAGGACCGAGCTTTCCAGCTCTGCCAAATCTGATAGTTTCCTTGGTAGGAGAAATCCTGACAAAGAATTGATCTCCTGCCTCAAACTCCAAAGTTCGGCGCTTGTTGTCTGTCCAATGCTTCTGGCGATCTTGTGGAATTCTCAGCGTCTCTCGGATCATCTTCATCTTCTCTGAAGAATCTGTAACCATCTCTGGTCTCAGCATAACTCGATCTCCTATGTCGTCCCATGCTAGTGGAGTACGGCAACGACGACCATATAACACCTCAAACGGTGTCATCCGGATGCTGGCCTGGTAGCTATTATTATAGGAAAACTCAACCATGTGTAGATGATCTTCCCAAGATCCTCCAAACTATAAGATGCATGATCTCAGCATGTCCTCCACCGTCTGAATAGTCCTTTCAGACTGTCCATCGGTTTGTGGATGGTATGCAGTACTAAACTTTAGCTTAGTACCCAAGCTTTCCTGCAGACTCTTCCAGTAGTGTGAAATGAACCGGGTGTCCCTGTCTGATACAATGCTGACTGGAACTCCATGAAGCCAGTAGATGTTCCACATGTAGAGAGCTGCTAACCTTTCGATAGAAAAACCAACCTTGAAGGAAATAAAATGGACAGACTTGGTTAGTCTATCCACAATTACCCAGATGGAATCCTTTCCTTCTTGGGATAGAGGCAATTCTGTTACAAAGTCTATGGTAATATGCTCCCATTTCCACTCCGGAATGGGAAGCGGTTGCAGCAAACTGGCTGGCCTCTAGCGATCTTCCTTCACCTGCTGGCAGATCAAGCACTTGGAGACGAATTCTGCCACGTCTCGATTCATTCCAAGCCACCATATATGTACCCTTATGTCCTTGTACATCTTGTTTGCTCCTGGGTGAATAGAATGCTATGACTGATGTGCTCGTTCTTCAGTTCACTAGTTGGCACGTAAAACCTCGGGCCATGCCTTAAAATTCTATCTCCATCTATGGAGAAACCCTTAAGTGTCCCAGCTAACACTTGGTCTCTCAGCTGTTATAGTGTCTCATCTTAGAACTGAGTCTCCTTGACTCTGTTGATTAGGCTGGACTGTACTCGTAGTTGCATCATGGGTGAGTCCACTCCCGGAACAATAGCTTCCTTCCCAAGCTTCAACATCACTGCTTCGGGTAGCATAATCTCTGGCCCAAGCTTCTTCATGTCCTCCAGCAGATGCCGGTCCTTCATTAAAACATAGCCATCAGGTACCAGCTAAGCGCATCAGTAACGACATTAGCATTACCCGGATGGTACTGCAAGTTGACATCAAAGTCCTTCATAAGCTCCAATCATCACCTCTGGCGCATGTTGAGCTCATTCTGTGTGAGGATATACTTGAGACTTTTATGGTCTGTGTATATGTCTACCTTCTCGCCGTATAGGTAATGCTTCCAGAGCTTCAGGGAGAAGATGATTGCTGCCAGCTCTAGGTCATGCGTCAGGTAGTTCTTCTCATGGTTTCATAACTGTCGAAAAGCATAAGCAATTACCTTTCCATGCCGCTATAGCACACAGCCCAATCCTTTGCCAGAAGCATCGCAGTAGATAGAGAATCCTCCTGATCCTGAAAGTAGCGACAATATAGGTGCTGACGTCAATCTTCTCTTCAGTTCCTCAAATGGTGCCTGACATGCTTCGGTCTAGATAAATTCTTCATTCTTCTTGGTTAGCTTTATGGGCTTAGCAATCCTTGTGAAGTCCTTCATGAACTTCCTGTAATACCCAGCTAAACTCAAGAAGCTTCTGATCTCTGCAACTAAACTGGGGGTTGTCTATGACTCCACTGCTGTTATCTTCTTGGGATCTACTAATATGCCTTCTCCTATAAAAACATGGCCAAAAAAGTCCACCTTGTCTAAGAAGAACTCGCACTTGGACAGCTTACCGTATAACTTCTCCTTCCTCAATGTCTCCAAGACTATCCACAAGTGCTTCTCGTGTTCTTCTCGGGTCTTTGAGTAGATCAGAATATCGCCAATAAAGACAACGACAAACTGGTCCAGATACTCGTGGAAGACCTTGTTCATGAGATTCATGAACACAGCTGAGGCATTTGTAAGTCCAAAGGGCATGTCCAAGAACTCATATTGTCCATATTTGTTGTTGAATGCCATCTTTGGAATATTCTCCTCCCGTACTTTGACCTGGTGATATCTAGACATGAGATCAATCTTTGAGAAAACCTTTGCTCCTCTCAGCTGATCGAAGAGATCGTCGATCCTGGACAGAGGATACTTTTTTATGGTGATGTTGTTCAATGCCCGATAGTCTATGTACATCCGTACGGTTCTGTCCTTCTTGGATACGAATAAGACTGGTGAACCCCAGGGTGAAGCTCCACTTCTGATGAATCCCTGGGCCTTGAGCTCATCAATCTGATCCTTCATCTCCTTGGCCGCCTTGGGGTTGACTCTGTAGCATTGTTGTGAGGTAGAGGAAGAGCCAGGTACTAGATCGATAGTGAACTCCACGCCACGATTAGGAGGTAATCCTAGAAGATTATCAGAGAAGACATCTAGGAATTTTGCTATAAGGGGATGAGGGGATCCAAAATCTTCCATGATGGAGGTGTAGAACATACACCCCATGCTCTTTGGTGCTCGAGCCACCTCAAACTTAGGTCCTCCAGGTGGACTAAAGATGACACAACCCCGATGACAGTCTGTTAGGACGTGCTGCCTGCTCAGCCAGTCCATTTCCAAGACTATATCGTAGTTAGGGAGGGGCATGACTAGAAGTGGTGCTAGGAAAGTATGACCTGAGATAGTGATAGGACATGTGCAAGTCTCTATGATTGGGATAGGTCCACCTCCGGTCATTACTCTACAGATCATCTCACTACATGCTACATCTATGTGATATGCAACAATGAAGTTCGATGACATAAAACTATGTGAAGCTCCAGAGTCAAATAAAGCTAAAGCCGGGTACGAATGTATTAAAATGGCTCCTACGATAATATATCCTTCAGTCTCTGGATCTGCAACTGGCTCCTCAACGGCCAAGACAAAAGCTTGCTGGCCCTGTGTTGGTTGTAGCATTGCTGTTGGGTGGGTAATAGACCTCTCTGCTGTCCAGCTCCAGTCCTGATAAATGAGGTTGGACAGTCCTTCACTTGGTGGGGGGCAGACCTACAAGCAAGGCAGTGTCCCATCTTCTTTCTGCAGATGTCCACGGTGTGACTAGGCCTCTTGCAATAGGCACAGTTGGTTGTCTTCTGTTGCTGGTACTGGGGCGCCTTGTTGGGTGCTGCTGGCTGCTGATGATGAGAGGGCCTATTGTTATTTTTATTGGGCCTCTTATTGTTGTCTGGTAGTTGCTATTGGATCCTCGGTGCTCCCCTTGGGCCGGGCAGATGAGTTGGCCTCAATATTCTGAGCCACCTTCATCATCTTATCATAGGTCTTGGATCCATTAGCGGCAACCAGAGTGCGGATCTCCTCTCACAATTTGTGCCGAAACTTCTTGGCATGCTCCACTAGGTCTTCCACCAGACGGGGTACAATCTGTCAAGCTTGTTGAACTCAGTTGCGTACTCCTCAATGGTACGGTCCCCTTGCTTCAGGTATAGAACTACATCTCCTTAGCTTCTAGGGCGGCTTCCGGAAAGAACTTCCTTTTAAACTGCTTCTTGAAGGAATGCCAGGAGGTTCCTCCAGTCTGGAATCTAGGCTCATTTCTGTACCATATACTGGCCAAATCCTTGAGCTGTAGAGCTATAGCCTCTACCATAAGATCGACTAGGAGTCGAGCGACGCTGAGAATTTGCTCCATATCGTCTAGCCATTTATCCGCATAGATAAGGCCCTCTATTCCTTTGAAAAGGTGCGGATCCAGTTTTTTGAAGCTTTCGATGTTTTCAATCTTTTTGTGGATAATAAACTGCCTGTCAGACTTATATTTCTCCAATGAAACATAAAACTTGACAAATTGTTCTTATCTTACCTAGGCAGGCCTCTGTTCTGATTGTGCCATGTCCAGTATTGCCATAGCCACATTGTGAGCATTCTCCATGCCCTCTCTCATAATCACGGTTTGCTCGCGATTAGCTTCAGATTGGGCCCTCTGGACCTCAAGAACTCATCGTTGTAAGCCTACAAGCTCGACGGGGTCTACTAGCACTGGTGGGGCCACTGGAGGAATCACATCCACAGGTGGAGGTGTGGTCCTCGGAGGAATTGGTGCTGCTACGTGCACTGCAGTAGTGTAGGCCGCGCGAGGAGTCCGTGCAGCACGAGGGCGATCAGTGAGCTGCAATGGAGAAGGGTCAGATTGGGCCTGAGTTTGGGTGTTCTTAGAGGATGAAACCTCTTCGACAGCAGGCCCAGAACGTGTGGTCTTCCCTTTTGCCATCCACTGAAAGGCTTAGGTACAAACATAAGCAAGGTAGCCTACGAGCTATAAGCAAGCAAAAATAGATTTTATATAAATAAGATAAATTCGGTCCTATGTTGTGACATGGTGAAAATAATCTAAGTGTTCTAGTTGTTTCTAGATTCTGTTCTCCTAGAGTCATACCTAGACCTAAGTCAAATTGAAGGATTGCATGCTGGTCTAGATGTAACGCCCGAGTCCTAAAAATACGTAGGACTAGGAACGTAGACGTGCCAACTGTATTCATACGAAGTACATAGGCCTCGTATGGATACATAAGCTGTAAATGCAGTAGAACCATAACTAATCTCATCCACACAAAATAAATGAATAAAAGATATCATATAATGATATTGAATTGTCTTGATACAATATGTTGGGAGGAGACAAATCCACTACCAACAAGTAAGAGAAAAATACATAGAAAATGAAATGAATTTGGCGAGTGAAGCGAAGATGATCCAAGTGCAATCATCCTCAAAGAAATAACGATAAGCACGACTAGAGCTAGAACACCTGCGAAAGACAAGAGCACATACCTGGAGAGATAACCAAGTCCTCAGAGGGATGTAGCAAGACACATAATATCATGCCATCATAACTGTGATATATAATATAAGGAAAGAAATATGTATGCAATCATGTGCCTAACCAGTCTATAGTGATAATGCAATAAGAATAAACCTTTGACGCATGGGCAGGATCAGGAATCAGGACCGTATCTCCCACTAGAGATAACCGACAAATCAGGACCGTACCTTTCACTGAAGATAACCGGCTATCTGGATCGTACCTCCCATTGGAGATAACCGGCAATCAGGACAGTGCATATATAACCCATATGTTAAAGAACTATTCTTTCCACCCCATGCCTATTAGGGTCACATCCATGACTCATGAACCTCTAGTAACCGCCAAGTCTTCTAGCATGCAATTCTATTGACAGTTACTCCTATCCGTCGCATGCTCCATACGTATCGGTGGCCAGCCGACTACGCGGATACGTGTCCTACATGTGACTCACAAAACGTGGTAAAGAAAGTGTCAAGGCCGTATGAGATATACCGATACCTCAACATCAATGGGTGGTCACTAGACTAAGTCAATGCAAGAGAAATAAATAAAGCGAGAAAAACGACTGATAGAGTCGCTTGCACCCAAGTGTGACTAGGACGCATAATTTTATAATATTAACAAATAAGGTATCTTGCCTGATGGTAAAAAAATGGCAAGCCCAGAAAATCACAATGTCAGCCAAGAAACGTCACAATCTTCAAACAACTCCGGACGCTGAAACAAAGATAAAAAATGCACTCGGTGTAAAAGATATTCCTAGGAAATGCCTGTCCAAAAGTCTAATTCTGAAACAGGGACAAAATCGTAATTTCGGGTCAAAACGATATCCGCCGTAGGACACGCTTTACACCGAAATGCGTGCCAAAGTCTATGGTCTCTAAAGTCGTCAAACTACATGTCTACGGATTCAGTTTGAGGAGAGGAACTCAACGGTATGTCCAGTTTTGGATTCAGATGAGCCATGTACAAAATCGCCCGTTTGAGTGGGTCGCGGGCCCGCCAAAAAGGGGTTCCAATTTGACCTTCTCAGAACCGAACCAAACTTGGCACATAGGACCAAAATTTCGATTCGGACCTGTTGGCACAAGTTTTTTTTCGAATCAACGACTGTACACGAAGTTAGGGCAAAGTTTGCAAATTGGCGATACGGGGGTATCTCGACGGATACAGACTGATTTCGTTGCGCACACACGACGAAACTGAGTTCCGTCAGTTCCAACACGTCGCCAACACCCGTACGCGCCTTTCGGTGCTTACGGATCACGACCAAGTTGTCCGGTTTGTCGGGATGGACCCTGTATCAGAAAAATTCTAGAATTTTGTATTGTTTTTAAAACAGTTTTTCTCCAACTTCGACATCAAATAACTTTTTGCACGTTTATCGAAACAACTATCCAGAAGGTGCGTTGCGTTCTTGTTTATGTTGTCAGTGATCACCTTCAATTAGTTTCTACAAAATTTAAATGAACAGCAAGGAAATTGGTCGACAAGTTGTCGTTTCGATTCAGTTTTTAACGGTTTCAGAATCTGGTTTTTCCTAACTTTATCTCGATTTTTCGAGCAAGTTAGATGGTCATGTTGAACTCCACTTGGGGGATCTCGAAGCGGGTCAGGTGGGCTTCCTACCTGAATTTACGAAACGAAAAATGAACTCCTAGAGAGGGAGAAATTGAATGGGTGAAGTTGTATACCTCTGAGTTTTGTTGCTGTGGTTGTTGTTCGTTGTTGCCGTTACTGTCGGCGCACGGTGGCGCTGTCGAGCTGCGGGCTGGGTGCGCGGATTCGCCGGAAGAGGGGAAGGAAGGATGAGAGAGGAGGATTAGGGTTTGGGGTATGTGTTTTTATAGAGAGAGAGAGGAGGATTAAAGTCGGCTATATAAAGCAAGTTGCTGCTGGTGATTCTTTAAAAGGGGGGTTCGGCTAGCAGCTTATGCTGCTGGCTTTAGCAAATAAAGGGGGAGGCCGGGTCCCCCCTTACCCAAGCAGCAAGTGCTGCGGTTGGTATTGGGTGGCCGCCCCATTTCAAGGGTATATATATATATATATATATATATATATATATATATATATATATATATATATATATATACATATTTATTGACATATTTATATATATGCATATATATGCACAAAATCTCCAAAAATTTAAATATTTGCTTATGCGAATAGTTGACATATTTAAACCTATATGCACACACATATATATATATATATATATATATATATATATATATATATATATATATATATATATATATATATATATATATATATATATTATATATATATAAAATATATATATATATATATATATATATATATATATATATATTATATATATATATATATATATATATATATATATATATATATATATATATAAAATATATATATATATATATATATATATATATATATATATATATATATATATATATATATTTTTTTTTTATATATATATATAATATATATATATATATATATATATATATATATATATATATATATATATATATATATATATATATATATATATATATATATATATAAATTTAATTTACAATAAAACAATCTCAATGCAATATATTTAAACCAAATGACGGGCCTAGTTAATCTCCCAGGAATAATTTTAACAACAATAAAAATATTAAAAATAAAATCTTTCCAATGGGTAAATTTTACCACACTCTTACTTGGGTTCAGATAATTGTGCCAATATTGAAAACATTATTAATAGTAAAAATATAATTTTTACCTCTAATTTAATAATTAGAATATATATCTCAATTACATTATTATTTAAAAATAAACTAATAAAATATTTATGAAATTTGTGTATGCACGCAAAATATTATTTATTATTTGTAACTGTATAAATGAGAGGCTTTTTATAAATAAATAATAACTTGGAAATTTTTGGTACGATAGCTAAAATAATTATTATATATATTATTTTGAAACTCAAAAAATAGAAAAAATATTTTTTCTAAAAATATGTGCACTCGCACATATTCGCACTCGTCGAGCAACAGAGAAAAAAAAACAAAATTGCGTGTGCGACGTACAACGCAACTACGCGACGTACAAATACAAAATAAAAAAAAGAAATCAGTACCAATTTATAAAATAAAAAAATATATTAGAAATTTAGGGATTTTACATCCTACCCAACTTAAAAGAATTTCGTCCTCGAAATTAAAAATTAGTAAGGGGATGAGAAGACGCAAGGGGGTATCGATGGGGAATAATCAAGTACAATGTTCAACAAAATCATGCCGTAAGGAATCATGATCTAGATCATAGAAACTAATACGGGTATGGCCGTGGATATTGAGTGAGGGTCACGAGTTTAAAGCGACAATCAAAAGTTAAGGGTTAAAGTTAGTCTCGATAACATGCAAAGGGGTAATATGGTATCAAGAGAAATATGAAAGACCTAAAAGTTATGTTTTGAAAGTAGGTTGAGGGCACGATTAAGAGAGCGATTAGGTGTAAGCCTAAATTAAGCGATTGGAAGGTCATGATAGTAAATATAGGGTCGAAAAAAAGGACTAGTAGTTTAGGATGGAGATATAGCAACATTAAGTGATAATGGTCATAGGTGATAGGATAGCTAGAGGAATTTCTAGCACAACGCCTTCGTCCTTCTAAAATAGGTAAAGGAGAAAGCAATATAAAGTTCGAAGGAGGCAATATCGAATACGAATATGTGGTTCAAAGGTGAAAGAATAATTCAAAAAGAATTTTCAAGGCAGTCGTGGATGGAACTCTAGAGGACAAGTTTAGCTATGTTCCTATCCACGTAGAACGGTAAATAAAAGCGAACCAAAGTGCACTCGGTTGATCAGACCATCATGCACCGGTTCTGATTAGACAATATGTTAGTGAGCGCGCTCAATAGCATATATCATGAACAAACTCGATAAATGGATGAGTTTGCAAAACTAGATTATAGTAGCAATATTAGTCAAGTTGGTAAAAACATAGGCACAATAATAGATAAAAATAAGAACAAATATGAATAGTCTAAGAGTCATAAGGATCTAAGCCTTATTTATTCCTATACCATCATTCTACGGTTTTATTGACCAAGGCTTGGTTGACCAAATTGGTTAAATTTCTCTAGTCTCTATGGTCTAGATAATACTATTTGTATTCCCTTAATGGTCAAAGGTGTGTCAGGTCGTGGGGTATTCTACCCAACTTAAAGAATTAAGCTAAGGGTGTTTGGTATATCTAACTAGTAGGGTCAATCTCTAGCAAACACGAAGGGAAGATAAGAATAATGATAGGAGAAAACAAGCAAGATGCAATCGATGAGTCGAACTGTAGTTCGAATATGGAATCGAGGAAGGAGGTCAAGTATGTGGATGAGATCCTAGACTTCTAATCCTATTCGCAGGCTTGCTTGGCACGATAAAGTAACCAAACAATTTATGGTGACCTGCATGGGCCACCAAAAAAACATGTAACACTCCAGTCCAAAAAATACGTAGGACTAGGAACGTAGACGTGCCAGCTGTATTCATACGAAGTACATAGGTCTCGTATGGATACATAAGCTGTAAAATGCAGTAGAACCATAACTAATCTCATCCACACAAAATAAATGAATAAAATATATCATATATTGATAATGAATTGTCTTGATACAATATGTTGGGCGGAGACAAATCCACTACCAACAAGTAAGAGAAAAATACATGGAAAATGAAATAAATTTGGCGAGCAAAGCGAAGATGATCCAAGTGCAATCATCCTCGAAAAAAATAGCGATGATCACGACTAGAGCTAGAATACCTGCGAAAGACAAGAGCACACACCTGGAGAGATAACCAGGTCATCAGAGGGACGTAACAAGACACATAATATCATGCTATTATAACTGTGATATATAATATAAGGAGAAAAATATGTATGCAATCAGGTGCCTAACCAGTCTACAGTGATAATGCAATAAGAACAAACCTTTGACGCATGGGCAGGATCAGGAATATCAGGAATCAGGACCGTATCTCCCACTAGAGATAACCGACAAATCAAGACCGTACCTTCCACTGAAGATAACCGGCTATCAGGACCGTACCTCCCATTGGAGATAACCGGCAATCAGGACAGTGCATATATAACCCATACATTAAGGAACTATTCTTCCCATCCCATGCCTATTAGGGTCACATCCATGACTCATGAGCCTCTAGTAACTGTCAAGTCTTCTAGCATACAATTCTATTGGCAGTTACTCCTATCCGTCGCACGCTCCATACGTATCGGTAGCCAGCCGACTATGCGAATATGTGTCCTACATATGACTCACATAACATGGTAAAGCAAGTGTCAAGGCCGTATGAGATATACCAATACCTCAACATCAATGGGTGGTCACTAGACTAAGTCAATACAAGAGAAATAAATAAAGCGAGAAAAATGACCGATAGAGTCGCTTACACCCAAGTGTGACTTGGACGCACAGTTTTATAATATTAACAAATAAGAAATGCTGAAAATAACAACTGAAAATAAGAATATAATAATTACAGAGTAAAATGACAATGTATCTTGCTTGATGGTAAAAAAATGACAAGTCCAGGAAATCACAATGTCAGCCAAGAAACGTCAAAATCTCCAAACAACTTCAGACGTTAAAAAAATATCAAAAACGCACTCGGTGTAAAAGATATACCTAGAAAACGCCTGTCCAAAAGTCTAATTCTGGAACAGGGGCAAAATCGTAATTTCGAGTCAAAACGATATCCGCTGTTGGACACGCTTTGCACCGTAACGCGTGCCAAAGTCTATGGTCTCTAAAGTCGTCAAACTACATGTCTACGAATTCAGTTTGAGGAGAGAAACTCAACAGTATGTCCAGTTTTGGATTCCGATGAACCGTGTACAAAATTGCCCGTTTGAGTGGGTCGCGGGCCCGCCAAAAAGGGGTTCCGATTTGATCTTCTCAGAACCGAACCAAACTTGGCACACAGGACCAGAATTTCGATTCGGACCTGTTGGCTCAAGTTTCGTTTTGAATCGACGACTGTACACGAAGTTAGGGCAAAGTTTGCAAATTGGCGATACGGGGGTATCTCGACGGATACGGACTGATTTCGTCGTGCACACACGACGAAACTGAGTTCCGTCAGTTCCAACACGTCGCCAACACCCGTACGCGCCTTTCGGTGCTTACGGATCACGACCAAGTTGTCCGGTTTGTCGGGACGGAACCCGTATCGGAAAAATTCTAGAATTTTGTATTGTTTTTAAAACAGTTTTTCTCCAACTTCGACATCAAATAGCTTTTTGCACGTTTATCGAAACAACTATCCAGAAGGTGCGTTGCGTTCTTGTTTATGTTGTCAGTGATTGCTTTCAATTAGTTTCTACAAAATTTAAATGAACATCAAGGAAATTGGTCGACAAGTTGTCGTTTCAATTCAGTTTTTAACGGTTTCAGAATCTGGTTTTTTCTATAACTTTAGCTCGATTTTTCGAGCAAGTTAGATGGTCATGTTGAACTCCACTTGGGGGATCTCGAAGAGGGTCAGGTGGGCTTCCTACATGAATTTATGGAACAAAAAACGAACTCCTAGAGAGGGAGAAATTGAATGGGTGAAGTTGTATACCTCGGAGTTTTGTTACTGTGGTTGTTGTTCGTTGTTGCCGTTACTGTCGGCGCACGGTGGCGCTGTCGAGCTGCGGTCTGGGTACGCAGACTCGTCGGGAGAGGGGGAGGAAGGATAAGAGAGGAGGATTAGGGTTTGGGGTATGTGTTTTTATAGAGAGAGAGAGGAGGATTAAAGTCGGCTATGTAAAGCAAGTTGCTGCTGTTGATTCTTTAAAAGGGGGGTTCGGCTAGCAGCTTATGCTTTTGGCTTTAGCAAATAAAGGGGGAGGCCGGGTCCCACCTTACCCAAGTAGCAAGTGCTGCGGTTGGTATTGGGTGGCCGCCCCATTTCAAGGGTATATATATATATATATATATATATTAAAAAAAAAAAAAAAAAAAAAAAAAAAAAAAATATATATATATATATATATATATATATATATATATATATATATATATATATATATATATATATATATTTTTTTTTTTTTTTATATACCCATTTCAAGGGTATATATATATATATATATATATATATATATATATATATATATATATATATATATATATATATATATATATATATATATATATTTATATATATATATATATATATATATGAATAGTTGACATATTTAAACCGATATGCATATATATGTCAATATATATATATATATATATATATATATATATATATATATATATATATATATATATATATATATATATATATAAGTTTAATTTACAATAAAACAATCTCAATGCAATATATCTAAACCAAATGACGGGCTTAGTTAATCTCCCAAGAATAATTTTAAAACAATAAAAATATTAAAAATAAAATCTTTCCAATGGGTAAATTTTACCACACTCTTACTTGGGTCCACATAATTGTGCCAATATTGAAAACATTATTAATAATAAAAATATAATTTTTACCTCTAATTCAATAATTAGAATATATATATCTCAATTTCTAAAATAATCTTAAAAACATTTGCACAATTTGAAAAATATGCCTGCCTGGTCATCTTGGTCCTACCACATGCCTATATGGGCTTGGATTTGGTTTGGGCCACGTTGGGCTGGTCTGGTACAACCGGGTTACTAAAAAGTCAGCAATATTAAATAATTAATTACTTCACTTATAGGGGTTACGTCGCAACTTAATTTAAAAATCAATCAAATCCAATCCAAATACAAATCCAATTTAAATCTAATTAATTTCTTTTTGTTTAAAATCAAATAAGTTAAATCAATTTTCAAACATAGATATTATTTTAACTATTTAAATGAATCCATAAGATAAAATCAAGATTTAAATTGCCACAAATATTTTCAAAATATACTTTCTAAAATACTTATAATAATAATTTTAAAAATTATATTATTATTTAAAAATAAACTAATAAAATATTTATGAAATTTATGTATGCACGCAAAATATTATTTATTATTTGTAACTGTATAAATGAGAGGCTTTTTATAAATAAATAATAACTTGGAAATTTTTGGTACGATAGCTAAAATAATTAATATATATATTATTTTGAAACTCAAAAATAGAAAAAATATTTTTTCTAAAAATATGTGCGCTCGCATATATTCGCACTCGTCGAGCAACAGAGAAAAAACGAAATTGCGTGCGCGACGTACTACTCAACTACGCGACGTACAAATACAAAATAAAAAAAAATCAGTACCAATTTATAAAATAAAAAAATAGAGTAGAAATTTAGGGGTTTTACACTAGACTAAGTTGACTAGACCAATTTACAGAATGGGAGTCCAGTTGGGTCATGCCGAGCTAGCACTGTTGTGAGACGACAACAGTAAGCTGTGTCAGTCAATAACAATACAGGAACAACATTCTAAAACAGAAATAAAACTTTATTAAACATTTGAATTTAACTAGAGTCGAATTAAAAAGAACATAACAGAACAAACTGAAGAACAGGTAGGCAACTCTAGAGAGGGGGTGAATAGAGTTTATAACAATAATAGCCAAATAAAATAAAACTCTTTTCACCACTAGTAATTAATCATAGTAGTAAATGCGAAAATGAAAAAGATTAAGAGAGCATACGCAAACACAGTCGTTTTTAACCTGGTTTCCCTCGTGGAGGACTAGTCCAGGCCTGATAACTCTAGCTCAGGATTAAATCCACTATTTGTGAAATAATAGTTACATCCCGTGCCTTTTCTTCAGAAGCGCACGTCAAATTCTTACAAAGATCGCTGTGGCGATGCTTGAAATTTTCCAAGCGACTTTCTTGACTCTTGCACAAACTCCTAACTGAATAGCACTGAGCACTTTGAGGCTTAGGAAGCTTATGGCTAGTAGATGAGAAGGTTAAGGCTTGTATAAGGCTTATAGAGAAGAGAAGAGAAGATAATTGGATGATTGAAAATGAGAGAATTCAAGGCCTATTTATACTAGTTGGGATAGGCAGAATTCGGTCGGAATTCTGTGTCAAGAATTCAAATTTTTTGGCCGTTGGACAAATAGCATACAACAAACCCTAAAAATTAGGGTCCTGTAATTTAGGGGATAAAGTTCGGTCCGAACTCTGTGTTCGGCCCGAACTCTGTCTCCATCGGACATAATTGCTCAAATGGGCTTTCATGGGCTAGTTTGGTTTGGTGGAGCTTTTGGTTTTGTTTGGTGATAAGGTATAGGCCCAGAATACCCAGTGCTACTCAGTTTACATTTAGCTAGACTCAATAAATATAAAATAATACAGACTAAAAACTGAGTACGCTGTAGGAAAGAGCCGACGTCCGTCATGCACTGAGTTCTGTCTTGATGTGTCATATTGAATTATGACAAGTATCATATTGTCAATTTTATCAATATTTGGTTGACTGTGATTTGGGTCAACAATCTCCCCCATATTGATAATTGACAAAATGATATTTGTATATTCAATGTTCATACCTGGACACAAGTTGTCGTCATACATAGAAGCAGTGGCTCCCCCATAAAAATAGCTCCCCCATAAACATAGCTTCTCTGTAAGCCAATGTTCCTTATTCTGATATACATAATCTCTTCCAAAACATAGATATCACAAGATATGATAAAAATATAAATATCAAATAGATCTCCCCCTTTTGTCATTTAGCAATGATGCATAGCAAATATGAATATGAAGCTCAAACAAACAGAAGACTATAGAAGAAATTAACTGGCAAGCACACCATAGTAATAATAAACTACAGATAAAGTCAAAAGATCCACAGAACATAGAGTGTACTTATACAAGAAAATCAACTACATAAACATAAGTCCATACTGCATAAAAACTAAATAAGATTATCATCAGCAGCAGCAGGTACGGAACCACATCCATCATAAAGCGCGAGATGGTCCAGCAGTGTCAGATGGATCAATATCCGAACGACGAGGATCCATGAAAGCTGCATTCGGATCCAAATATCGCTTAACCCAAGGGTCGTCGATACGGTACCCGTCGTGAGATGGATCCCGCTCCATAGGAAGCGGCATAGAGGGATGCCGATACATAGTGTACCGGATGTCATGCAATGAATGGCTGATGGCACTCATCTGCAAGGTAGTACGATAGTCGAGCTGGATCCAGCGGTCGTCCTCCACCATGAAACGATCACGAAGCATGGTCTGGATAGACTCGAGAGTAGCAGGAGGTACAGGCACAGGTTACCCAAGAGCAGGTACATCAGCCTGAGCATCAGAACCGGAATGCTCGGACTCAGCAGAAGATCCTACAGCTGCTTGAAGCCGCCTTTCCTTAGATAGAAAGGCAGGGGCTGGAAGGAATTGGCACTCATCGAGAGGGACATGAAATGCACAAAACCATAGGTAAATAGTGAGCATAGACCAAAGATCGTGGCCTCTTCCTTGTATTGATCATCTAGTCCATCATAGTATGTGGAAGGTTGAACGGGACATGGAAGTGAAGATGATACAAAGCAGAAATCTCAAAATACGAAACTTCATCAGTCGATCCTGTTTTGGGCAAGATCGTGGAGAAGATAATACGATAAAGCTCGTAGAAATAAGGGTTAAGGAAATTTGCAAGTAACTTGCGTGGACGTGTGTTTAGGGTACACAAATTGTCCTTGAAACTCTCAAGGGACGACCCATCGGGAAATTGAAACTTGCGTGCATTGACAAGCTTCTCCCATGAGTTGGGTTCCGGAATCTCGAGATATTTCGTAAGTTCAAAATCATCGAACGAGATGTCAATTCCAGCAACACGAGAATATAATCGTGTGTCATCAAATGTGAGATTGCAATAAAATATTTGAATTGTATTCAAGTAAATAAGTGAAGTTGTAGACACTAACTCATCAAGACAAATATTATAAAATAATGAGTCATAACGAAAAAATAGTAAAGTTGATGGGATAACCCGCGCACACAGGCCATGACCAAAAATTATTGAACCATTCCCTTGAAGCGTCTAATGAAACAAAAATTCAATCATCGAATGTGTTTGGTTCATTGGGTTGTGGTGGATTGAAAAGAGGGTGAATAGGTTGATCATCTCGAGAAGGAGGGTTCGATGAGGAAGCACCCTCGGTTCTAGCCCTCTTTTCTCTATTAAACAAACTAGGTGCCATTGAACAATAAAGAAAATTTGAAATTGAGATAGAGAAAAAGAAGAAATTATACCTCAAGAGGATTGTGGAATATGGAAGAGAATGATGCAAGAGCTATTCTCCTTGAGTTTGGGGAAGAACTCCACACTAGATAGAGAATTAAGTAAGACATGGACAAAATCTCTATTCTTTTTCTGTGAACATTGCTCATCTTCCTCCGAGATGCTCTGTACGAAGTTCATGGACTTGAAACTGCCTGCACCCACAAGCCCAAGCCTATCCGTTTTGGCCGTTGTTTTTTTCTTCCGCATCCTATGTTCAAAGTGTTGAGAATTTGCTCTTCGTAGCGCTCTCACTCATCGGTCACTTCTGACATTCATTCTATTTTGCTTTTCTTCGTTCCTTGACTGAGCGTAGCGGGCTCCGCGCCTCGGCTTGAAAGCACATCCTCTTTTTTCTTCTCTTGGTGGTGAGATTCGATGATATGGCTTCTTTGTTCTGTTTGAAAGTCACCGCTGGTTCGAAAATTCTTTCATAAGCAAAAGTCTGACTCTTGTTGGTCGAGTCATTTGGTCTAGTCTAGCCCAACCATTTTTGTTTCTTTTAGAAAAAAGTAGTAGCCACTATCCTCGTCTATTTTCGCCAGGGTTAGGGTTTGAAGAGGAAGGAGTTTGAGAGAGTTTGGAGGAGGCAATGGAGAGGAGAGAGGGGGAGAACCCAAAAATATGAAAGAGGGTTCGGATGGTCGGGTGAATCCTGGACCGTAGGATTAAAACGGATGGAGGGCTGAGAGCAACTGGAAGTTCTGGAGTAGCCAGACCGAATTTGCCCTAAACTCTGTGTGAGGCAGAGTTCGGTCCGAGTTCTGTGTTCTGGGGCCAGAACTGAAAATAGTTTTTAAAAAATAGTTTGAAAACATTGCTAAGTTGAAGAAAATGGATAGGAGTTGTAAGGATTAAAAGAAAATGGCTAGGATAGAAACTTGCAAATGAAAATTGAATAGAGGAAATGAAAATAAAGTTAGACAATTTAAATTAATCAAGTTATAAATGAAATTAAACCATGTAATAAACACGGATTCATGACACAAATCATTACGATAAAACTGCCATGGGGTAGCTGTAAGGGCCAGATCCCAGCTAGCGGTAGTCCGAAGACTAGTGCACCGTGTCGCTTAGGCTTTTACGCCTTATTGTCAGAAGGACCCTTTCAGCTTGTACCTATAGCAAAGTCATCGTAAAAAATTATGACATAATCGATATTTACGTAGGCCAATTTAATAAATAATCGTTTCATCCAAAATTTCTAATTCATGACAAAGAAAGTTGAATCGCTCTTCGGATAGTGGTTTAGTAAAGAAATCTGCCAGCTGATGATCAGTGTCAATAAATTCTAATTTTATAGTGCCATTTTGTTGATGATCACGCAAAAAGTGGTGACGAATTTCAATGTGTTTCGTGCGTGAGTGACATATAGGGTTCTTAGTAAGGTTGATAGCACTAGTGTTATCACTGAATATAGGAATGTGCATAAAAGATAGGTTGTAGTCTGCAAGGGTTTACTTCATCCACAGAATTTGTGCACAACAACGACCAACTGCGATATATTCAGCTTCTGTTGTGGTTAGTGCGACAAAATTCTGCTTCTTGTTAAACCATGAGACTAGAGCCTTGCCTAATAAATGACACGTGCCGCTCATACTTTTACGGTCGACTTTACATCCCGTAAAATCAGCATCCGAAAAACCAATAAGGTCAAAAGATGTGGATTTGGGATACCATAAGCCCACTGTAACAGTACCCTTAAGGTATCGAAAGATACGCTTAATGGCGGTGAGATTCCTTAGGACTAGCTTGATAGCGAGCACACAGACAAACACTAAACATGATATCAGGACAACTAGCAGTTAGGTAAAGTAGACTACCAATCATACCTCGATACTTACGTTGGTCAACAGTTTTGCCACTTTTATCAGGTTCCAGCTTGGTCGTAGTAGCCATGGGAGTGCTGATTGGTTTGACGTTGTCAAGATCAAACTTCTTCAGCATATCTTTTTTGTATTTTTACTGGATGATGAATGTTTCTTGCGAAGTTTGTTTGACTTGCAATCTAAGGAAGTAGGTGAGCTCCCCCATCATGCTTATCTCAAATTCATTCTGCATACACTTAGCAAAATCTTGGCATAGATTTTCATTAGTGGACCCGAATATGATATCATCAACATAAATTTGAACTAAAAGCATGGTGTCTTGAAAACTTTTGATAAAAAGTGTAGTGTCAATCTTCCATTTTGAAAAATCTTTATCTAGTAAGAAATTGCTTAGGCATTCATACCAAGCTCTGGGGGCTTGTTTGAGGCCATATGGCGCTTTCTTAAGTTTGAAAACATGGTCGAGAAATTTATAATTTTTAAAACTAGGGGTTGTTTTACAAAAACTTCCTCCTTAATAAAACCATTTAGAAAAGTACTTTTGACATCCATTTGGAAAAGTTTAAAATTCTGAAAGTTTGCAAAGGCACAAAGCATCCGAATGGATTCAAGTCTTGCAACATGAGCATACGTCTCATCGTAGTCGATACCTTCATCTTGGTTGTATCCTTGAGCTACTAGACGAGCTTTGTTGCGAGTGACTGAACCATCTTCATTTACTTTGTTACGAAAAACCCATTTAGTACCGACAATTGAATGGTTAGCTGGTTTAGGAACAAGTTTCCAGACCTGGCTTCTTTCGAATTGGTTGAGTTCTCCTTGCATAGCAAAAATCTAAAACTCATCATTAAAAGCTTCTAAAACAGTTTTAGGCTCAATTTACGAAATGAAAGAAGTACTAGCAATGGAATATCTTAACGAAAATTGAGTACTTACTTCGTGTGATACCTCACCTATTACCAATTTTTCTGGGTGTGACGGCTTGAACGCGAACTTCTTCGGTATGCCCTCCAGAGAATTGGTTTTAGGGGTGGTATTCATCGGCGTGGAAGTTGATAGTTCAATATCATCGTCGAGAATATCTGCTGTACTATTTTCTTCATCAAATGTCACATTAGTAGATTCTTCTACAATCACTTAGCGTTTTTTGAACACTATATATCCCTTACTCTTGGCAGCATAGCCAAGAAAAATACCATCGTCAGCTTTGGCATCAAACTTACCTAAGTTGTCTTTGGTGTTTAGAATAAAATAGCGATAACCAAACACTCTAAAATATGAGACATTTGGAGTCCTACCAAACCAAAGCTCGTAGGGTGTTTTCTTCGAAATAGGTCGAATAAGCACCATATTTAAAATATGGCACGATTTACTGACAGCTTCTGCCCAAAAATATTTTGTAAGTAAAAAATTATTCAACATGACTCTAGCCATAGTGCCAAGAGTCCTATTCTTCCTTCCACAACACCATTTTATTGAGGAGTTCGAGGACAAGAAAACTCATGATCAGAACCATTTGTTTCGTAAAACTTTTCAAAATCAGAATTTTCGAATTCGCCTCCAAGATCACTTCGGATTCGAGGAATCATGTAGCCTTTTTCATTTTAGACCTTTTTGGCAAAAATTTTGAAAACTGAAATAGCATCGCTTTTGTTTGAAAGAAAGAAAATCCAAGTAAATCTAGAAAAATCATCTACTATAATAAAAGCATAGAGTTTTCCATTAAGACTGGCTACTCTATTGGGACCAAATAAGTCCAAGTGCAGTAATTGTAAGGGTCTAGTAGTACTTACAGTGTTTATGGAATGAAATGAGAATTTGGTTGCCATATTCAGTTCATATTCGGCACATACCATGTCCTTCTTGAATGTGATGTCAGACAGACCTCTTACTAGCTTCTTTGTCGATACCCTGGATATAGTATCCATATTGGCGTGACCAAGAAGCTGGTGCCAAAACAGTCTCTCATCCTTGTGAGCGTAGAGGCATCTTCGTGCACTGTTAGTATTTCTAAATAGATAGAAAATGTAAATGTTATCTTCTCTTATCCCTTCAAAAGCAATGTCTTCTGTTGACCTATCATAAATATAACTTTTATTTTGTCCAAAGTTAATATCATATCCATGATCAGCAAGATGACTTATGCTGAGCAGGTTATGTTTTAACTCGATCACTAAGCAAACATCCTTTATTACAGGAGAAGGAGGATAACCAATAGTACCATTACCTATGATGTAGCCCTTTAAATTGTTATCGAAGGATACATACCCTTCCCTCTTCATCGATAGTGATACGAAAAGATTTGCGTCTTCCGTCATATGTCGCGAGCATCCACTATTATCACGACCTGCACCCTGATTAGGTACAAGAGAAGCGGGTACGTCTAGCCTACGCCGCAGAATCGGCGGTAGAACGTTGTATAGGTCTCCTAGAAAGTATAACATCTAGACACAATATATAAAGACCTGTCATCTCCGCACGAAGGTATATAATCTCAACTCAATCACAAGACAACTAGGAAAGATAGGCACGAACATAAGATAGATATGGTGAAAATAGAATGCAAAAATAAAGCAAGGTCACAACCAGAAACGAGTCACAGACATAACATAAGGTTCCGAATAACATATATAGCAAAAGTCTAACATAAGCTGGATTGCAGTCCAGACAAACCTAGCTAATAGATCTAGATAGAAGTACTGTCATCCACTGGCTCCAAGGCTATCAGCTGGTTGCAGTCTATGTCCTGACCATACCCATAGTGGGTAGAACAGTCCGCATCTATGTCATCTGGATATATCATAACGGTATCATATGAAAAAAATGAACGAGTACAACGCTGGCAACAGATTCAATAGTAATGACAAACGCTCTAACAGTCAATCATAATAGAGTACAAGATGAACATATCAAGATGTAAGTATAACAGGATATGTAAACTGGAAATCATGTCAGGGGGAATCATGCAGGAAAATAAGCTGAACTATAATATGTAACTGATGTAATAAATGTAAAATGTGCCTCGAATATTATAGCATAATGTGATCGGTAAGGGTCAAGATCAGGCTTCCAGCCGACCGGCTACAAGTACGTGGACTCGGCCCGGCCGGGATGGCAAGCTATAGAGCAAGTAGTAGCACAGGTCAGGCTATACCCATCGTGAGGTGAGGGTATAGCTATGATGCAAGTAGTAACTCAAGATGGGCATTGATCACACTATCTATAAAATTCTCCATTCCCCGAGTAGTATACGGATCCGGACATAGCAGGTCATAACACAGGATTCCATAAGAAGGGAGCAAGTCCTCTTCAGGAATCAACGTCAATACAAGTACAAGAATCAAGACCAAGCAAGTACCAGTATCCCAAGAAATCCAGGAATGACATCTCATGACAAGAATCCGACAATACTAGTCCGTGCACCAATGTGTCGAGAATCAAGTAAACACTATAACTGAACTGGTATAGAAGATATCAAGACAAGTAACTGCTATCAGAGAATGTACTCGCCTGCTGTCCTGAGCTGTAGGGTATATCAATGCTCAGAGTGGTAATCAGAGACCTAGAGATGAGATATTGCATGTTAATTTGGGTTTAACAAAGTTATGAATGATTTCTAATGTATGATATGAAATTTAGGTCAAACTAGGTCACACTAAGTCATGTCAAGTCAATCTAAGTCAAACTTAGTCAACTCTAGGTCATACTAGTCATAGCAAGTCAAAACAAGTCAAAGCAAGTCAAACGGGGTCAAGAGTTGATTTACAGTTGACTTTTTCTCAACTGGTCAACTCTGGTCAACTCTAGGTCAAACTGGTAAAATGTTGACGAACAGTTGACTTTTGGTCAACTGGTCAACTCTAATTTAGATTTGGTCCGTTTTATACAAAGGGTTGACTCATTGTTGACTTTTGGGTAAAAAGTCAACTCTGGGTCAACCGAGTCAAAATTGGTTCAAATATGACATTTGTAGGGTGTAGCTATCAAGATGTCTAAGTTTCAAGTTAAACCGACAACCCGCATCCTGTATCTTGAATTTATCCGTTTACCCTTTATATGTTAGTTACCCTTTACCACTCTAACACTAAAGCCAAGTGGCTTTCCCTTGGGAGTTTCACTCCCGGCTTCCTAGGGTAGTAGGATACTAACCCATACTAACATTACCTACCAAGTTTCCTAGGTAAGGTGGACATCCAGTCCATCTTACGATTCATGTTGTTCAACTACCCATTACCTTGAGTATCGTAAGATACTCAATGGTATCATGAGATACCATTCTACTAACCTCAAACGAAACCCCGATTCTAACATAGTAGTCTATCCACAAACTCCATTTCACATTAGCTAAGTCCTATTTCAATTTGGATACGTTTCGACACTCGTATCTCAAAATTTCCCTTTCACTCACCCTCACACAAAACACTCACACTCACTCTCACACACACACAAAACTCACTCTCACACACACACATAGGACACTTTTGGGGGGTTATTTTAGAGGGTTATATGGGTATTGATATAGGGTATATAGGTATATATGGGGGTTTGTGGGGGGGGGTCAAATGGGTCATGGGGGGGCTGCCATTGCTGCTGCTGCTGCCGCTATAGGCTGTTGCTGTTGCTGCTGCTGCTAAAGCTGCTGCTGCTGCTGTGTTACAAAGGAGGAATGGCAGCAGCCCCTAGTCCCCCCTACTGTTGCTGCTATTTGCTCTTCTTCTCCTTCTATTCTCTCTTCTTCTAATCTCTAATCTTCTCCTCTATCTCACTCTCTCTCTTCTTCTAATCTCTAATCTTCTCCTCTATCTCTCTCTCTCTATATATATATATATATATATATATATATATATATTTATATATATATATATATATATATATATATATATATCACACCACATATATATATATATATATATATATATATATATATATATATATATATAGACATACACATATATATATATATATATATATATAAACACACACAAATACAAACTCATTCTAACTCTTTCCCCCTCTTCTCTATATATATACACACACATACTAATACAAACTCTCCACATCCCATTTCCCCCATCTCTCTATATATATATATAAAATCCCCCCCCCCCCCCCCCACACACACACACACACACACACATATATATATATATATATATATATATATATATATATATATATATTTAGACACACACACACATATATAAATACAAAATCTGAAATTTAAAGTGTCTAAACTACTTAGATACAATCTAAATATTCTTGGGGTGTCGAACTTGGGGGAAAAAACACTAGGACACAAGCACAAATCATAACTCTTCCTAGGACACACCAAATGGACTCAAACTTGACACAAATAGGGACAGAACCATAGGGATCAATCCTACTTGGTCAAAACTATTCTACATGATGAAAAAATGGAAATAGAGGATAGTTTGTACCTATTGGAAGATGGATCCCAATACAAAATCCTCCGACACGGCTCCGACACAAAGTGAATTGTTTAGGACACACCTCTTCTCCTCTTGCTTCCAAAAGTTTGTAGAAGCACCACTTGAGGTAGAGGGAGAGATTGATGGAAGAAAATTGGGAAGAGAACCTTGATTTGGAGATGATTCCAAGAGATTTGCTCTTCTTTTCTTGGAAGAACACTTGGAGAAGAAGATGGAAAATTTATTGAAGTGTGAATGGGTGAAAAGGGGGAGGGGGTGGCTGCCATATAAGAGGGATATTTGTCCCCTTGTATAATTACAAGTTTGCCCCTCTCTCCTTTCTTTATGAAGGGTTAAATGTTATTAGGGTTTGGGGGTTAGAAAAGACCAAATAAAAATCATAATTAGGCCTAACCACTCATGTGGGATTAGACCAAACTCCTAGACCTAAATGATGAGATTGGTGGGCCATGGCTAATTAATGTGTTAAGCAAAACTTAAGTCGAAATTCTTCGAAATCCCGAAATAAGTCGGAATGAGATAAAATTCGAACCCGACTCCTATAATCATTAAATATTAACATTCATGAAATAAAAATCCTAATATATTAAAAAATAGAAAATTACCATTTTATCCATATCTTGGAAAAGTGAGGGTGACAAGTCTATCCACCTTAAAAAAATTCGTCCTCAAAATTGAAGACAACAAACACAGGAAATCACAAACAGAAAAATAAAGAAATGGACTTATACCTCAGGGGTCAAAAAAATAAAGAAAACGCTCCTGCATGTCGTCCTCCCTCTCCTAGGCAGACTCACCTGGAGAGTGATGTCTCCATGCAACACGAACCAAGGGTATGACTTAGTTCCGGAGCACCTTCTCCCTGCGATCCAGAATCTCTACTGGCTGTTCTGGATAGCTGAGAGTAGGTCCCACATGTATCGCTGAATGGTCCAATACATGGCTAGGATCTGCCACGCACCGCCTCAGCTGAGATATATGGAACACGTTGTGCACTCCCTCGAGCGTAGGCGGCAAGTCAGTCGGTAGGCTACTGCACCGATCCTCTCTATGATGGTGAAAGGTCCGATATAGCGCTGACTAAGCTTTCTACCTCCGCCAAAGCGAATCGTGCTACGTGTCGGGGATATCCTCAGAAACACCTTGTCACCAGCCTTGACATAAGACAAAACTCAGCACATAAACTAAACAAACAATCACAAACAAACACGACATGAAACTGAAACTAATCTCGAACTCTAACGGTCTCCGGTGACTATCGGCCCAATGCCGCTGCCTATCCTGAGCCACCCGAAGTCTGTCTCTAATCAACCTAACCTTCTCGGCCGCATCCACAACCATCTTCGCCCCAAGAAGCGCCCTCTCGCCGACATCGTCCAAAGACAAAGGAGTACAGTATCTTCGTCCATATAGAGCCTCGAATGGCGATATCTCTATACTGGCCTGGTAGCTGTTGTTGTAAGCAAACTCTACCAGGTGAAGATGACCCTTCCAAGAACCCCCGAGATCTAACACACATGTACGAAGCATATCCTCCAGCGTCTGAATGGTCCTCTCTGACTGCCCGTCTGTCTGGGGGTGATAAGCGGTACTAAACTTGAGCTTGGTGCCCAAGCTAGTATATAAACTCCTCCAAAAGTGGAAAGTAAAACGACTATCCCGATCAGAGACTATGTTCATCGGAACTTCGTACAATCTCACGATCTGACGAACATACAGCTCTGCCAGCCTCTCCGTAGACAAACCCACTTTGAAAGGCAAAAAATGGGCCTATTTGGTCAATCTATCAACGATGACCCAAACCGCGTCTTTTCCTCCTAGCGATCGTGGAAGTCCAGATACAAAGTCCACGGTGATGTGCTCCCACTTCCACTCGGGAATGGGTAGCGGCTGTAGTAATCTGCCTGGTCTCTGTCTCTCGGCCTTCACCTGCTGACATACAAGGCAACGAGATACAAACTGAGCTACCTCGCGCTTCATGCCATACCACTATACGTGCTCTCTCAGGTCCCTATACATCTTGTTGGCTCCAGGATGCATAGAATACTGAGAGCGATGCGCTTCCTGAAGAACCTCCTCTCGAAGCTCTCCATACGGAACGCACAGCCTAGTACCATGCCGCAACGATCCATCTTCGGCTAAAGAGAAATCGTCGAGCAAACCCGTCCGCACCTGCTCCCTGATGCTCCTCAGGGCAACATTATCATACTCTGCTGACCTGACTCTATCCATCAGCTCAGACTGAATCTACAAACCCCACATCTGGATCTCTACGCCCGGAACGATGACCTCGATACCCAAACTATCTAGGTCGGCCAAAAGATGATGATCTGTCGTCAAGAACATAGCTACTGGATACCTGCTTAAGGCATCTGCAACTACGTTAGCCTTCTCCGGATGGTACTGCAGTAAGATATTGAGGTCCTTCATCTGCTCTAACCACCTCCTCTGCCGCATGTTCAGGTTCTTCTGAGTGAACACGTACTTCAAGCTATTGTGATCTGTGAAGATCTCAACTCGCTCTCCGTACAGATAATGCTTCCATAACTTCAAAGCAAAAATAACTGCGGCCAACTCCAGATCATGAGTAGGATAGTTCTTCTCATGAGGACGTAACTGCCTAGATGCATAAGCAATCACCTTCCCGTGCTGCTGAAGAACACAACCCAAGTCCTTCCCTGAAGCATCGTTGTAGATCGAGAAACCACCTGACCCAGATGGCAAAGTCAAGATCGGAGCCGAGGTCAACCTCTTCTTCAGCTCATCGAATGCAGCCTGACATTCATCAGTCCAGACGAACTCCACGTCCTTCCTGGCGAGTCTAGTCATCGGCTCCATAATCCGTGAGAAGTCCTGGACGAACTTTCGATAATAGCCAGCCAAACCCAGAAAGCTCCGAACCTCGGTAATTGAACTGGGCGTAGACTAAGACTCAACTGCTAAAATCTTCTTCTGGTCCACTGAGATCCCGTGCTCGGTCACAACATGACCTAAGAACTCGACCTGGTCCAAGAAGAACTCACACTTCGAAAGCTTCCCGTAGAGTTGCTCCCTCCTCAGAGTCTCTAACACAACTTTTAGATGCTTCTCATGCTCCTCCTGCGTCTTCGAATAGATCAAGATATCATCAATGAAGACCACCATGAACTTGTCAAGGTACTGATGGAATACCTTGTTCATCAAGTTCATGAACACTGCTGGAGTATTGGTCAACCCAAACGGCATCACTGTAAACTCATGCTGGCCATACCGAGTCCAAAATACTGTCTTCGGAATGTCATCCCGCTTCACCTTCAGCGGGTGATACCCGGACCTCAAGTCTATCTTCGAAAATATCTTCGTCCCACTCAACTGATCAAACAAATCATCGATCCTCGACAAAGGGTATATATTCTTGATAGTGAGGTTGTTGAGCTCCCGGTAACCAATACATATGTGGGCCGTATCGTCCTTCTTTGGCACAAATAGGACTGGCGCTCCCCACGACGAAGAACTGGATCTGATGAACCCCTTGTCCTGCAGCTCGTCGACTTGCTTCTTCAGCTCTATCAACTCGCTGTTGTTGACCCTATAGACGTGCTGTAAAATGGGCTCGGCGCCTGGCACAAAGTCCATAGAGAACTCAACATCCCTGTCTGACGGCATCCCCGGTAACTTCTCAAAAAAGACATCCGAGAACTCAGCTATCAACGGATGTGGCAAGTCCTGTCCTGCCAACAAGGCTCCACAGAATCTGGCCTCCGGCTCCGCTGCTCCTCGAGCAAACTCGATCTCTGGCAGTTCCAGCAGCCTAAAAAGAACTCTACCTCCTCTACAATCTATACTAGCATGGTGCATGCTTAACCAAACCATACCGAGTACCGTATCGTACCTCGGAAGGGGCATCACGAGCAGACACGCACTCAAGTCCCGGCCTCCCAGGGTAACTCTCCGCCCCTTGTAAACATTATTAACCAGGATAATTCCTTCCCTGGTCATAATCTTGCAAGTCCTACCCAAAGATTCAGCAATGATGTTGTGTCTAAGAGAAAAAAAAATAGACACAAAACTGTGCGTGGCACCAGAATCAAACAAGGCAAAAGCAGGAAAAGAATCGAAGAGAACATGACCTGCCATAACATCTGATTCGGGCTCAAACTCCTCCACTGCTAGTGCAAAGGCTCTGCCCTGGGGTGCCCTCTGATGCCGGACGAACTTCTGCTGCTGTGTCTGGAGTGGCTGACCCTTCGGCTGAACTGCCGGTCCCGTCAGTGCCTTATCCTGGCCTCCTTTGGCTGTTCGAACAGGACATCACTTCAGCTAGTGGTCGGTCTCTCCGCATAATAGGCAAGCGCCTAACCTCATCCTGCATATATCTCTGCTGTGCTCCATCTTTTCGTAGAAAGCACACTGCTGGGTCTGCCTCTGGCCCTGACCCAGATGCTGTTGGACACGTGCTGGTGCCTGATGCTGCTGTTGAAATGGCCTCTGCTGATGCTGAATATGGGGGCGCTCGGCCGGTCCCGTAGTGGAACTCCTCCCCCATGGTATCATCGCTCCTCTTCGACTTGAGGCAGAAGTCCTCCTCTGTAATCTGCGTGTCCATTAATATCTGATTGAACGTCGCATCACGATGACCCAAGGTACGAGTGCGTACTGCATGAATAAGTCCCCTACGGAACTTGCGAGCCTTCTGTCCCTTATCCTGGACCAGATCGGGAGTGAACCTGCTAAGGCGGAAGAATTCTGCTGCATACTCGTCCACCGACGAGTTCCCCTGTACTAGACCCACAAACTGGCCCTCTAACGTTGTGAGAGCCACGTCCGGGAAGAACTTCTCCTTGAAGAGCCTTCGAAAGTTCTCCCATGACAGCCCTCTCATCGACGCATGAGGATCCATGCTGTACCATGTCAGCACGATGTCGAAAAATCGGCTGGCTGCGGCTGAAACCTAAAGTCCTCTCGGAAGCTCTGCCAGCTCCAAAATCTGCTGCACGTCCTCTAGCCAATCGTCTGCATAAAGGATGCCCTCCATGCCCATGAAGTCCCTGGAGCCCATCTTCCTAAAATCTAATACTGTCCCTGGCTTAGACTGCTGCTGGTACGGCTGCTGGCCGGTAGGGCCCTGCACCTTACCTGGTACCACTCTCTCCATGGCTGCCAGTGTAAGCTGATACGAGTTCTCCATGCTCTGCCTCAGTATCTCACTCTGGCGGTGTGATGCCTCCGTCTGGCGCTGCGATGCCTCTGCCTGGGCTCGCTGAGTCTCCATCATCTGCCGAAGGAGAAGGAACATATGGTGTGTATCCGTCGGTATCGAAGGTGGTGGCGGCAGTATCTCTGGAACAACAACCGAAACCCTCTGGGGTGGAGGTGGTAGACCTCCCTGTGCAACTGCCACGGCCTCCGGGATAGTAGAAACACTGGGAACAGTCTCCTGAACTTCCTCCTCAGCCTGGTCAGATCTCTCGTGCAAGCTACTCGATCCAGTGGCCTGCGGGTGCGTCTTCGTCATCATGGAGACGAATTGAAACAAAAAGATCATTATGGCACATAAGAAGATATTATCAAAGAAGGACAGTTAATTTATTACAAGGAGAGTCATCTTGATAATCAAAAGATCGGAAATTTTCCTAAGTGTGATTAAGAAATTCTACTAGTAATAACTAGGACTAAATTTCTAATAGCAGGCTCGTAGCAGCACTCTAAGTCAAGCACCACTATAAAAAATCGCACTAGTTGCGACTCTAATTCGGAGACCTGCATAGGCCACCACAAAAACGTGTCACGACCCGCACCCTGATTAGGGGCACGAGAAGCGGGTACGTCCAGCCTACGCCGCAGAATCGGCGGTAGAACGCTGTATAGGTCTTCTAGAAAGTATAACATCTAGATACAATATATAAAGGCCTGTCATCTCCGTACGGAGGTATATAATCTCAACTCAATCATAAGACAACTAGAAAAGATAGGCACGAACATAAGATAGATATGGTGAAAATAGAATGCAAAAATAAAGCAAGGTCACAACCAGAAACGAGTCAAAGACATAACATAAGGTCCTGAATAACATATGTAGCAAAAGTCTAACATAAGATAGATCGTATTCCAGACAAACCTAGCTAATAGATCTAGATAGAAGTACTGTCATCCACTGGCTCCAAGGCTGTCAGCTGGTTGCAGTCTATGTCCTGACCATACCCATAATGGGTAGAACAGTCCGCATCTATGTCATCTGGATATATCATAACGGTATCCTGTCAGGAAAATGAACGAGTACAACGCTGGCAACAGATTCCATAGTAATGACAAATGCTCTAACAGTCAATCATAATAGAGTACAAGATGAACATATCAAGATGTAAGTATAACAGGATATGTAAATTGAAAATCATGTCAGAGGGAATCGTGCAGGAAAATAAGCTGAACTATAATATGTAACTGATGTACTAAATATAAAATATGCCTCGAATATTATAGCATAATATGATCTGTAAGGGTCAAGATCAGGCTTCCAGCCGATCGGCTACAAGTACGTGGACTCGGCCCGACCGGGATGGCAAGTTATAGAGCAAGTAGTAGCACAGGTCAGGTTATACCCATCGTGAGGTAAGGGTATAGCTATAATACAAGTAGTAACTCAAGATGGGCATTGATCACACTATATATAAAATTTCCCATTCCCCGAATAGTGTACGGATTCGGACATAGCACGTCATGATGCGGGATTCCCTAAAAGAGGAGCAAGTTCTCTTCAGGAATTAGCGTCAATACAAGTACAAGAATTAAGACCAAGCAAGTACCAGTATCCCAAGAAATCCAGGAATGACATCTCATGACAGGAATCCGACAATACTAGTCCGTGCACCAATGTGTCGAGAATCAAGTAAATACTATAACTGAACTGGTATAGAAGATATCAAGACAAGTAACTGCTATCAGAGAATGTACTCGCCTGCTGTCCTGAGCTGTAGGATATATCAATGCTTAGAGTGGTAATCAAAGACCTAAAGATGAGATATTGCATGTTAATTTAGGTTTAACAAAGTTATGATTGATTTCTAATATATGATATGAAATCTAGGTCAAACTAGGTCACACTGAGTCATGTCAAGTCAATCTAAGTCAAACTAAGTCATGTCAAGTCAATCTAAGTCAAACTAAGTCAACTTTAGGTCATACTAGTCATAGCAAGTCAAAACAAGTCAAACGGGGTCAAGCGTTGACTTATAGTTGACTTTTAGTCAACTGGTCAACTCTGGTTATGTGAGACTCGTCTCACAGTATCGGTATTTATATATGGATACGTATTTTGTAGTGTATTTCATATTTTCTTGGTTTTCGTAATACTTTAAAATTTGTCCTAACTTATAGATTTTCTTCTTTGCCGGCATACCGCTAGTATACCGGTGTATACCGATGGCATACCATCCATATAGATTTTTGACGTTTTAGATATTTTTGATTTCAGATATTTTTATGAATAGTATTTTCGATATTTTGATGAATAGTATTTTGGATATTTTGATGAATAGTTTTTAGATATTTTCGTGAATAGTGTAGATGCACCCTATTACCCATTGGATATTTGGTTTTGTTTGGATGGCCATGATGGACTTATATTTTGACATGGATCATGATCCAACGGCTAAAATTAATTCCCCTTCTATATATACCATTTCACTTTCTTTCTCCTATCTCTTTTTATTCTTTTCACTCTCTCTTCATTTTTTCTTCCCTTCTCTCTTTCTTGGAGCTTGCCAAGAGCTTGGCCTTGAGGCCTTGGGTGTGGTGTCTAACCCCCCTAGGAGGAGGAGTAGAAGATTAGGCTTGGAGCATAACCTAGGCAAGTACATCTTGCCAAATCTTGAACAAAAATATTTTTGTTGTCATTTTATTTTCCTTGGTAGTAAATACTTAGAATTGTTCTAAACTCATTTTGTAAAATATGTTTTCCTTATGATTCTCGTATATATGCATGTTTGCAAATTTTGTTTAAGCAAGGTTTTGATTTTATGTTAAAACACAATATGGACTTAGTAGAAAACTTGGTATCAAGAGTGATACTAGTGTTACCATCATGGATCTTGGTCACATATACATATATGAGGCCCTCACATAGTTTGTATATCATGGATTTTGACTTTGGTGGCAATCGAAACCCGTTTTGGTGCCCCAAAAACATATTTCTGGGTGATATTGATCTATCAAATCTTTGAACTTTTGAAATCTAATAGTTTTATGTTGTAAAAAATTCAATTCTATGCAATTTTGACTTTTGAAAATCCGAATTTCGATTTAAAACGAAGTTTTTATGGCCGAAACAAGTTTTGGCAAAAATCTGGATTTTGTTGCTGTTTGGAAAACCGATATACCGACGGTATGCCGGTGTATACCGACGGTATGCCAATTTTTGCACCAGAAACTTTCTGTCTTTAGGCCGGTATACCACCGGTATGCCGTTTTATGCCGTTTTAGTCTGTTTTTGCCCGTTTCTGCCCGTTTTTATCCGTTTTTGATATTATCTTCGATTTTAATAATTTCTTAACATGATAAGATGATCTTACATAGTTAGAGAATGATTGTACACCCTATATACAGTTGACACTAGCACATGTTCAATCATTTTTCTACGAAATGTACTTAGCTTTAATTATTGTTTCCCACATGCCATGATATATCTTTTTGATAGATTCTTTCTTACAAGCTATGATAATTGTTGCCATGCCTTCTTTGCTTACATGATAGTGGCCCGTCGTGGCACACTCTTCTTACATGTCTTCTTTGCTTACTAGATAGTGGCCCGTCGTGGCGCACTCATGATACATGTCCTTCTTTGCTTACATGTCATTGCGCACTCCCTATAGTGGCTCGTCGTAGCGCACTCCTAGCTTCTTGTTTATTATATTTTCTTGTTGTGGCTTATTATGGTGCACATTCTCGCTTTTGTCTAGTCTTGCATGTCTCATGTCTAGGTTAGATTCTGCGGAATGCCACACCCAGAATCCAACAAAAAATGTTAAGGACTAGACAACTAGTTTGATTACTTAGATCATTAAGGATTTCTCAGTTACCTGCTGCCCCTTTGGTCTTGGCATTATATATATACATGGGATTTAGAGCAATCTGTCATGATGAGCACACTTCCAGTGCACCGTCGAATGTTGCACCGAGTATATTTGTCTCTTGGGCGATGTACCCAATATTATAAGTCTTAGTGGTACATTTGTCTCTCGGGCGATGTACCACTACTATAGGATACATTTGTCTCTTGGGCGATGTATCCACTATATAACATTGCTCCTTTGGCTTGGATCATTCAGGTAGCAGCAGGCAGGTAATTGGACTTAGAATTCTCAGACTTGCATTTGTTAGTAATTAGGATTGTGATAATCCTAGTTAGCTAATGTATAAAGCCGTACTCATTGCTTGGCCGTGACTATTGTATGGAGTCCAGTCTAGTCTAGTTTGTCTAGGCAGTGTCCGAATTTGTTTATTTTCAGTACATCTTTGTTTATGCTTTACTTTTGTCGGTAAATGATTAGATACTAAAGTTCTGTTCAGGAGAAGGGTTACAACCCCGGTCCTTGTTTGGTTTATGGATTGTAACTTGGGTTCCTGATTAGTTCCTAAGTCATCTTATCATTTGTCGTTCTATATAGATCTAACATGCTCACATGCTCCAGTTACTTAACATGCTCACATGCTCCAGTTACTTAACATGCTCACATGTTCCAGTAACCTAACATGCTCACATGCTCCAGTTACTTAACATGCTCACATGTCCAAGTTGTCTAACATGCTCACATGCCCCGTCTACTTAACTTGCTCACATATCTAGTTTATCTTTTATGTTCACATGCTTCCATTTTCTTACATGTATACCGTTTACATTATGTCACATGTCCTTTACCTTATGCTACATGTTGCTTTACTTATTATCTTTTCTATTCTCGGGATAAGTGTATTGGTAGCGCACGAGTCTCGATTTGCTTTTAATTATTTCTGTCCCTATCCGTTGCTATGATTTGCATGCTGATTTTAGTTCATAGTTTGGCTTCCTTTGTGGTACTTGCTATTGGGGGTCTGACCCCACTGGTTTTATTTGGCCAGATCTGATAGAGGAGCCCGGAGGATCTTCCGTACCATCTACTCGACGGTGACTACCCGGAGCACCAGAGTACCTTAGTGGATTTTCTATTTCATTCTCCCACTAGTTATGTACATTATTCTTTTGTGGCGTTTAGCCTCCGAGCACGTATTTAGCTCGTGTTTTGGACTTGACATTTAGCCTACAGGCCAGAATATGATTTCCGTATTCTAGACTATAGCTAGAGCATATCATGTATGACTATTACTCTTGCTAGTCTTCACTCTGTATTACTAGCTTCATGATCATTGATGTATAATAGTTTGGGACGCTTTACTATTTTATATTCCAGTTGATCTTACTTTTTATACATTGTTTACTGCCTGTGATTGAGATACCTTGGATTGCTTGACCTAGGATTGACTGTTGGCTTGTAGTAGTAACCCTCATCTATACAGCTTATACGTTATTTCGGAGTACTGGAGTACTTTGGTATACGTAGCTGGTCTGGTCCGTCCCTACTTGCCAGTATTCTAGTTCTGGGGCGTGACAGGTCAACTCTAGGTCAACACTAGGCCAAACTAGTAAAATGTTGACTAACAGTTGACTTTTGGTCAACTGGTCAACTCTAGTTTGGATTTGGTCCATTTTAGACAAAGGGTTGACTCATTATTGACTTTTTGGTAAAAAGTCAACTCTGGGTCAACCGAGTCGAAATTGGTTCAAATTTGACATTTGTAGGGTGTACCTATCAAGACGTCTAAGTTTCAAGTTAAACCAACAACCCGCATCCCGTATCTTGAATTTACCCGTTTACCCTTTATATATTATTTACCCTTTACCACTCTAACACTAAAGCCAAGTGGCTTTCCCTTGGGAGTTTCACTCCCGGCTTCCTAAGGTAGTAGGATACTAACCCATACTAACATTACCTACCAAGTTTCCAAGGTAAGGTGGACATCGAGTCCATCTTACGACTCATGTTGTTCAACTACCCATTACCTTGTGCATCGTAAAATACTCAATGGTATCATGAGATACCATTCTACTAACCTCAAATGAAACCCCGATTCTAACTTAGTGGTCTACCTACAAACTCCATTTCACATTAGCTAAGTCCTATTTCAACGTTTCGACACTCGTATCTCAAAATTCTCCTTTCACTCACCCTCACACAAAACACTCACACTCACTCTCAAACACACACAAAACTCACTCACACACACACACATAGGACTCTTTTGGGGGGTTATTTTAGAGGGTTATATGGGTATTAATATAGGGTATATAGGTATATATATAGGTATATATATGGGGGTTTGTGGGGGGTCAAATGGGTCATGGGGGGATGCCATTGCTGCCGCTGCTGCTAAAGCTGTGTTGCAAAGGGGGGAGGGGGGGGGGACAGCAGCCCCTAGTCCCCCCTACTGCTGCTGCTATTTTCTCTTCTTCTCATTCTCCTTCTATTCTCCCCTCTATTCTTCCTTCTTCTAATCTCTAATCTTCTCCTCTATCTCACTATATATATATATATATATATATATATATATATATATATCACACCACATATATATATATATATATATATATATATATAGACACACACACACACACACACACACACACACACACACACACACATATATATATATATATATATATATATATATATATATATATATATAAACACACCAATACAAACTCATTCTAACTCTTTCCCCATCTTCTCTATATATATACACACATATACTAATACAAACTCTCCACATCCCATTTCCCCCATCTTCTCTATATATATAAAAGCCCACACACACACATATATATATTTGGAGACACACACATATATAAATACAAAATCTGAAATTTAAAGTATCTAAACCACTTAGATACAATCTAAATATTCTTGGGGTGTCCAACTTGGGGGAAAAGTACTAGGACACAAGCACAAATCATAACTCTTCCTAGGACACACCAAATGGACTCAAACTTGACACAAATAGGGACACAACCATAGGGATCAATCCTACTTGGTCAAAACTATTCTACATGATGAAGAAATGGAAATAGAGGATAGTTTGTACCTATTGGGAGATGGAACCCAATACAAAATCCTCTGACAGGGCTCCGACACAAAGTAAATTGTTTAGGACACACCTCTTCTCCTCTTGCTCCCAAAAGTTTGTAGAAGCACTACTTGAGGTAGAGAGAGAGATTGATGGAAGAAAATTGGGAAGATAACCTTGATTTGGAGATGATTCCAAGAGATTTGCTCGCCTTTCCTTGGAAGAACACTTGGAGAAGAAGATGAAAAATTTATTGAAGTGTGAATGGGTAAAAAGGGGAAGGGGGTGGCTGCCATATAAGGGAGATATTTGTCCCCTTGTATAATTACAAGTTTGCCCCTCTCTCCTTTCTTTATGAAGGGTTAAATGTTATTAGGGTTTGGGGGTTAGAAAAGACCAAATAAAAATCATAATTAGGCCTAAACACTCATGTGGGATTAGACCAAACTCCTAGACCTAAATGATGAGATTGGTGGGCCATGGCTAATTAATGTGTTAAGCACAACTTAAGTCAAAATTCCCCGGAATCCCGAAATAAGTCGAAATGAGATAAAATTTGAACCCGACTCCTATAATCATTAAGTATTAACATTCATGAAACAAAATCCTAAAATATTCAAAAATGGAAAATTATTATTTTATCCCTATCTTGGAAAAGTGAGGGTGGCAACTATCGAGAATCCACTTGCTTTTAGTTGAGGAAGGAAGGTCCACCTACATCATGAGTAGATGTGACCTTTGGTACCCAAGTTCTTGTGGATCCAAAAATGTTAGTCTTCGGTACCCATGCATATAGATTAATATCAACTAATTTTCTAATTCTATATTGTGGTGAGATATGACCATGTAATACACAGTATGTGCAAGTAGCATGCCTATTTGTGTTAAGAGCAGGTTGATGGTGATGTTTATATGCAGTATGGTGATAGTTGTGTGGAACAGCAGGATAGTAACTATATGTAGCAGCAGGATAATAGTTATGTCTATGTGCAGTATGGTGATAGTTAGCAGAAAAGTGACTATGTGTAGCAGCAGGATAATATTTATGATGTTTATGTGCATGTGGTTTACGTGCTGTATGGGAGTACATGTACATATAAGCATGGTTACGTGCTGCATGTGGGTGACATATTTTATGAGTGGTCTTGTGTTTTGTGTGTGTTTTACGACTGTGTGATTGGGTTTGAGGTTGAGCAACCTATTTTCCAAATCTAATCTCTAATTACTTAGAGACAACATTCAGTTCATTACACTTAGCATTTAGATCATCAATCTTGGCAATAGATATCTTGTGTTTGTTCTTTTCTTCAGCAAGCTCTTTGTTGAGTGCTGAGATCTCACGTGTTTGCTTCTCAATAAGTGTTTCGGCATCATGTAAGCTTAACTTAAGCTTGGATACCTCATCAGTGACTTCCGTGGATGGAGTGTCTCTAACATTATCAAGTAAAGAGGAAAGATTTTGGATCTCTATTTCATAGCCTTTGATTTTCTCCTAGGCATGCTTATATTTACTAATGACTTTCTTGTAGTCTTTTAGTAAATCATTAAACGCATCGCCAAGTTCATCAAATGTAAAGTCATCAAGAGTTTCGCTAGTTACCTTCTCGGACGTTGCCATTAGGCAGACATTAGCAGTATCTCGAGGAGAGTCATCTTCTTCCTCAGAGTCACTGGCTTCACTCTTATGCCAAATACTGGTGTTGGCGTACTTTCTCGAAGAAGGATTCTTGTAGGGCTTCTCATATTTGTTACCTTTCTTTGCGAAGGGATAGTCCTTTCGAACGTGTCCAGTCTTTTTGCAGCCGTAACAAGTTGGTTCTTCCTTGTCGTCTTCGTGTTGCTACTTCTTCCTTCGATTGAAGTGAAGGAACTTCTTGAAGTTGCGGACTAGAAGAGCTTGATCATCACCTTCAGAATTATCGTCGTCAGTCTCTTCAGGAACAGTCCTTCGGCGATGAGCTTTTAGGGCAATCTCTTTGGCCTTTGGAGCAGGTTCGTCGAAGTCTTTGAGGTCGAGCTCGTGGGTCATCAGCTTTTCCATCAAAGTTTCCATAGACATTTTGGTGAGATCATTGCCTTCTATAATTGTTGTTACCTTAGGGATCCAGATCTTCGGTAGCCCCCTATGTAACTTGCGGATCTTCTCATGATTGGAGTATTGTTTGCCAAGAGATGACAGAGGATTGATGATGTCAAGGAACCTTGTGAACATTTGGGTGATCATCTCATTCAGCTTCATCTTGAATGCCTCGTATTCTTGAGTAAGATGACTGATTTTAGATTCCATGACTTGAGTGGTTCCTTTATGCGTCACTTTGAGAAGCTTTCATACTTCGTACGAGGTGGTGCATGTCGAGACCCTGTTAAATTCATTCCTGTCTATTGCACAGAAAAGAGTATTAATAGCTCTAGCATCTAGACTTGCCTATTTCTTTTTCTCGTCAGAATATTTGTCGTTGGGTTTCTCGATGAGATCTTCCTCGACAACTATTCTCGCGAACGTTTTGTAACCATCGGTGACAATGGTCCACAGGTCGAAGTCTAGAGACTTGAGATAGAAACGCATCCTAGTTTTCCAATATGTGTAGTTGGTTCTATCAAATAGGGGTGGCCTATGAGTGGACTGTCCTTCACCATGGTTGGAAAACATAGGTTGTGTGGTTGCCATGGATCAGCTCTAGGATGTTAAGAGAACAGAGCTCTGATACCAATTGAAGAACAGGTAGGCAACTCTAGAGGGGGTGAATAGAGTTTATAACAATAATAGCCAAATATAATAAAAATCTTTTCACCACTAGTAAATAATCAGAGTAGTAAATACGGAAATAAAAAAAATTAAGAGAGCATACGCAAATACAGTCGTTTTTAACCTGGTTTCCCTCGTGTAGGACTAGTCCAGGCCTGAGAACTCTAGCTCAGGATTAAATTCACTATTTATGAAATAGTAGTTACACCCCATGCCTTTTCTTCAGAAGAGTACGTCAACTTCTTATAAAGATCGCTGTGGCGATACTTGGAATTTTCCAAGCAACTTTTTTGACTCTTGCACAAACTTCTAACTGAATAGCACTGAGCACTTTGAGGCTTAGGAAGCTTGTGGCTAGTAGATGAGAAGGTTAAGGCTTGTATGAGGCGTATAGAGAAGAGAAGAGAAGATAATTGGATGATTGAAAATGAGAGAATTCAAGGCCTATTTATACTAGTTGGGATAGGCAGAATTCGGCCAGAATTCTGTGTCAAGAATTCAAATTTTTTGGCCGTTAGACAACTAGCATACAACAAACCCTAAAAATTAGGGTCCTGTAATTTAGGGGACAGAGTTCGGCCCAAACTCTGTATGGAGGCAGAGTTCGGCCCGAACTCTGTCTCCATAGGACAGAATTGCTCAAATGGACTTTTATGGGCTAGTTTTGTTTGGTGGAGCTTTTGGTTTTGTTTGGTGATAAGGTATAGGCCCAGAATACCCAGTGCTACTCAGTTTATATTTAGCTAGACTCAATAAATATAAAATAATACAGACCCAAAAACTGACAACGCTGCAAGAGAGAGCCGACGTCCGTCTTGCACTGAGTTCTGTCTTGATGTGTCATATTGAATTATGACAAGTATCATATTCTCAATTTTATCAATATTTGGTTGACTGTGATTTGGGTCAACACAAACATCTAGTTGTCACAACTTGTTTACTTATTACAACTTTTTAGAAAATGAAAGAAACTAAACATGAAGGTGCAACTAGGACTCTTGGTTCATCTGTCCTGGTTCAGCTAACTCCTTGGAACCCAAGTCGGGTCAGTAGTAAGAAATATATACCATCTCGTCGTCGTCGTAGTAACCTAAAATATTGGTCTCCAGTCAGGAGGGGAACAAGAACATACAAATCCATTCCAGCATCTTATTTAATAATTAAAATGAGACAAGAAGCAGTTTATAACATAAATATATTTTCTAATTAATAAATAAAGTAGTAGTTATGCAAATAATATCTAGAAATGAAATAAGATGATACAATCTAACTAGAAGTAGTATTTTGGGCGCGTAACATCATATAGTCAGCTAGGGATAGAGGCAGTAAGTATTCTAGTGAATACGGTTCAGCTTTGACCCATATGGGTTGGCCTTCCGCTATCCACAATGATTCAGTAGAGGGCTTTGACCACAGGTGTTAACACTACTCCCCAAATCCCGAGTCAATGAGTTAGTAAAGCAGTCGGTATGATCCGAGAGGGATCCCGTGAGTCAAGTATCGATACAGTGGTTCTACTATGTAATGAAATTAATTATTAACTAAAATACAAGTTTGGGTAAGTATGAACTTGCCTCGGTGTTTCCGGTGCTGTAGGTGACGACATGAAAGTATTTGGGCTAAAGTCCGGGACCTAAACCTATATTAATGAAATGTAACTTAGTTGCCAATCTACGAATGCTACAATCCTAATTACCATATTAATGACGCTAACGTCTAGGCCCTAAATCTCTAATAGTTTAAATAGGCAATATTTAATTATAAAAATATATTTTAAAGAGCTCCAAGTTAATAATATCAAAAAATTACGGGTTTTTTGTAAATAAATTAGTAAACTTATTATTTTTGTATATAATACGAAAAATATTATACTTAAATTTATTAGTAGATAATAAGTATTTTTTTGTAAACAAATATTATAATTAGAATTACTTATAAAATACTAAAAAATCTCTTGAAATTAAATAGTATTTATTTACATAAACTATACGCAATATTTTAATAGATTTTTAAATAATAAGAAAATTTTTTTACTAGTAAAATCATGAAAATTATTAAGGGTGCAACTCGGACGGGTTGGGTCGGGTTTGATGTCAACCCATACCCAACCCGATCGATCATAAACCTAGCCCAAGCCCAAGCCCGATCTGACTTCGGGTTCAACATATGAAGCCCAAGACCAAGCCCGGAGGATCGAGTTAGGCTCGGGTTGGGTCGGGTCCATCGGGTTTATCGGACTCTAATATGATATTTGAAATAATTTTAAATAAGAGTAATATTAAATGCATAATCAAATAGTAATTAAGCCTCGATCATTATAAAATAAAACTGAAATGAGATTTAGGACAAGGAATTGAATAGTTCGTGTGAAAAAATTATATTTTAAACTTTTTATTTAAGTAGTATGAAACAATATATATATAAATTATATGTATGTCGGGTTTTGGGTTCTTCGGGTTACCCAACACATGAACCCAAGCCCTGTAACGCCCCAGAACCAGAATACTGGAGAGCGGGGGCGTATATAGCCAGCTACGTATATTGAAGTGCAACCCACCTCTCTATACGGTCACGGCTGTCTAGATACATGAGGGTTTAACTACAAGCCAACAGTCTCCTATGGTCATGAACAAGCCTATTGTCTCAATCACAAGCAAGTAAGTAAGTGTTACAAGATGTAAGATCACCAAATATACAATGGTAAGGCGTCCCAAACATTACATATTCAGCTGATCATGAAGCTAGTCGTTACAAAATGTCAGGACTAGCAAGAGTTTAGTCATACATGATCAACCCTAGGATCTGTCAATCATGTTACAGCCCGTAGGCACAGTAACTAAGGTACAATACGAGCTAACACGTGCTCGTCGGCTAAACGCCTCAAAAGAATAATTTTATAATAAAGTGGGAGGACAAAAAGAAACCCACTCGTTGCCAGGGTTACGCCTGGTGGTCACCATCTGGCTGGAAGACAGGTAGACCCTCTGGTGCTGCTCCGATATCTGGCCACACAAAACCAGCTGGGTCAAACCCCAGAAAGAGCAAGTGCCACAAAGGAGGCTTCACTTAGGAACTAAAACCAGCATATCACAATAGAATATTAAAGATAATAAATAAAGAACTGATAATAATAGAGATAACAACAGTAAACTGAGTACGAGGAAACCATTCAAGTAGCCAGGTCACAACCCTTAAACCAAACAAGGACCGGGGTTGTAACCCTTCACCTGAATAGAAACCCGTCTCAAATACTATTGGTACAGTGAAGACAATAAACGAAGAGAGGATACAGAACTCCTCCGGGAGCCATGTTACAACCCTTAAACCAAACAAGGACCTGGGTTGTAACTCTTCGCCTGAAAAGAACTGGACCCCTGATCTTTATTGCTAAGGCCAGCATAAATAATCATTGATAAGGTAACAAGAAAATAAACGAAGAGAGGATGCAGAACTGCTCCGGGAGCCAGATTACAACCCTTCAACCAAACAAGGACCGAGGTTGTAACCCTTCGCCTGAACAGAATTGGACCCCCGATCTTTATTGTTAAGGCCGGTATAAATAATTAATCGTGCTTGTTGAAGTAAGGTAAAATATGACGAGCATGGCATGGGGTACAAAAAGACAATAAACGAAGAGAGGACACAGAACTGCTCCGGGAGCCAGGTTACAACCCTTAAACCAAACAAGGACCGGGGTTGTAACCCTTCGCCTGAACAGAACTGGACCCCCGATCGTTATTGTTAAGGCAAGCATCAATAATCATGTCATGTCACAATCTTGCACAGGATCAGGATAAGACTAAGCTGGAATTAACTCCATCCAATCAATCATGGCCAATCAAGAGTACGGCTTGATACTTTTAACTAACTAGGGTTATCACAGCCTAGTTACTAGCAAGATGCAATAAGATTATTCCAACAGCCACAAGCCCTGTAGACCATCCGGTTATCCGGATCGAATGTCCATTTATGAAGGGTGCACCACATGACTGTGTGCTGGAAATGTGCCCTACTCGTCGGTAGGCTACAAGTCCACTGAATGTGCCCAGATAACGGGATTGCCTGTAGAAGGGAATCTCTTCATGACTACTGAATCATTCTAGTTAATTAGCCTTAGTCAATTTCAGTAGGTACCCCTGACCGTGGTACTCAGGGATCCCCATCCTAGACATGATGCAAGACAGTACCAGTTTATTTGTACAAACACAATCGCCCATGGTGTCCAGGTCTTCCATACTTGTCATGCTGTACTAGCTGTCGCAACAACATATCGAGGTGTATCATGTCAGGGTTATTTATCAAGAGCACGCCATGACGGGCCACTATCGTATTCTATCCTTACATCATTATAAATGAGAAAAGTTGTATAAATAGTTAATAACATATTCTGGAAGCCAAGGAAAAGATCTACAACTTTCATGTTGGGAGTTGGAAGAAATTCTGGCCATAAATCAGTCAAATAGGACAAGAAAAATAACCCATTTAGATACTATACGGCCAATAGTGAATTGGGGGCTCATGCGATAGTAGATGGGTACTCATCTATGCAGCTGAGTAGATGGGTACTCATCTATGCGGCTGAGTAAGTGGGTACCCATCTAAGCGGCTGAGTAAGTGGGTACCTATCTATGCGGCTGAGTGAATGAATCTCATACGGCTGGGTGAATGAATCTCATGCGGCAGAGTGAATGAATCTCATGCGTCTGGGTAAGTGGGTACCCATCTATGCGGCTGAGTGAATGAATCTCATGCGGCTGGGTGAATGAATCTCATGCGACTGAGTGAATGAATCTCATGCGGCTGGGTAAGTGGGTACCCATCTATGCGGCCGAGTAAGTGGGTACCCATCTATGCGGCTGAGTGAAATGAATCTCATGCGGCTGGGTAAGTGGGTACCCATCTAAGCGGCTGAGTGAAATCAATCTCATGCGGCTGGGTAAGTGGGTACCCATTTATGCGGCTAAGTAAAATGAATCTCATGCGGCTGGGTAAGTGGGTACCCGTCTATGCGGCTGAGTAAGTGGGTACCCATCTATGCAGCTGAGTGAATGAATCTCATGCGGCTGGGTGAATGGGGACCCATCTTCTCAGAAAACCTGAGAAGGATGGCCATGGAACCCTTAGCTTCCAAGCTCCATAAAACCTTCACCGTAAGTCCAAATTTGGACTTCCATAGGTCAAAATGGGGTAGAACGAAATTCTCTACAATATGGAACCATCAAAACTTGGAAATAACAATGTTAAGTAGATCAATACCCAAAAAATCTGAAAATACTATAAACTTAGATCTACACAAATTGAGCCATGAAAATTAAAAATGGCAAGTATTAAAGTGTTTTAGAATGCTGTGAAAAAGAGAATAGAACAATAAAATTTGTGTTCCTCCATGAAGCAAGAAGCACTTGCCTAAGCTCTCTCTCTCTTTCTCACTCTCCTGGTGGTTGAAGAAGTAATGGTGGAGAAGAAGAAGTAAATGAAGAGAGAGAATGAGGGGAAATGATTAAATAAGAAGGGTGGTGGTAGGTAGGAGGGTTCACCTTGGCTCATGATGAACCAAAGTAAACCAAGCCAGCCGAACCAACCCATGAATAAATCAGCTAATGAAATGCTAGAATAAATTAAGCAGGGAGACATACAATACGGGTCAAATTACGTATACGTATACCAAGATACGTAATACGAACCACATGCATTACAACTCTACCCTCCTTAAAAGAATTCCGTCCTCAGAATTTAATTAAGAGGCTAGAGGGACAAGAACAAGCTATACTATCACAGGTAAGCTATATTAGGCAATCAATCAATCAACCAATCAATCATGCAAGCAAGGAATCGAAGACATGAGGCATAAGAAAGACATTATACCTCACGAGTCAAACAGGTCGGGATATTGCGATCGGATATCATCCTCACGCTCCCATGTTGACTCACCCAAAGAGTGATGACCCCAAGCAACTCGGACTAACTTGATAGTCTTGTTCTTGAGTGTCTTCTCTCTTCGGTCCAATATAGACATGGGCCTCTCCTCATACGAAAGGTTGGTACCAACAACCAATTCCGAATAATCCAGGATGTGGCTCGGGTCTGGAATATACCGTCGCAGTTGGGATACATAGAATACGTTATGCACCTCACGTAGTAATGGTGGAAGAGCGAGACGATAGGATACATCTTCTACTCGCTCCAGAATATCGAACGGTCCTATATACCTAGGACTAAGCTTTCCTCGCACGCCAAAATGAATGACGCCATGGGTAGGCGAGATCCTAAGGAATCCATGGTCACCGACAGAAAATTCAAGTGGTCGCCGATGAGAATCAGCCCAATGACGCTGGCGATCTAGTGCAACTCGAAGATGATCTCGAACTCTTCTGACCACCTCAACTGTCTGAGCAATCATTTCTGGACCGAGCATCTTTCTCTCTCCGACATCGTTTCATGCTAGCGGGGATCGGCACTTCCTACCATATAGTGCCTCGAACGGTGCCATCTGGATACTAACTTGGAAACTGTTGTTGTACGAGAACTCTACCAGGTGCAGGTGATCTTTCCACGAACCACCGAAGTCGAGTGTACATGACCGCAACATATCTTCAAGAGTCTGGATCGTGCGTTCCGACTGGCCATCTATCTGTGGGTGATGCGCTGAGTTGAACTGGAGGCGAGTCCCCAAACTCTCTTGCAAGCTGCACCAAAAGTGCGAAATAAATCTGGAATCTCTATCCGAGGTGATACTGACTGGTACACCGTACAATCTGATAATCTGTCGAAGGTACATCTTCGCTAGCTGAGCCATCGACTGACCGACTCTGATAGGAAGAAAGTGAGCCACCTTCGTGAGCCTGTCTATGACAACCCAAATAGCGTCTCTGCCAGCCGGGGATCTAGGCAATCCAGTCACAAAATCCATGGTTATATGCTCCTATTTCCACTTTGGAATTGGCAATGGTCGAAGTAGTCCAGCTGGTCTCTGATGTTCAGCCTTAACTTGTTGGCAGACTAAACAATGAGAGACAAACCGGGCTATCTCCCTCTTCATGCCATTCCACCAAAAGTGCTGGCGAATATCACGGTACATTATAGTACCGTCGGGATAAATGGAATACTGTGAACTGTGGGCCTCTGCCATGATCTCCTGTCTGATATCTCCACTGGGTACACAAAGATGCTTTCCATGTCGAAGGGTACCGTCTTTATGGATACATAACTCTGGTCTTCGTCCTGCCTCACACTCTGCTCTGAGTCGCTGAAGCTTGGAATTGTTTGCTATTGATTGTAAAAGAACAGAACAATTATCGGAGGACTGAACTTAGACTCACAATACAAACTCGCTCGTACAAAGAAAGCCTAGGGACGAAAACCTAGGTACAGCAGACTAAGTACGATTGTTTATTTTTGATTCTGGGGGGTGACGATAGAGGCTCGGGAAAGCGACGGCCGCTCTGCCTTACTCCTTGGACGATCAGTATGCAGTCTTGGCTCGGGAAAGACCTGCTTGGCGTTGACGAAGAAACGCTCTTCTTGCTCTCCTCGGATTGCTCTCCTGGCTTCTCTCTCTCTCTGTGATTATCAAGAAGGAAGGGGGAGCTCTCTCTGTGTAGATCTCTCTCTTCTTATTTCTTTTGGTGCCGACCTCTCTCTCTCTTCTTCTTCTCTTTTTTTTTCACAAGGAAATGATGCTGGCTATTTATAAGAGTGGGGGGGTGATCATTAGGGTGTGCTAATGATTATCTGTTTGGAATGTCGACGCTCCTTCATTCTATCTGAACCCTTGATCCTGATTATAGTGAATCTCGGCCATTAATGCGGATAGCATCGTATCCCATGAGCAATTAATACTAGCTGCTTTAAATCCTCGTGATTGATTATGCTAATGTCTGATTGCTCGCCACGTGTCCTATTAGCTTGATGATAAATGATATGCCCTGATCTCAGTAATTATGACGATGATGTCAAATATATTTGTTGAGATTCGGTTAAATCTCTTATTGATCCCATGCCACGTATCTTAATTGTGAGTCCTGTCAGAGCCGCATAGGATTGACTATCCTCGAACCGCAGAGAGATACTCTTCCTGAGCCGCATGAGACAATGCCTCATCGAGCCGCAGGGGACGAACCTTCCGTGAGCCGCATATGCATAGTCTTTGCGAGCCGCATGAGCTAGCATTATATTGAGTCGCAGGGATTGAGCTCTCGGTAGCCCGTATATAGCTGATTTCTGCTAACCATATAGAGTGACTTCTTCGTGAGCCGCATGGAGCTGTTTTCCATTTAAGCCGCATGAGATTTGCCACGTAGCAACCTAGGATTTCTGACGGTTCGGGTCAGAGATCTTCTTCCTTTCCCGAAAAGTCTATCATTATGGCAGAGCCATTATGACACTTTATGTCAGAGCAGTCACAGTCGCCAAGTCGTGTCAGAGCATTAAATGAGGCCACCCCCAAACGACCAGCTGTAGGGAAGGATCACACATGGCATCCATCGAGCCGCATATGCCTTGCTGAACCGCATACGCTCCCGAGCTGCATACGATTGAGAGTCTTCTTTGAACCGCATAGGGCCGCTCCTGTGTGAGCCGCATAAGCTTCTTACTCCGAGCCGCATGGATCATTATTCTAATATTTTCTATGCTTCTAGAGGACTCCCTTCAAAGTTTTCAATTTGTAAAAATTGGAATACTTTGAACAAGAAGCATGGCCCCGTTCATGCCGCATAGGATTTTTCTGTCTGCCTGAGCTTCCTAGCCGCATAAGTGCCTTAGCCGCATAAATTCATCTGGCCGCATGAACTGGTTGCCACGTGTCCTGAACACGTGTGCAAATCTTCATTAAGTGCCTTTGATTTGATTTAACGCCACCTTTTGGGGGAGGATCCCAAGAGTCGGTTTTGCCTTGACCGAAGCATTTTGCCTTTATTCTTTGGGGGCGGCGCGCAATCCGAGGCATACTCCGAGACGTCTGTTCGTTTTGTGGGTCTCTTTTGCCTATAAATAGGAGTCTTTAAGCCTCTTGGGGTTTTTCTTTACCTTCTCTCTTTGCTCTGAATCTCTATTTGCTGTCTTTGCTCTTCGTCTTTTAGCAACCGACAATGGCTCCCAAGAAGGCTGCAGCATCGAAGGCCGCCTCATCTTCTGCGGCAGCGAAGGGCAAGAAAGCCGCGTCTTCATCGACTGCGGCGGCGAACATGGCGGCTCCTCCGTTGACTGACGTACCCGCTTTTTACCCCGACGTCCATCCGCCTATCGCTGGTAAGGCTCCCTTAATATGAACTGCCATGGCTATGCCGCATATTTTATGCACGAGCCTATATTCCAAAGTACACTATGTGTCCGAGTCATGTCTGGGCCGCATGGGGTATGACCCAGGTTTGATCCGCATGGAAGTGGTTGCGTAACTACTTCTTTAACAGGGCCGCATAAGCTCATCCTCGCTGTACTGCATAAGCTCATCCTTGCAGGGCCGCATAAACGTTTTCGGGCCGAACATACTCCTTTTGGACCGCATAAGTTCCTCCGTACTGAGTCGCATGAGCTCCCTTCGAACGGAACCGCATGATTTTACTTGGACCGCATGGGCTCTTTCAAACTGAGCCGCATAGGCTCATTTGAATTGACCTGTATAAACCGAGCCGCATCTATGCTGAGCCGCATAAGCATCATGTATTTTTGTCGTTTCAGCTATCATTTTGACCTTGTTTCTTTTGCCTTTCTTCAGTGACTCTGCCCGTGAATCCTGCTGGGGAACTTATGGTAGGCTCGCGTCAGTTTGCCTCGGGCGTTCATCGGGATGACTTAGTTCATCAAGTGTCCGAACAGCTACTTGTTGATGAACCTCTGGAGCGACTAAATGCCATCAGGGTTCAATCCTTTCAGTTCCTTGTTGATATGATAAGCTCTGGGCAGTCTGACGGGAAATATCTAAAATCGGTCTTCCTCTTTGGGGATGCGTTGGTTGTAGAAAACACCCGAGTGTTGGATGTTTCGGAGAGTTGGGATTTTGACCTGGACGGGATGCCGATTCACATCCCTATTATGAAGCGCCATTTCCCTTTTGAGTGGTTCAATATGATCGTTCTGGATAGGCAGATGCCGGACACCCTCACTCCAACCAGACCGGGGATGTTTGTTGGTAATATCCGTTATAACAGAGCCACTGGGTCAGTGCGCGCAGTCAAAGATCCGGCCAGTCGGTCCGTGATGGGGTTAGTTCCAGGTACCTTCATCAACACCCCTGGTCCTAACTTTTCATTCTTCCAGGCTGATACCTTCCTGAGTCAGCTTGCTCGCAAAAGGTCCTATCCTATTGGTAGGTTGGTCCTGCCGAGCTGGGTACACCCCATTCCTCCGTGGGCTAATCTGTCCTCATGGATCCTACGAAAGTATGAAGAGTTTTTGCGGGGAGTCAACCTTTATGAAGCTATACGGGGTACCAGCCATGGGTTGCCCGTTAATAAGCCACTGTTTATGGCCCTTTTGGAGATGTACAATCATCGAACGGGGACCTTTTTTACCCCTGTTGGAGAATTAGGGCTCGCTCTTCACGAGATGTATGCTGTCTCCAAGCTCCCCTGGGGGGATGAACCCTTCGAAGTGTACACGCCGACGAATGAGGAGCTCCAAGATTTGGATCAGCGATTCCCCGGTTTCGTCACCGTGTATCAAAAATTATTATGCCATCATAGCACCTGTCACCGGACGACTATCCAGAAAAATGATAGCTCGGAGGGGGACTCTCCCCATACTAAATCTTGGGTTGCATACCTTTTCAAATTTAGCACGGCTGGCCAGGTTACTTCCCGAGATCGTTTAACTCCTAAAGAAGTGGAGGTCCTGATGTCGACTGCCCGGAGGTCGAAGTCTCAAAGTGACAGGTTCGGGAGCCAGATTGACTCCTTTAGCTACTTTCGTTATGGCACTCGACGGTTGTCCGAGAAGGCACTCTTGGCCGTATTTTTAATGGTGTGGCTGCGCAATTGCGTGGTCTCAGGAGGGGCAGGCTCTATTGAGAGGATCAGTCGCCACTTTATTCTTCCTGCCGTGAAGTTGGCCTTTGGGGTCAGGCTGGCCCTCCTTCCTGCCATGGTGTGCAGTATTCAACATGGTCTTTGCGCCTTCGCGTCCAAGGTCATTGCTCGTGACGTGGCAATAGATTTTGAACGTGTAGAATTGCCTTACCATTACTTGCTGGGATGGCTATTGCTGCATTATCAATCCTTGATGAGACCCGGGACGGGAGATGGCGTTACAGGTGATGACGCGTTTCTTTTCAAGTATCACCACCAGCCTTGGGAATGTAGTACCATGCCGGCGTGTCGGAGGATGCTGGCAAGGGTGGATGGGTACAATTTCTTCGTATCCGTTCCTCGTTTCACTGATCAAGAGGTGAGGAGTGTTCATGTTGATGGGGTCGGACCTCCTCATTTCTTGCCTGAAAAGATGCATTTCTGGCTGCGCAACATTCGCCCGGCGTATCTAGTTTACCGGAATCGCACCACTGTGTATTTGGAGCCCTACTTGCCTAGTAGGTTTGCCCGTCAATTTGGGTATAGTCAGCTATTCCTCGAGCACCCCAGTTCTCACCTGGGATTTGAAGGCAGCATTCTTGATGGTATCAGAGCATGGAGCTACTATGACACCTGTCATACTCGGACTAGCTTCTTGGTCCCTGTCGCAAATGTGACGGATGAAATCCTGCATATGGCAGCCCTGTATCATGTCACGGCGAATCCTCCTCCCCTCGATTTTGACTTGAGGACTAGCTTCATTGTGGGCACTCGCCTAGCGGAGAAGGCTATGACGTCGAGAGCAAAGAAGAAAAGGACGAATAGGGTTTCCTCGCCCGATTCCGAATCCTTCGACACAATTGAGGAAAATAATGAACGGGACGGTAAAGACTCCTTTTCTTTGGGTGATGGGATAATGGCGGGTCAGCCTCCCGTTATGGCGGCTGAGATGGCGACGGGACAACCGTCGGCCATATTTGACGAAGCAGTGGGCCCGTTACCGTCTGCTTCGGAGGAGGCACGGGTAGATCTATCGCCCGCCATGCCTGGTCCTTCGCGTAAGCGAGGCAGGCATGAGCCTACCGGCGGAGAGGTAACTTTTTCTGTAAAGAGAGCGGCTGTCGGTCCCCGTAGGCTGCTTATTACGGAGAAGGGTAAAGGTGCAGACGATGTTCCGGAGGTAAGTCCAAGTCGGAGTTCTATCTTTGTTGTAGCTTTCTTTCCTCTCGGGGATATGACTTGATCATTTTTCTTTGTAGGCGTCTGACGAACCAGGCTCTCCTGAACCATCTGCTGCTTCGATAGTTGATCCGGCCCTTGCCGCTTTGCTTAGCGACACGTGTGCCGCGGTCCTCTCTGCGGGGGCTCTCTCAGCGGCGACTAAGGACTCCCAAGCTGCTGAGGCCCCAGCCCAGGGTGATAAGATTTCTGAATTTCAACGAGATGACGCCATCCTCGGTGCATCCCCTCCCGAGGATGCAAGAGCAGATGAGTCCTTTATTCCTGACTCGGAGGCTGTTGGTGAAGAGGTTGTGATGGCTGTAGGCGAACCTCAGCCTCCACATTCCTCTACTGGTAAGCTGAGCCACATATTGACTACCGAGGGGGCTTATTTGCTCTATCAGCATGTCCTTCGAGTCAAGTCGATTCATGGTTGCCTTGGCCGTGCAGGTCCTGACCCTTTATCTCCTGCCGCTGATGTTCTTGGGGAAGGCCCGGTCCACCGTGATCAGGGGGAAAGGAGCGTTTTCTCCCCTTCGTCATCGCATGTTGAGGGACATCCTGCCAGCTCCGGGCAGATGGGGATGGAGTTGGTGCTGGCCCCGGCCTCGTCTTCGGCTGCTTATACGGCTCCGGAGATTGACTTCTCGACCCTGCCGAGCATCCAAATTTTGCGGGCCGCTGAAGAGGAATTAGCCGATGTTCAAGCGTCCTTCCACGCGGAGTTGGTTTCTCTTGTAGCAGGAGCGGCAGATTCCGTCGTGTCTTCTTCCGTGCTACCAGCCATACTCCCGTTGACACCGGTTTCCTCGGAGGCTCTGGACGAGGTGACGCAGGATGTGGTTGACAGCTTCTATCGCCACTTAGGGAGGGGTGTAAACGCTGCCGTGGAATGGGGGGTCCCTTTTTCTCTGTCTCTACGGGGAGCTCGGGGCCAAATTGACACTCTGAAGGGTCTTCCTGGCGGGCTGGGGTTAGCAGCGCTCCTGGAGCCTAAGTTGACAGAGGCTGACCAGCTTGTGACCCAACTGCTGGCAGTACGGCAGGCTGGTTTGCCTGCTGCGATCGAACGAGAGCGGGGCTTCCTGGTTGCTACTTGGGACAGGATCAAGCTCGCTCGAGAGACTGTCGGACCGGCTGTGCAGGGGGATCTTGACAAGTTCTCCGTCTCCTATGACCGACTGGGTCGTCGGAGTCAGGCTTGTAGGGCCCGGGAAGAATCTGCCTCTCGTGGAATAACTGACACGAAGGAGCGGATTCTCGCACTCCAGAAGGAGTTGGCCTTCTTAGAGTCAGAGCGGGAGACTGCTCATGCAGAACAGGAATCGATTGCTCAGGAGGCCGAGAGGGTTTCCCGATCTTCTGTCAACCTGGAGAGGGCCTTCAAGAAGTTTGAGGACAACTGGCAAGCCCATGCTCATCTGGAGGATGCGGCGGTGCTGAACCAGGAGGCGGAGCGTCGAGCCAAACAGAGGCTTGAGCGGTCGGTTGCCTTGGTAAAGGACCGTCTCATGGCGTTATGTGCTCCAGAGCAGTAATCCGTCCTCTGTCTTCTCTTTTTTTTTCTCTTTTCTCTTTTAATTTTTGTAAGGGATGTGATCCCCGCTGATGTAGCCCTTTGATTTTTGAATAAATGAGCATGTTTCAACTCATCTTTTCTTTCTTGTACTTGCGGTGTTTATGGAACCGGATTTACTGGAGGATTATTTGTGGACCTGTTACCCTAGGCGTACCTTGGTTTTAGGTATGGATAACAAGTTTGATTAGGATGTCCAGGACAGCCACGACAAAATGGTCATGGATGTTCTCGGTACTGGGGGAAGGAATGCCGTAGAGCAGCTGGGCTCCCGGGGCATGGTAAGATGGTGGATTTATGCTAAGAAGCTTAGCAAGGGATATTTGTGGGCCTATTATCCTTGGCGTACCCTGGTTCAGGATACGGATAATGGGATGAAAGGAAACCAATCACATTTGCTCAGAGATTATGATGACATGGCAAACATGAAGGTTTTATCGTGAAATCTTCCTGCTCAGAGGTAATGAGAACATGGCAGGAGAGACTTTACGGAAGCTATTTGTGGTCAACAGAGGACATTTGTGGTCAACAGAGGACATTTGTGGTCAACAGGGGACATTTGTGGACCTATTATCCTTGTCGTACTCCGGTTGTGGGTACAGACAATAGGTTAAAAGGGGATCGACATACTTGCTCAGAGGTAATGTGGACATGGCAAATATGACGATTTCTTCGACGGAGCCTTCCCACTCAGAGGTAGTGAGGACATGGCAGGAGTGGGCTCAATGAAGATTGGGTACATAGAACGACTCAGAGGTAGGAGAACGTGGAAGTTCTATGCGAGGGGGCGGTTTGTTTTTGGTGGAAGTGAAGACGACTCAGAGGTAATGAGGACATGGTCGTTTCGGAAATTGGTGGATCAACTACCCTTTTTGTGCACTGGGAGTGCGGGTAGTGAATCCTTGAGGGAGGATCTCTGCTAGGAAGAAAGTTCAGAGGTATAATCATACTTGACTTACTATCTGAAAGAGTGACCGAAATGTAAGTTCAGAGGCACCAGCTGGTACATAACTTGGTAATTTTGACTATTGAGGGAGTGAGAGTACAGCGGCACCAGCGGGTGTATGACTCGATAATCTGAAATAGGGTGGATGAGAGTTCAGTGGTTCTAAAGGGGTACATGACTCGATAATCTGGAGAATGATGGATGGGAGTTCAGTGGTACTAAAGGAGTACATGACTCGATAATCTGGAGAATGATGTTCAAACATAGTATTTCTTCAGGAACTTGCCGTTGACGGGCAACATGAGCAAATCTCCGTTTGGCTTAGCAAGGCGGTAGGCGCCGTTGGAGAACACGGTCTCGATGACAAATGGACCTTCCCATTTTCGCTGGAACTTACCGGTGGTCTTGTGAGTCATGAGCATCGGTCTCCGGACTGCCAGAACAAGATCACCCACTTGGAATGTTCTGATTTTAACTTTTTTGTTGAAGGCTCCTGAGATGCGTGCTTGGTATAGCTCGATCCTTTGCTGAGCTAGGAGGCACTTTTCATCTAAAGCCTCCAACTCTTGTAGTCGTCGTCGGTAGTTATCATCCGTCGTCAATTGATAAGTGAGGGCGACGCGGAGTGAGGGGATCTGAGTCTCCAAAGGAAGGACTGCCTCGCTTCCGTACACCAGAGAGAATGGTGTATTCTCAGTGGCTGTTCGAACCGTGGTGCGGTAAGCCCATAAGCACTCGTCGAGCTTCTCGTTCCAGTCGTGTTTGTTGGAGGAGACGAACTTCTTGAGGAGTTTGATGATTATTTTGTTGAATGCCTCTGCCAACCCGTTTGCTGCCAGGTTGTATGGTGTCGAAGCGACATTCTGAATGCGGTGCTTATCGCAGAATCGGTAGAATGCATGGCTTATAAACTGTGGACCATTATCATGGATGATTCTTCGTGGTAGTCCGAAGCGGTAGATAACGTGATGCTTAAGGAAGCTGATCACGTTTGAAGTTTTAACTTCTGCGAGTGGGACAGCCTCCGCCCACTTGGAGAAATAATCAGTGATCGCAAGTATGAAGCGGTGTCCTCGGGAGGAAGGTGGGGTGATTGGACCAATGATATCCATTCCCCATGCTTCGAATGGCCAGGATGCCACCGTTGGATGCAGAAACTCGGATGGTTGATGAATAAAATCCGCATGGACTTGGCAGGCCTTGCATTTTTTGGCATAATCTATCGCATCTGCCACCATTGTGGGCCAGTAGTAGCCCATCCGGCGAAGGCGGTCCTGTAGCTTAGGGCCGGGTTGATGGGCCCCACAGACACCGTCGTGAGCTTCTCGTACAGCTTCTGTAGCTTCCGCGTTCGACAAACACCGGAGCAATAATCCGTCGTAGGAGCGGCGATACAATATTTTCGTCTCTGTATCGTAGAAGAATCTGAGAGAGCGTCGTCTGATAGAGGTAGCTTCCTTTGGATTCTCTGGGAGGATGTCGTATACGACGAAGTCGATAAACGGCTGTCTCCAGTCCGGTGTGTCATCGACCGTCTGGGCGGAATAACTTGCCATGGCTTGAACGTTGTTCTTGGGACAGACCAGTTCGTGGCCTATTACGTCAACCGAATGATGAGCTTGGTTCGGCACTGCTAAGAAAGCGGCAATGCCTGCTAGGGTATCGGCTTCGATATTTTGGAGTCTGGGGACGTGTTCGATGAAGAATCCCTCGAATGATGAGATAATGTTGATCACAATTTGATGGTAGGGGATCATGTCTTCATGGCGAACCTCGTACGAGCCCCTGATCTGATTGACGATTAGTTGGGAGTCGCCGTATGCTTCAAGGTATTCTACCCCCAGCTCTTTTGCAAGTTGGAGGCCAATGACCAGAGCGTTATATTCGGCCACATTGTTGGAGCAGGGTTCCGTGAGGGAGTAGGCGCGATTGATCACCAGCCCAGTAGGAGAAATTAATACCACTCCGACCCCGACGACGATGTTTCCCTTGGGTCCGGTCCTTGAGGCGCTATCGAAGAACATTTGCCATATGTTATCGTGGATGGCTGTATTCGAATCGGCGACCTCGTCTGGGATCTCTTCATAGATTCTGGATGACTCCGATCCCGGGTGGGCTGCCAAAAAGTCTGCGAGGGCTTGACCCTTAACAGCCTTTTGCGGGACGAAAATCATATGATAGGGGGACAGCAATATTGCCCATGTGGCGAGGCGAGAGCTGAGGGCCCCTGGTTTAGTCATAAGGACTCTGAGGGGGTTGACTCGCGAGATCACATGTATGGTTTGTCCTGTGACATAGTGCCGCATCTTTTGAATAGTGAATACCAGGGCGAGACACTCCTTCTCTACGGCGGTGTATCGATGTTCTGGCCCGATCATCATTCGGCTGAGATAATATATGGCCTGCTCGTGGCCTGCATCGTTATTTTGTGCTAGCAGGGCACCAAGGGAGTGTTCCATCGCTCGTACGTAGAGCAGGAATGGTTTTCCGGGGATCGGGGCCACCAGGACTGGGGGATTCGACAAATATTCTTTGATGTCGTCGAAAGCACGCTGGCATTCCTCGTCCCATACGAATGAGACTCCCTTCTTCATGAGGTGTGTGAACGGTCGGCATCGCCCGGAGAGGTTGGAAATGAACCTCCTGATGTAAGCTAGCCTCCCTTGGAGGCCTCTGAGTTCGCGAAGATTTTTCGGGGGACCCATCTCCATGATTGCCTTCGTCTTCTCAGGGTCTACATGGATGCCCCGTGCCGTGATGATGAAGCCTAAGAATTTCCCGCTGGATACGCCCAAGAATGATTTCGTAGGGTTCATCTTCGGGTTGTGGGCTCTCATCAGGTCGAATACCGTTCTCAGGTCTTGCAGATGATCTTCCTTATGGCGACTCTTGACGGCGATGTCGTCGACATAGTATTCTACTATTTTGCGTAAATGTTCTCGGAAAATGATACTCATGGCCCGCTGATACGTAGCGCCAGCATTCTTTAGACCGAATGGCATGACTGTGTAGCAGTATGTACCAATCAGCATTCGGAATGATGTGTGCTTTTCGTCGTCGGGAGACATCTTGATTTGATTGTACCCCAAGAATCCATCCATGAATGACATACGTTCAAAGCCGCATGTGTTGTCGATCATGATGTCTGTGATGGGGAGGGGAAACTCGTCCTTCGGACATGCCTCATTCAGATTACGGAAGTCGATGCAGATTCGGATCTTCCCATTTTTCTTAAGGACCGGCACTATGTTAGTGACCCAATCAGGATGTTGCTCTTCACGAATGAAACTGCTGGCTATTAGCTTGTTGACTTTGGCTTCAATTGCGTCCATGACGCCTGGGCGGAAGCGTCGTTGTTGCTGTTTGACTGGCTTTGCATCTGGCCGTATGTTGAGTTTATGAAGAGCGATATCGGGGTCTAGCCCCGGCATGTCCTCGTAAGTCCACGCGAACACGTCGATATATTCTCTGACGAGTTTCAGCAGCGATTCTCGTTCTTTGTTTGTCAGGCTTTTACTGATAAAGATCGGTTTTGGAGAAGATTCGCTGCCGAGATCCACTTGTATGACCTCATCTTCAGTAGGAGGTTCTCTCAGTTCAAACCATTTTTCCCATTGCGCGTCTAATTGCTGGGCCCATGGTTCTAGCTCAAGGATTTCGGGGATGTCTTCGTCTTCCTCGTAAGCGTCAGCGAACGCCATGTTGACTGACATGATTTGTCTGAACACATCTCCGATGCTGGTATCTGAGTCGGAAGTCGGTGATCCGGTTGAATGTGACTGCCAGTCGCATTCTTCATCTGAGCTTTCAGGGGTCATAGTAGGCGTTACATACCCTAAACCGCATCGGGTTTTGTTATAGTAGTTCCGTGGTTTGCCCGTCGGGGCTGGCATCTTCAAAGGTAATCGTCGTCCAGTACCGTAGTTCAGTCCTGGCGTTGTCTCTAGATCATACCCCTGTTTCTGCATGAGATATTTGGATTGAGGGCTATAGAGATACAGAGGAAGTCTTCCGGCATCTGACCCGAAGTCGACTTCTTCCATAGCGGGGGGATGTGGGTTGTTCGTCCGGCCGAAGATGATCGGGTGGTTCCCTCCCTCGACTATTCGGTAAGTACCTTCTACTGGAGTAAGTCGGATGGCGGTGTACACGTTTGTCACCTGTGTATGTAGGTGAGTGCCTATACCATGTTCCATAGCGTACATTGTATATAGCTTATTGAGCTCGGTGTAGTTCAAAGATAACCCTTTATTGATGAAGTAAGGTATCTTTTCTAGGGGGATTACATCATCTGCGGAGGGGGTATCGGAGTAGGCAGCCACATACTTGGCCAATTCTGGCTCTTCTTCGGCCACCCCCTGTATAAATGAAGACTGGGAGGACGACCTAGTCAGCTTGATCTTCAGAGGCTCAACTGGCGGAGCAGATCGTGGAGTTGTTGGTAAACTAGCAACCCCCAGTTTGGTACTTGATGTGAGGCGAGGGGTGGCTGGTTCGCTAGAAGTGTCAGACCTCGCATCGGGGTGAAGAACCTTCTTGGGAAGGCGTATTGTGAGCGGTCTGTTGGAGGGATTGGGCTTCCCCGTTTGGAGCTGACCGACTCTCGGTAGTCTGATGGTAAGTGGCCCTGTTATGGGTCTCGGCGCTTGGCCGGACTTTGGCAGCCGGATTCTCATCTGTTCTTCTTGTGCGGAGAGACTGATTGCGTCCTTACGCAGAGTGGCCGTAAGGGGTGCGGAATTGCCCGGTTTGCGAGCCTGAAGGTGGATCGTTAGAGGTTCTTCTGATCCTGTAGCCGTCTTGTTGTGAGCTTGCACATCTTCTTCGACCAGATGCTTCTTTGATTTCTCGTATAGACAGGAGTCTGAGTAATAAGATTCGACCCCCTTGAAGGGATCGATATCGGCAAACTCTGTCCTCACGAAGCCGTGCTTATCGACATATTTGAAGCACTGGTGTAGTGTGGAAGGCACGATCATGTAATCGTGTATCCAAGGCCGTCCCAGAAGGATATTGTAAGAAGTGTCGGCATCTATGACATAACAGGTGACTTCTGATTGGAGATCGCCGATCTGACACTTCAAACGGATCTTCCCTATTGGGTAGCTCCTGCCCGAATTGAAACCGCTAATGGCGGTACTTGTAGGTGTCAGGCGATGCATCGGAATGCGAAGATGATGTAGCAGACCCTTCAGAATGATGCTTATAGAGGACCCAGGATCAATGTACATTCGGTCCACCTTTACGTCGCCGATGTATCCAGTGTAGTATAGCGGGCGATCATGCAGGTTAGTTTTGATGAGCATATTTTGCGGAGAGAAGACGATATTGGGCATTGCTCCCGTACACGCACTATCTTGGAGCTCTGCAGGTTGGTTATCTCCCGTGAGGTTGACCTGAGCCAAGTATGCGTCGGCATTTTGGAGCGCCTCACTTAAAGCCGTGCGGACATCCTTTGAGAGCCTGAGGAGTTCATATAAGGACAATTTGGCCGGGGTATTAGCTAATTGCGCTAAGATGTCGAAATTGTAGGGCCTCTCCAGCTCCTGAGGTGTCTCCTTCCGGAGGGACTTGTCGAAGCGAGTCTCCTTCGGCCTAGGCTTGTCGGTCATCGAAGGCTGAGCCGGTCCCGGAGCATCATTGGTAGTGGGCGGATGATCATCAGTCGTGCTTTCGGTCACCGGTTGGGCTTGTGTTCCGGATCGAGTAGTGACGGCCGAGACTTCCTCTTCTTTCGCCGAGGCAGTACGGCAGGATCTGACTTTTTCACTTTTCCTTTTAGAAGGTGGAGAGGGCTGAGTTACCTCGTGGACTAGGTCCGGATGGACCCACATGATTTCCCCTCGTGATGTGGTGAGGGGTATTAGACCAGCGGCTTGATCGCGAGCAGGCGACAGATTAGCAATTTCTATTGTTGCCAGAGGGATAGGTATAACCCCGTCCTGAGTCTCTGTTGGAGGAAAGCTGTCGAATTGTACGGACACCATGTTGGCTGCCACGGTTACCTCTTCGAAATCGATGGCCAGGGCGTTCGAATCGATGAGGTTTTGGATATACCGTTTCAGTTGGTAGCAGTCGTGTGTCGCATGGTGGACGTAGTGATGGTAATGGCAGAACTTTGGGTTCTCCAAATCAGCCGGCCGAGGCTCCCGTCTTGGTGGAGGAAGCTGAATCCTATCTCCTTGTATAAGCATGTCCAAGATAGGCTTGACGTGACCGTCTTCAAAGGAATAAGTGATTTGAGGCCATTGTTTGTCTGCTGGCTGTGGCTCGGGCTTCTGGGCTGTATCGGTCACCATAGCCTGCTTGCCTTTGTTGTCCCGGTTGTTGGAGGGGCTACCCCCATTGTCGTTGCTGGTGTTGGGACGCTTGCTCTTGTTCTCTCCCTCCGAGATATGCAACCCTAGTTGGCGAGCCTTCTTCAATCGTTCTTCAGCACTTATAGCACTGATGATAAAAGCCTTCCAATCCTTGAACTGACTTTCGCCCATCCAGAGACTAATTGTTGGAAGTAGTCTCTTTTGGCAAATTTCAATCAAAGAAAAGTCCGGGTTGCCAGATGGTAACTTCATTGCGGTTTGACGAAACCGCTCAATGTAATTTCTCGTCAGTTCTCTCTCCTTGAACGACGTCCATGAGGGTAGACATCATAACATCCTGCCCTACCTCATAGAACCTCTCCAAGAACAAGCGTTTGAAGCCAGCGAAGGAGTGGATGCAATTGTCTGGCAGGTTGCGGTACCAATCGAAGGCGACTCCTTCCAATGCCCCAATGAATAATCGCGTGAGGATAGCGTCATCATGGGGCAGATGGTCGGTAGTGACCTCAAAGTAAGTGATGTATCGACTTGCTGAAGTCTTGCCATCATATGGGTTGATATTGAACGGCTTATATCTTGGCGGAAAGGGAACATCCCTCAATTCAGCAGGATATGGTTGCCGTATTCTGAGGTCTTAAGAGTTTTCTCGGGCGTGGAACATTGCTCGGAGCTCCTGAACCTCTCTTCTTACCTCTCGGGCCTCATCTGTCGCGGTAGGGGCCGTTATCTCGGGAGGATTATTGCCCTGGTTTGGCGCCGCTGAATTTGAATCTACGTTGATTGCGGGACCCGCGCTTGTCTGGCCAGGTGTCACGCCCTACAGAGCAGGAAGTGCCGCTTTGATCTCGTCTACAGACTTGACCAAGGCATGCAATATGGCCTCCAACGTGTCGATGTGCTGGCGATCGCTGGAACCGCCTTGATTGCTATCTGTCATGAATACCGTCTTCACATGAGGAGTGACGGAGGGAGTGGTGGAGGATGTACCCTCCGAGTCGTACCCATGCGTCGAGAAATCATCTGGATATGTAGGGATGTTCTCTTCAGGTTCGGACTCGGAAGGAACACTACCCCCAGCTTCGGAGCTTGCTTCATCTCGAGAATCATGGATGTCCTCGGGGACATCAGCATCTGTTGTACCCGATGGGAGGGTTGTTTCTCGGGGTTCGTCTCCTTGAAATGTTGGATTATTGTGGACGTTCGGAGGAGTACTACCCCCAGCTCCTACGACCCCCAGGGTCGGGGACGATGAGTCTCCTGTTGCAGCAGATTTTGTCTTCGAACGGGTGTGTTGGTATACTCCAGTGGAGGGCAACCGTTTAGCCGACAATTTCTTAGCTGTAGTGGCTGATACCTTTGGACTGGAGATGCTTGTCTTCTTCCCTCTCCCCTCGGCGGGGACCTTCTGAGCGGAATTGCAGGAGACAACAGGAGGTGCCTCATCTCCTGAGTTCGGGTGCTGTAGTCTGTGGAAGACGGACGGACGATCTTCCGTCACTGCCGCGTTGTTGCAGCAGCAGTTGACGATGATCTGGGTACAGTGACGTCCATATGGGGATTTTTTGCACGCCGAGGCCCCTTCTCTTTCCTTGCGTTTGTGGAGGATCGCCTCACGCAGGTCAGAGGAACCACTCTGTCTGTTTGCCGTCGGGGATTGGACTTGAGCGGTTCTGTACAACTTTCCATCAGAGACCGGCATGATAATCAGCGGGACACCCTGATAGTCAGAGGTTGGGGCAGCTGTCTGGGCTTGATGAGCCCGCGCTGCCCTAGACTTCTTCTTTCTAGCACTTGTGGGTGCATAATAGGAAGAGTCCAAGTTGAGCATCACAGAGTCTGGCTTATCATCCAGAGAGTCATCAGGGTTCGGACCGTACGAGAGACGGTCGAAAACTGATCGAGAGGAGCATGGAGCAGATGCTATGCGGCTGGGAGCGGAAATCGTGCGGGCTGTCTGCATGCGGTTGTCTCCTGTTGTCGGACGAATTCTTATGCGGCTAGGGGTCACGACCGTGCAGGCCGGCCGCATGCGGTTGGCATCTGTGGCCGCATGGTTTTCTGTAAACGATTGACTTTACTGGCCGCATGAGTCTCATCCATGCTGTCGGGAACTGTAGTCGCATAAGTTATACGGCTGACAGAAGTAGCCGCATGAATTTTCTTCATGCGGTTGGCGGATGTAGCCGCATGGGCTTTCTCCTTGCGGTTGGCGGATGTAGCCGCATGGGCTTTCTCCTTGCGGCTAATGCTCTTCTGCGGTTCGGTCCGCATAGAGTCCCTCTTTGTCCCTGCAAGTCCAGCATCATAATGTTTTCTTCTGCCGGACTTGGGGACAGCAGAGTTGTCTACGATCTGAAGTGGGACCGCAGGAGAATCCTTCTCGCCGTCTTGAGCAGCAGAGGGTATCCCATCGAGGGCTTGAGGAGGAGCAAATGACTTCGGTCTCCATTCTTTGCGAGCCTTCGTGGTGCGGGTACGCTTCTGGACCGGGCCAGCACTGCCTTCAGAGAGCATCTCTTCGAACGCCTGTTGGTCGAAGCGGACGACCATCTTCTTTTGTGTGGAGCCAAGTTTGGCTGCATCTGATTGCGTCACCAACTCCTCAGTCGTGGAGAAGTTAGTCCCCAGCAGAGTCGCCATCGTGTTTGCCATTGATCGTAAAAGAACAGAACAATTATCGGAGGACTGAACTTAGACTCACAATACAAACTCGCTCGTACAAAGAAAGCCTAGGGACGAAAACCTAGGTACAGCAGACTAAGTACGATTGTTTATTTTTGATTCTGGGGGGTGACGATAGAGGCTCGGGAAAGCGACGGCCGCTCTGCCTTACTCCTTGGACGATCAGTATGCAGTCTTGGCTCGGGGAAGATCTGCTTGGCGTTGACGAAGAAATGCTCTTCTTTCTCTCCTCGGATTGCTCTCCTGGCTTCTCTCTCTCTCTGTGATTATCAAGAAGGAAGGGGGAGCTCTCTCTGTGTAGATCTCTCTCTTCTTATTTCTTTTGGTGCCGACCTCTCTCTCTCTTCTTCTTCTCTTTTTTTTACAAGGGAATGATGCTGGCTATTTATAAGAGTAGGGGGTGATCATTAGGGTTTGCTAATGATCATCTATTTGGAATGTCGGCGCTCCTTCATTCTATCTGAACCCTTGATCCTGATTATAGTGAATCTCGGCCATTAATGCGGATAGCATCGTATCCCATGAGCAATTAATGCTAGCTGCTTTAAATCCTCGTGATTGATTATGCTAATGTCTGATTGCTCGCCACGTATCCCATTATCTTGATGATAAATGATATGCCCTGATCTCAGTAATTATGACGATGATGTCAAATATATTTTTTGAGATTCGGGTAAATCTCTTATTGATCCCATGCCACGTGTCTTAATTGTGAGTCCTGTCAGAGCCGCATAGGATTGACTATCCTCGAACCGCAGAGAGATACTCTTCCTGAGCCGCATGAGATAATGCCTCATCGAGCCGCAGGGGACGAACCTTCCGTGAGCCGCATATGCATAGTCTTTGCGAGCAGCATGAGCTAGCATTGTATTGAGTCGCAGGGATTGAGCTCTCGGTGGCCCGCATATGGCTGATTTCTGCTAACCATATAGAGTGACTTCTTCGTGAGCCGCATGGAGCTGTTTTCCATTTAAGCCGCATGAGAGTTGCCACGTGGCAACCTAGGATTTCTGACGGTTCGGGTCAGAGATCTTCTTCCTTTCCCGAAAAGTCTGTCATTATGGCAGAGCCATTATGACACTTTATGTCAGAGCAGTCACAGTCGCCAAGTCGTGTTAGAGCATTAAATGAGGCCACCCCCAAACGACCAGCTGTAGGGAAGGATCACACATGGCATCCATCGAGCCGCATATGTCTTGCTGAACCGCATACGCTCCCGAGCCGCATACGATTGAGAGTCTTCTTTGAACCGCATAGGGCCGCTCCTGTGTGAGCCGCATAAGCTTCTTACTCCGAGCCGCATGGATCATTATTCTAATATTTTCTATGCTTCTACAGGAATCTGCTGACTGCGCCATCCGGATCCTCTCGACGATAGTGGACTGAACTTGCATGCTGGCCATCAATGCCACACTGGTAGGAAGGACAACTTCTATACCCATCTTCTGAAGATCGGCTAATAGCTCTGGTTGCGCTGTTAGGAAATAAACTCCGGCTCTCCTGCTCAATGCATCTGCAACAACGTTGGCTTCCCAGGATGATATTGCAGGTTGACATCATAATCCACAAGTACCTCTAGCCACCTTCTCTGACGCATATTAAGGTCCTTCTGGGTGAAAACATACTTCAGGCTCTTGTGATCGGTGAAAATCTTCACCCTATCTCCATACAAGTAGTGTCTCCAAAGCTTTAGCGCAAACACCACGGCTGCCAGCTCCAAGTCGTGGGTTGGGTAATTCCTCTCATGATCACGAAGTTGTTGTGACGTATAAGCTATTACCTTCCCATGTTACATCAAAACGCATCCTAAACCTCGGCCTGAAGCATCATAATACACTGAGAATCCTCCGGTCCCATCTGGAAGTGTGAGAATGGGTGCCGTCATTATGCCTCGCTTCAACTTCTCAAAAGAATCCTGACATTCTGCTGTCCAAGCAAACTGCACATCCTTGCGGGTCAACTGGGTCAATGGCGCTGAAATCCGAGCAAAGTTCGAAACAAATCGCCGTTAGTAGCCGGCCAATACAAGAAAACTGCGAACTTCTGTGACTGTAATGGGCACTGGCCACGACTCAATAGCCACGATCTTCTGGGGATCTACCTCCACTCCTCCTCGGGTGATGATATGACCCAAGTACGAAATGCGATCGAGCCAGAACTCGCATTTACTAAACTTGGCATACAACTTGCGCTCTTTGAGAATCTGGAGGACAACTCGGAGATGCTGCTCATGCTCCGCTTCACTCTTGCTGTAGACCAGGATGTCGTCTAGGAACACAATCACGAACTGATCCAAATGAGGCATAAAGATGCGATTCATGAGGTCCATGAATACAGCCGCCGCATTGGTTGCTCCAAATGGCATCACAAGGAACTTCCAATGCCCATACCTAGATCGGAAAGCTGTCTTCGGGATGTCCTGCTCTCTGACTCTGATCTGATGGTATCCTGATCGTAAGTCGATCTTCGAAAACACTGCTGCCCCTTGGAGTTGATCAAACAAGTCATCTATCCTCGGGAGAGGATATCTGTTCTTGATTGTCACTGAGTTCAAGGTACGATAATCTATACATAACATGGACGTACCATCCTTCTTTTTCACAAGAAGCATCGGGGCTCCCCAAGGTGATCCACTAGCACGAATGAATCCCTTGGTTCTGAGTTCTTCAATCATCTTGTATAATATCTCTAGCTCTGACGGCGCTATCCTGTAGACTCTCTCTGACACTGGGCTGATCCGAGAATCAAGTCGATATTGAACTCGATCTCCCGCTCTGGAGGCATCCCTGAAAGCTCTTCTAGGAAAACATCTAGAAACTTCTTAACTATCCGAGGTAACTGCACTGCTGCTACTGCCATCCGCAACACTGGAGGAGAAGGTTCGACTTCGTCTCGAGAAAAGGAAAACTCCGGCTCGCCTGGAATGCTAAAAATAACCCTGCCAATGTGGCAGTCTATCCTAGCATACTGGTCCCTCAACCAATCCATCCCTAAGACCACATTATAATCGGCCATCAAGAACTCTATCAATCTAGCGGAGAATTCTCTACCGCTAACTATGATCCGACACGAGGAAAATACCCTATCTACTCCCACAAGTCCGTTACCAATAAGTATATTGAGCCTTACTGATAATAACTCGGGCTTCAGTCCTACCCGTGTCGCAAATCGTGCAGACATAAATGAATGCGAGGCACCAGAATCAAATAATACTGAAGCTGAAAAGGTGTTGACGAGAATAGTACCTGCCACTACCTCACCTGGTGTTATTCCTTCTTCTTCCATGGTCAAGGCCAGCACTTGACCATGTCCTCTAGGGGCGGGTCCCCTTTACTGAAAATTCCTCTGCCTGCTCTGGATCAGGGCTTGGGCTTGGGCATACTGTTGCGGTCTCTGCTGCTGGAATACCTGGGCCTGCATCGGCAATGGCCTCGGAAACGGGTACTGCAGCTGCTGCTGCTGCTGGACTGGTGCTGGTCCTCTAACTGAAGGACTAGAGAAGGCCGACAAACTCCCCCTGTTCGGGCAGTTCCCAACCCTGTGGTCTGGGGCACCACAAACCAAGCACAAACCCTGTGCTCTGCGACACTCTGACAACACATGCCCTGGCTTCCCGCAGTGTGAACATCTCACTGTAAAAAACTGCTTCTTCTTCTGCTGCTGAGGGTGCGTCGGAGTGGAATGCTGAACCGACGTCACTGAGGCCGCCCGCCTCGGAGCTCCAATAGTCAAAGTCCTGGCTGCCGGGGCTGGTGCCGAAGATTGATTCATCTGACCGTGGGATCGCTTCCGACCTCCGGTCTTATCCACGATCCTCTGGAAGGTATACTCATGCCTCCTAGCTGCTCTCAATACTGTATTAAAAGTCTGATGCTCAAACTGCTCTACTGGCAATAAAATCTCTAGGTGGAGCCCATGCTGGAACTGCTGGGCTCTAATCGAACTCGGTCGCCACCAAGGTGGGAGCAAACCGACTAAGCCTGGAGAACTCGGCCGCATATCCATCGACCGTTCTGCCCATCTGCTTCAGATTGGTGAAACTCGTCTGTAGGTCATACCGAGCTACAGCATCAAAATACTTGGTCTGGAATCTCTCCCTGAATACTGCCCATGAAATAGGGGCCACTAATCCATCGGCCTGCACTGCCGACCAGCTGCGGGCAAGATCTAATAACTGCGGGCGCACCACGGCCACCTTCTCGTTCTCTGGAGTCCTGGCTACTTCTAGAATCACCTCTGTGTCCTGAAGCCAAACATCTGCGGCGATCGCATCTTCACTGCCGTCGAAGAAGGAAGGGTTCAAGCGCTTGAAGCTGTTGGCCGCGCTATTACCCTGATGACCTCCTCTGGTCAAAGCATCTGCCACCGCCTGGTGCAAGGCATCTCCGCGACGATCCTGGGAAGCTAATAGGGACCTGATGAGACCCACCAAAGTGCCATCATCAGGCTCTGTAGGCTGGACGGGCTGAATTGGTGGCTCTCCTCCGGTAGGCATGACTCTGGAGGCTACTCCTGAATGTTGGGCTTGATCTCCGGGTTGCTGCTGGTCCGCAGGAGGTGCTCCGCCTTGCTGATCGGCAGGTCCAGGAACAATGCCGCTGAAGAAGACGACATAGGGAACAATAAGGAAGGACCAGGACATATCAACGATATAAGGGCGAGTACTGATTGAGACATCTATTCGGTAAACCCTCACATATCTTGATTTATAAGACCTGTATGGGCCGCCACTTAAACCATGTAACGCCCAAGAACCAGAATACTGGAGAGCGGGGGCGTACATAGCCAGCTACGTATATTGAAGTGCAATCCACCTCGCTATACGGTCACGGCTGTCTAGATACATGAGGGTTTAACTACTAGCCAACAGTTTCCTATGGTCATGAACAAGCCTATTGTCTCAATCACAAGCAAGTAAGTGCTACAAGATGTAAGATCACCAAATATACAATGGTAAGGCATCCCAAACATTACATATTCAGCTGATCATGAAGCTAGTCATTACAAAATATCAGGACTAGCAAGAGTTTAGTCATACATGATCAACCCTAGGATCCGTCAACCATGTTACAGCCCGTAGACAGACAGTAAATAAGGTACAATACGAGCTAACACGTGCTCGTCGACTAAACGTCTCAAAAAAATAATTTTACAATAAAGTGGGAGGACAAAAAGAAACCCACTCATTGCCAGGGTTACGCCTGGTGGTCACCATCTGGCTGGAAGACAGGTGGACCCTCTGGTGCTGCTCCGATATCTGGCCACACAAAACCAGCTGGGTCAAACCCCAGAAAGAGTAAGTACCACAAAGGAGGCTTCACTTAGGAACTAAAACCAGCATATCACAATAGAATATTAAAGATAATAAATAAAGAACTGATAATAATAGAGATAACAACAGTAAACTGAGTACGAGAAAACCATTCAAGTAGCCAGGTCACAACCCTTAAACCAAACAAGGACCGGGGTTGTAACCCTTCACCTGAATAGAAACCCGTCTCAAATACTATTGGTACAGTGAAGACAATAAACGAAGAGAGGACACAGAACTGCTCCGGGAGCCAGGTTACAACCCTTAAACCAAATAAAAATCGGGGTTGTAACCCTTCGCCTGAACAGAACTGGACCCCTGATCTTTATTGCTAAGGCCAGCATAAATAATCATTGATAAGGTAACAAGACAATAAACGAAGAGAGGACACAGAACTGCTCCGGGAGCCAGATTACAACCCTTAAACCAAACAAGGACCGAGGTTGTAACCCTTCGTCTGAACAGAACTGGACCCCCGATCTTTATTGTTAAGGCCGGTATAAATAATTAATCATGTTTGTTGAAGTAAGGTAAAACATGACGAGCATGACATGGGGTGCAATAAGACAAAAAATGAAGAGAGGACACAGAACTGCTCCGGGAGCTAGGTTACAACCCTTAAACCAAACAAGGACCGGGGTTGTAACCCTTCGCCTGAACAGAACTGGACCCCCGATCGTTATTGTTAAGGCAAGCATCAATAATCATGTCATGTCACAATCTTGCACAGGATCAGGATAAGACTAAGCTGGAATTAACTCCATCCAATCAATCACGGCCAATCAAGAGTACGGCTTGATACTTTTAACTAACTAAGGTTATCACAGCCTAGTTACTAGCAAGATGCAATGAGATTATCCCAACAGCCACAAGCCCTGCAGACCATCCAGTTATCCGGGTCGAATGTTCGTTTATGAAGGGTGCACCACAAGACTGTGTGCTGGAAATGTGCCCTACTCATCGGTAGGCAACAAGTCCACTGAATGCGCCCAGAAAACGGAATTGTCTGTAGCTGGGAATCTTTTCATGACTACTGAATCATTCTAGTTAATTAGCCTTAGTCAATTTCAGTAGGCACCCCTGACCATGGTACTCAGGATCCCCATCCTAGACATGATGCATGACAGTACCAGTTTATTTGTACAAACACAATCGCCCACGGTGTTCAGGTCTTTTATACTTGTCATGTCGTGCTAGCTGTCGCAACAGCATATCGAGGTGTATCATGTCAGGGTTACTTATCAAGAGTGCGCAATGACGGGCCACTATCGTGTTCTATCCTTACATCATTATAAATGAGAAAAGTTGCATAAATAGTTAATAACATATTCTGGAAGCCAAGCAAAAGATATACAACTTTCATGTTGGGAGTTGGAAGAAATTCTGGCCATAAATCAGCCAAATAGGACAAGAAAAAAACCCAATTAGATACAATGTGGCCAAGGGTGAATTGGGGGCTCATGCGGCCAAGGGTGAATTGGGGGCTCATACGGCAGTAGATGGGTACTCATCTATGCGGCTGAGTAGATGGGTACTCATCTATGCGGCTGAGTAAGTGGGTACCCATCTATGCGGCTGAGTAAGTGGGTACCCATCTATGCAGCTGAGTGAATAAATCTCATACGGCTGGATGAATAAATCTCATGCGACTGATTGAATGAATCTCATGCGGCTGGGTAAGTGGGTATCCATCTATGCGGCTGAGTGAATGAATCTCCTGCGGCTGGGTGAATAAATCTCATGCGGCTGAGTGAATGAATCTCATGCGGCTGGGTAAGTGGGTACCCATCTATGCGGCTGAGTAAGTAGGTACCCATCTATGCGGCTGAGTGAAATGAATCTCATGCGGCTGGGTAAGTGGGTACCCATCTATGCGGCTGAGTGAAATGAATCTCATACGGCTGGGTAAGTGGGTACCCATCTATGCGGCTGGGTAAGTGGGTACCCATCTATGCGGCTGAGTGAATGAATCTCATGCGGCTGGGTGAATGGGGACCCATCTTCTCAAAAAACCTGAGAAGGATGGCCATGGAACCCTTAGCTTCCAAGCTCCATAAAACCTTTACCGTAAGTCCAAATTTGGACTTCCATAGGTCAAAATGGGTAGAACGAAATTCTCTACAACATGGAACCATTAAAAATTGGAAATAATAATGTTAAGTAGATCAATACCCAAGAAATCCGAAAATACTATTAACTTAGATCTACACAAATTGAGCCATGGAAATTAAAAATGCCAAGTACTAAAGTGTTTTAGAATGCTGTGAAGAAAAGAATGGAACAATAAAATTTGTGTTCCTCCATGAAGCAAGATGCACTTGCCTAAGCTCTCTCTCTCTCTCACTCTCCTGGTGGTTGAAGAAGTAATGGTGGAGAAGAAGAAGTAAATGAAGAGAGAGAATGAGAGGAAATGATTAAATAAGAAGGGTGGTGGTAGGTAGGAGGGTTCACCTTGGCTCATGATGAACCAAAGTAAACCAAGCAAGCCGAACCAACCCAAGAATAAACTAGCTAATGAAATGCTAGAATAAATTAAGCAGGAAGACATACAATACGGGTCAAATTACGTATACGTATACCAAGATACGTAATACGAACCACAGGCATTACAAGCCCAACCCGATTTTTGATCGGGTTCAAATATTTTAACCCGAGCCCAAGCCCGAACCCGAATATCTTCAACCCTAACCCAACCCATTAACGGGTTTACTCGATCGGGTTTAGCCCGCCCGAGTTGCACCCCTAAAAATTATTTATTTTAGAAATAACTAATATATTTTTTTAGAAATTTAAGCAATTTTATTTGAAACATGAAAGTTACTAATTTAATCATAATAGATAATAATAAATAGGTAGAGACCTTAAAAATATTCTTTTGGTAAATAAAATTAATTTTATTTTTGAAAGATAAATATTATTTGTCCAAAATAGTAAATAATCGATTTTTGACTTAAAACACTATTTGCTATATTAAGAATATATTTTTGATACGAAACTATTTTGAAACAAATTTAATAATTAATGATAAATTAATGGCAGTAATAATATAAATACCTATATATCTAAGTAACGCGATTATTACCTTATTCGTAATTAACTCTTAGTTAACCATTTAACGTTAATCGTTAACTCTAAATAACTTACTAATTAGTATAACAATTTATAATGTGGCATAATTACTAATAATAATCTAAATGTCACATTAATTATGATAGGGATTCTATTACAATACTTAAGGTCAGAATTAGGAAACTACAACTATCTATCCCGAAATTGACAAAGCTTTATTCTGTCAATTTCGGTCGAAACAGGAATGGTTTTATATTCTGTAAAATAACAAAAGGGGGGTCAGGCTTACCGAATGGTTGATGACGGAGTACCGAGGGGAGGTCTCGGACACGGAATACGGGTACGTGGAACAGAACGGTGCATGCACATGGGACGTACGCGGAATGGGAACGCACGTGGGGCGCTAGACACGCCCGGGAGGCGGCACGGACACGCGCGCGGGCGCTGTGCTGGCGGAGGAGCTGCGCACTGTGCTGTCATACGACGGGAAGCCGTTGGACACGCGCGGGAGGCCGGGGCGGCCGGCGGGGAGCCGCTGGACACGCGTAGGAGGCCGGGGACGGTCGGCGTGGCAGATGGCTAACACGGATGTGCTCACCGGGGGGAAGGGGTTTGCGCGCGATCGACGGGCTACTGGTCGGCGACGGGGACGGCCGCACGGGCAGTCGTCATCCGGAGACGAGGTCGAGCCATTGTCGGGGGCGACGAAAATATCCTGATTGGGGTGTCGGATGGACCGGGGCGGCGCATGGATCGTCGGGACGGAATCGATTTCGGGAATGGATAAGTGTGTGAGGAGAAAGGGATGAGTTTGTGAAGGTGGAGGGGAGAAACGTTCTTTGGGAAAGGAAAAGTCTATGAGTATTTGTTTCTGCATGTAAGGGTGCAGATCCGGAAGTGGGGGTCTCCACGCGGGGTAGCCGGAAGAACGGGGTTCGTTGGTGGAATGGGTTTGTTTAACGGGTTTAATTAATGGGTTTGGGTTAAGGTTGCTAATGGGCTCAATTTATTGGGCTAAGAGAATGGATTAATTAAGACTAAAAGAAGTAACGTGCTCATAACTGTTATTAATTCAAAAAACGTTATAAAAACCCATATATACATAATCTAAAGTTATGGGTTTTACACCACCTGTTGCCAAAATCGGATCTATAGAGCAACACTCACCTAGAGATCGAGCAGATGTCATGGGACCAACAAACTGGCCCTCAATCTTTGACTCATCACCATCATTCTCTTTTTCTCGACTTATGGAATCCTACGTATCCCTCAAAACATCTCGAAGACCCTCATCAGGAAGTTTTCGACGATCCAACTCCAGTCGAACGTCCCTCGAGCCTCCATCCCGTATTTGTGACATAGTTGTACAACTCAACGGTTTGAGCCTGTGCATGCCACAACACAGATCTCCTCGAGTTAGTTGTTGGGTACCCTTTGTGTAAACCCCTTAAATTTCATACTACATTTTTTTGGTATTTGTACAACGAGTACGAATAAGTATGTACGAAGTATTTAATTATTTTTAGACAAAAGTTTAATTATTAGATTTTTCATAAATATAGAAATAACTATTTTGTTTCGATATAATATAAGGTAAATATTTTCTATATTTGTTCGAGTATAATTATGTCATCCCAAAATTGCAAAAAATATTTTTATTATTATATATATGCTTTTTATTTGATATACAAGTATATGTACTAATTTTGAAAGTAATATTTATGTAAATAATTTGTACTATTGGCGTGTGATGTACATGAAAATAAATTCATGTATATTTTGTAAAACTTTAGATTTGAAAAAAATATTTTAAATTATTTTAAAGTATTTTAAATTAATTAAAATTATTTTTAATTTATAAAAATATATTTTTAATTTATTTTATGTAATCTAAATTGGGAGTAGATTTATTGGATTAGATTTTAAATAGTTTTAAATTAAATATACGATTTATCTAGTTTTAAATTTGGATTATATTTTATTGAAATAATTTTAAATAATTTAAATTAATGTAATATTTATCAAGTGGGATATAAATAGGATTACTCCACCCTATTTATAAGGGAGCCTTTCCATTGTTTTTTTCCACAAATTTTTCTCCACAAAATTTTCCATCACCATTGTGTGTGCACCGTGTTGGTGTCCACCCTCTTCGTGTCAGCCTGTGTTGGCCTTGGGTCCGACTCCGGGTGTCTTTTCAGAACCATAATTCCTCTCTTTTTCGTCCAAAATTATCATAATTCGTCATAAAAATCAGTCTCAATTGTAGCAACTTTAAAGAGCCATAACTCCCAACTTCGAACTCCGTTTCATCTCCAAATTTTTTTGTTTGAACCGTATTGAGGTTAGCTTCGATAATCTATAATTTAATTTAGCAAATCAGTAATATATATTTTTTGTTAAATTATTTGAGTGCCAGTTGTCTGAAAATTGATGCGTCATACTACTTTTGAGATTTCGGGAGATCCCGAAGTCAGTTTTGCGATTCATTTGATGTTTCAGAAATCTAACATGATGATCTAGAGCATGCAAATTTTTTTCAAAAATTAATTTAAAAGTTTAAATTTTATTTTGGACTAATGTATATTTATATTATTTTGTGGTATTTAAAAGAAGCTTTTTGACCTAAAAATATTATTGTAGTATTTTCTACCTAATTAAATTATATTTTTTTCCCTCTAAAAGTGATATTTCTAGATTTTCAAAAATTATTTTAACTAATAAAAAGGGTAGTTTCCAAATTAAACTTATTTTCAAGTATGTATTTATCTAAATATTTTTTTGGGTAATAAAATAGAGTTTTCAAGTATTATAAATATTTTTCTAAAATAGTATAAGTATCTATTTTTACTCAAATTCTCTTCAATTATCAACACTGATCGCGACTAATCGTAATCTCCATCTCTTGCAAATTTTGTACTTCCTTATGTTGACCCTAGCTAATTAGAATGTTTTAGACTCAATAGAATAGTCTGTTCCATCATCAGAGGCCATCTTGTGAAGTTGTAACACCAAAGTCAATTCTGTGCCATAATGATCATCGTACCACACCAGATGCCAGACCAGGCAAGTATACTTTGCCAACTTGTACAATATTATGTATATTTATTTTCAGTCATTCTAGTTCATGTCTATTTTTTTCTTGTACTATCACATGATTCTTATACATGCCTCATGACGTTTCTTGCTTATTTTCTTATATGCTACATTTCTTTCTTTTCTTGTCACATATTGGATCTATGCTACCATATACTTGATTAGATTCCCGTGGTCTTGTGCATTGACCTAGACTTGATCTGATTACATGTATTTGTCTTGATTTGACCTTGACATGTTATTAGACATTGACTATAACTGACCTTGTGTCTTAGCTAGCTTTCTTATGCTTAGTCACCTTGTGTCTTAGTTGATTCTTGTATCACTATTTCTTATTTTTTCTGCATATTTTATACTGTTAAATTCGTTAAGGTTTATGTATCTTGTTACGTCTCACTGAGTACATGGTGATCTCTCCAGGGGTGTGTGTGTTCTTGACTTTCCGTAGGAGTTCCCGCTAGGATTGTGAAGTTCTATTTCCTATTGAAGGTGACATGATCTTGGATCATACTTGCTGCATGAATTCATTATTTTGCTATTCCTATGTTGGTAGTGGATTTGTCTCCATCAAGCAACTTGTACAATGACATTCATTATTGAATTCTATAATTTCTTTATTTTTTTTATCTTTGTGAATGAGATTAGTTAATCATAATTATACTGCATATACATCTTATGTATATTTATTATACGACTGGCATGTTACGTATCTAGTCCTACGTATTTTGGGACTGGGTGTGACACTTTGTAAGCATCGAATCTTTGTCCCCAAAAAAACTGCGACATCCATCATCTGTCAGTCTCACTACCGAAATCAAGTTGCAGCGTAAACTCGGTACATATCGCACGCCCTTGAAGACAAGCTTCACACCAACCTCCGTTGTCAAGTGCACATCACCGATGCCTATAACTGCAACCGTCCCTTGTCGTCCATCTTCACACGTCCAAACTTGTCATCGTGGTATGACGTATAGATCCTTTTCTGTCACGCCCCAGAACCAGAATACTGGAGAGCGGAGGAATGACTCAGCCAGCTACGTATTACGGGTAGATGAATACCGTATAATACGATCAATGCTGTCTAACCAGACGAGGGGGTGCATACTACATAAAGGTCTTACTATGGTCATTTCACATCTATTGTCTCAATCATTCAAACAAGGAAACAGTAATAGAGAACATATAAGATAAAGCAGTAAGGCGTCCCAAACGCTCAGTCAAAATGTTCTTGAGATCTGGCTTTACAAAATATAGCCAGATGATATAGCAAGTATACACAATTGTTATCAGCTGCAGTCTGACTTAATTACAATCATGTAAAAGTAAGTACAAGACATTCCGACTAACATGTCGGTGCCAAACGGCAAAGTATAAAGTAAATAACAAAACGAGCGGGGAGGTAAGGAACCCACTCGAGTCCTCCTGCGATCATGCCTCTAGTATTGAAAATCTTGGAGGTAGAAGTACGCTGGATCCTCGGGAACCGGCTCTAAATCTGGCCATGCAAAACCAGAGAGGTTAGACCTCTAATAGCAAGTACCGCAAGGAAGCACGATATGAGACATTAAACCAGTAAATAAGAGAATATAATAATAGACCTCTGCTTGCTACTGGGATTCACATAACATCACGACACTTTGAACCAACCTCCCAACCAAACAAGGACAGAAGTTGGCCCGTCATGTCCAGATGCTCTGATCATCTCAGTTAGGTAACATAGTAGGTACAGTACACAAACAAATCAACTTAAACGGCCATCCAACTCCTACGGCTTACTACTGTGAGCTCCAAGTTATCCTGAAATTATGCAATAAAAATTTCTCAGTTCTTACTATGGACAAGCAAGGCTAGTCGATCCAATCAATCAATTGCGCCAATCATGAATTAGACGAGTCCCAGCAGGACGCCCGTCATCAATATACAATATACAATAAATAGTATAATCAGATACCGCTCCATGCCCGTGTGGCAGGTTTGCAGTATCTGTGGGGACCAGCCGGCCTGTCGGGTACTACTTGTCCCAAGAGGGCTGCCATGTAAGAACTCGGGAATCCATTCTCTCCATGCAATCATTATTTTTATTTAACTTAATAGTTTCTACGTTGAGTGAAATCCCATGCCGTGGATCATGGTCATTCGGAATGAGTACTTTCGTACGGGGTACGATATGCACAACTCTACAACGATGCCCGTACGGTTAGGTTGTAGGTCTTACATAGCGTAATGCAACAATCCAAACTAACCACGGAACAATCATGCCTTGACCATAAAGTACACATGCTTCTTTTATAGTAAAATAAATAAATAAATAAATTGAAGCCTGCATGTGTGCCTGTATGTCAATATTCGGGATCGGCCAATCGATTATAGTAGTTCATACTTAATATGAACGTGTCTCATTCATTCATTTCAATAAGACGACTAGCCAGTCTCTTAGTTCCATCTAGGAACGCATGATCAATAATTAATCAAGATAACAATCAATGTTAATTAATGCCAAATTCGGAAAATAAATATTGGGAAATAAATAATGTTTGGGAAATAAAGAATCTCATGAGCTGTGGGAAATGATTGGGGAATAAATAAATCTCATGCACTGTGGAAAATGATTGGAGAATAAATAAATCTCATGCACTGTGGAGAATGTTTGGGAAATAAAGAATCTCATGCGCTGTGGGAAAGGTTGGGAAATAAATAATATCATGCGCCTGAGGGAAATGATTGGGAAATAATTAAACTCATGCGCTGTGGAAATGCGGCTGTGAGAAATAAATATCATGCGCTGTGGAATAAGATTGGAAAATAAATAATCCATGCGCCTGAGGAATGAGATTGGGAAATAAATAATCTCATGCGCCTGAGGAATGAGATTGTGGGAAATAAATATCATGCGCTGTGGAATAAGATTGAGAAATAAATAATCCATGCGCCTGAGGAATGAGATTGGGAAATAAATATCATGCGCTGTAAAATAAGATTGGAAAATAAATAATCCATGCGCCTGAGGAATGAGATTGGGAAACAAATAATCTCATGCGCCTGAGGAATGCGGCTGTGGGAAATAAATATCATGCACTGTGGAATAAGATTGAGAAATAAATAATCCATGCGCCTGAGGAATGAGATTGGGAAATAAATATCATGCGCTGTGAAATAAGATTGGGAAATAAATAATCCATGCGCCTGAGGAATGAGATTGGGAAACAAATAATCTCATGCGCTTGAGGAATGCGGCTGTGGGAAATAAATATCATGCGCTGTGGAATAAGATTGAGAAATAAATAATCCATGCGCCTGAGGAATAAGATTGGGAAATAAATATCATGCGCTGTAAAATAAGATTGGGAAATAAATAATCCATGCGCCTGAGGAATGAGATTGGGAAACAAATAATCTCATGCGCCTGAGGAATGCGGCTGTGGAAAATAAATATCATGCGCTGTGGAATAAGATTGAGAAATAAATAATTCATGCGCCTGAGGAATGAAGATTGGATGCGCTGTGGGAATAAAGATTTCCATGCGCTGAGGAATGAAGATTTGATGCGCTGGGACTGTCCTTCTTCTCCGAATTTTCTGAGAACAGAACCATGGGAACCATGGAAGCCATCGCTTCCAAGCTTCATAAATCCTTCATCCCAAGCCCAAATATGGACTTCCATAGGTCAAAATTGGGTAGAACGAAATTCTCTACAACATGGAACCATCAAAACTTGAAGATAACAAGGTTTACTAGATTAAAACCTAAGAAATCCGAAAATGTAACAAACTTAGATCTACAACAAATAAGCCATGGAAATTAAAAATGCTAAGTACTAAAGAGGCTTAGAATCAAATAGGGAAGATGATGGAACAATAAAAATAGGGATCCATCAAGAAGCAAGTTGGCACTTGCCTATCTCTTCTAGGTTGGTGGGAGAGTTATGAGGAAGAAGAAGATAAATGAGAAGAAGTAATGAAGAGAGAGAAAGGGTTTGGGGCTTTAAATGGAAGGGGTGGTGGTAGGTGGGGGTTTATTTCGGTTCATGATGAACCAACATAATTAAACCAATCTGAGCCGAACCCATAGCAAAGCTAAAGCAGAGTATAAAAGCAGAAAGTAAAGTGCCGAAATAAATTACAGGAAATAGATTAACATGGAATTTAAAGAGCAGATAATTAATTAACATGAAAATTTAAAGGAATTTAACTACAGAATAATACATGATAAATACTAAATAAATACACATGAGCTGTTCATATATAAAAATACGCATTCCGGGAACGGGGAGTGACATCTCTACCCACCTTAGAAAAATTTCGTCCTCGGAATTTCAAATCCAAGCCGGATAGAAATATCAGAGCTAAACTAATACAAGCAATTCTAGTGAGCAAGCAATCATTTTACCATATCAAAAGCAAGTACTATATAAGTAAATCCATCAATCTACGATATCAGGTAGTTCTATCCATAAGGCGATAAGCATGAAAAATCAAGACAATCAAGGTATACATAAAGAGATATACCTTGTGAGTCAAACAGGTGTGGATACCGTGATCGGATATCATCCTCACGTTCCCACGTTGACTCTCCCAAGGAGTGATGACCCCAAGCAACACGGACAAGACTAATTGTTCGGTTCTTGAGTATCTTCTCTCTTCGGTCCAAAATGGACACAGGCTGTTCCTCGTAAGACAGGTTGGTACCAACAACCAGCTCCGAATGATCGAGGACATGACTTGGGTCCGATACATACCTACGTAATTGAGATACATGAAACACGTCATGCACCTCTCGTAACGAAGGTGGGAGGGATAAACGATAAGCAACATCGCCTATCCGATCAAGGATAACGAATGGGCCCACGTACCGCGGACTCAATTTCCCGCGAACGCCAAATCTAATGACCCCACGAGTAGGTGAGATCCGCAAGAATACGTGGTCCCCAACAGAGAACTCTAGCGGCCTACGATGCTGGTCCGCCCAATGACGATGCCGATCCTGTGCAACTCGAAGTCGCTCTCTAATTCCTTTGACTAATTCAACTGTCTGAACAATCATTTCCGGGCCTAACATCTTTCTCTCCCCGATATCATCCCATGCTAGTGGCGACCTACACTTCTTACCATATAGTGCTTCAAACGGTGCCATCTGGATACTGGCTTGATAACTGTTGTTATAAGAAAACTCAACTAAGTGCAGGTGGCTCTCCCAAGATCCATCAAAATCTAGGGTGCAAGCTCGCAACATATCTTCTAGGGTCTGAATTGTTCTTTCTGATTGCCCGTCCGTCTGTGGATGGTAAGCCGTGCTAAATCTTAACTTGGTACCCAAGCTATGATGTAAGCTCTTCCAAAAATGTGATATAAAACGGGTATCTCTGTCTGACACAATACTGACTGGGACCCCATGCTGCCTGACTATCTGCTGCATATACAACTCTGCCAACTTCTCCGTAGATTGACCTACTCTAAAAGGAAGAAAGTGTGCCACCTTTGTAAGCCGATCTACTATCACCCAAATATCATTTTTACCACTTTGTGATCTTGGTAAACCGGTCACAAAGTCCATTGTAATATGTTCCCACTTCCATTCTGGGATAGGAAGCGGTTGCAATAACCCAGATGGCCTCTGCTGTTCTGCCTTCACTTGCTGACTTACCAAGCAACGGAAAACAAATCTAGCTATCTCCCTCTTCATCCCGTTCCACCAGAAATGCTGCTTGATATCTTGGTATATCTTGGTCCCTCCAGGGTGAATAGAATACTGAGAACTGTGAGCTTCTGTCATAACCTCCTGTCTGATATCTCCACTAGGCACATATAGACGTGATCCAAACCTAAGTGTACCATCTTCATGAATTCTCATCTCCTTCCTGAGTCCTGACTCACATTCTGCCCTAAGCTTCTGAATCCTTGGATCCTGTGCCTGAGCTGCCTTGATCCTGTCTACTAAGTCGGATTGAACTTGCAGACTTGTTAGAACTCCTACATCACTAGGAAGTATAACTTCGATGCCCATCTCCTGAAGGTCTTCTAAGATATGCCTCTGTGTTGTCAACATGAATGCGCCGCCTCTTCTGCTGAGAGCGTCTGCTACTACATTCGCCTTGCCTGGATGATACTGAAGCTCCACGTCATAATCCGTGATCAACTCCAGCCACCTTCTCTGCCTCATGTTCAGTTCCTTCTGAGTAAAGATGTACTTCAAACTTTTGTGGTCTGTGTACATTTCCACTCGATCACCATATAAGTAATGCCTCCATAGCTTCAAAGCAAATACTACTGCTGCCAACTCCAAGTCATGAGTCGGGTAATTCTTCTCGTGGTCCCGAAGTTGCCTAGATGCATACGCTATCACCTTCCCATGCTGCATGAGGACACATCCAAGTCCTTTACCTGATGCATCACAATAAACGGTAAAACCTCCGGGTCCAACTGGCAATGTAAGAATAGGCGCTGATATCAACTTCTGCTTCAGATTCTCAAATGATGTCTGGCATTCTGCCGACCAGACGAATGGTACATCCTTCCGTGTCAAGCGGGTCATGGGTGCTGAAAGCCTTGCAAAGTCTGACACGAACCTTCTGTAATAACCCGCCAATCCCAAAAAACTCCGTACATCAGCCACGGTCTTGGGTACTGGCCAACTCTCTACTGCTTCTACCTTCTTGGGATCTACTGCTACTCCAGCTCCTGATATGATATGACCCAAAAATGAAATGTGATTCGTCCAGAACTCACACTTGCTGAGCTTGGCATACAACTGGTTCTCTCTCAGAACCTGTAACACTTTCCTGAGGTGGTCTTCATGCTCCTCTTCACTAGTAGAGTATACGAGAATATCGTCAAGAAACACAACGACAAACTGATCTAAGTATGGCATAAAGATGCGGTTCATCAAATCCATAAATATTGCTGGTGCATTGGTCAAACCAAACGGCATTACTAAGAATTCATAATGCCCATACTTCGACCTGAATGCTGTCTTAGGAATGTCCTCCTTCCGAACCCTCACTTGATGATACCCTGAACGAAGATCTATCTTGGAGAAAACTATAGCTTTGCTCAACTGATCAAACAAGTCGTCGATCCTGGGTAGTGGGTACTTGTTCTTTACTGTCGCCGCGTTAAGCTTCCTGTAATCAATGCACAATCTGGACGACCCATCCTTCTTTCCCACAAGTACCACTGGTGCTGCCCATGGTGATATGCTAGCTTGGATGAACTTCTTCTCCTTCAGTTCCTCTATGTGTTGATATACCTTAGCCTGCTCCGAGTCCGCCATTCTGTAAACTCGATCTGATATCGGTTTAGTTCCAGGAGCCAATTCTATGCTGAACTCAATATCTCTAACTGGTGGCAGACCTGGAAGTTCTTCAGGAAATACGTCTAGAAACTCTTCAACTACCTTCGGAACTTGAACTTCTTCCATTGCCGTTACTACTCCCGGCTCTTGCTGAGTTGCCTCTAATCTGACTAAGGTGAATCGCTTCATGCTTGGAATATCAAAAGATACACTCCCTCTACGACAATCTATTGTCGCATGACTGTCTTTCAGCCAGTCCATGCCTAAGATAACGTCAAAATTTCCAACAGGAAATTCTATCAACCGGGCGGGTAAGGAATGCCCGCAAACTACAACACTACATGCTAGAATAACTCGACTAACTCCTATGAGCCCATTACCAGTGAGTATATTCAACTTCCCTGGCAATGCCTCGAACTCCATTCCTAGTCGTGTCGCAAATCGTACAGATATAAATGAATGGGATGCTCCCGAATCAAACAATACTACTGCGGGATATGAGGCGACGAGAATGTTACCTGCCACAACATCTCCCGATGCCAATGCCTCTTCCAAGGACAAAGTGAATGCTTGCCCTCGACCTCCTTGTCGATTTCCATGCTACGGCCTAGCCTGATGCTATTGCTGGCCCCTTTCTTGATGATGCTGGGGTGGTCTATGCTGGTGTTGCTGCATCGGCGGTCCCTGCTGCCGAAACATCTGAGCCTGCGGCATTAACGGACGCTGGGCCAATGGCCTTACTGCCACTGCTGGTCCTCGATACTGGCCTGCCCCTGGTGCTGGCAGAGCAAGAAACTGCTGCCCTGGTCCTCCTGCCCTCGAATTCATGGGACATGTGGTAACCCGATGATCTGGATTTCCACATATCAGACACAGTCCATTCAATGTTCGACACATATCTCTAGTGTGTCCCATCTTCCCACAATAAGTGCAGCCCGTCGGGGGTTGCTGGTTCTTCCTCTGTTGCTGTTGCTGTTGCCTGGGTGGTGGTGCTGGTCCTCGTATCGCCACATCGTGGATATGAATGCCAGTGGATGGTGTTGTTGTTCGGGGCGCCGCTCCCCCTCCTCCTTCAATCTGACTATGGGATCTCTTCTGACACCCAGTCCTCACCGCAAGCCTCTGAATAGTGATCTCATACCTTCGAGTTGCCGTCAATACTTCATCAAAAGTCTGGTAATTGTGCCCCTCTATCAATTGCAAGAGCTCAAGGTAAAACCCTTGCTGGAACCTCATAGCTCTCTGGCTCTCTGTTGCTACCATCTCTGGGGCGAATCTACTCAATCTGCAGAACTCTGCTGCATAAGCATCTACAGTCTTGCCAGCCTGCCTGAGGCTGATAAACTTCTGTTGTAGCTCAAACTGCGCCACAACCCCATAGTACTTGGTCTTGAATCTTGCTGTGAAATCGTCCCAAGCTACAGGACGTCTGATGCCCACTTCCTCTGATTCCCACCAATCACGTGCGAGATCCTGAAGTAACAACTTCACTAGATCCACACGTTCTTCTGCCGGCACCTTCGCTGCTGTCAGAATAGCTTCCATATCCTTAAGCCATGTATCTGCTGAGATGGCATCCTCCGTGCCCTCGAAACGACGGGGATTGTACTTGCAAAACCTGGCTGATGCTCCTGAATCAGTCCTCACTCCTCTTTCCAATGCCGTCTACAATCCTTGGTTAAGCAACACATTCTGCTCTTGTAGCTGAGTGTGCATGCGCTGCTGGACCAACATCTGATGTTGCTGAGTAGCCATCATTCCTCTCATGATCTCCAGAAGGGCTGGTGTGTCTACTTGGGAAGGTGGAACTGTTGGTGGTGGTGGAACATCCGGATACTGCGATCCAGCTGCTGCTTCCACTATCACTTCTTTCTGGGCAGCCTCCTGAGGCGAGACTGGCCCTTGTTGCTGACCAACAGGGTCAGGTTGTCCATGTTGCTCCTGCTGTTGTCCAGCTCTGACCGATGCGGACGAAGTGCCCCTAAGAAAAGGGACAAGAGAACAATCAAACAACCGGACATGAAGGATCAATGAAGTTAAAGGATATCGGAATGTCAAGCAAGGGTTGAGAATAATGAATCATGAGATCAAGGGAGAACACGTGTGATTGAGACATCCTATAAATCAAAATACCCCAAAAGTCTGAAATCAGACCTGCATGGGCCACCACTAAAACCTTGTCACGCCCCAGAACCAGAATACTGGAGAGCGGGGGAATGACTCAGCCAGCTACGTATTACGGGTAGATGAATACCGTATAATACGATCAATGCTGTCTAACCAGACGAGGGGGTGCATACTACATAAAGGTCTTACTATGGTCATTTCACATCTATTGTCTCAATCATTCAAACAAGGAAACAGTAATAGAGAACATATAAGATAAAGCAGTAAGGCGTCCCAAATGCTCAGTCAAAATGTTCTTGAGATCTGGCTTTACAAAATATAGCCAGATGATATAGCAAGTATACACAATTGTTATCAGCTGCAGTCTGACTTAATTACAATCATGTAAAAGTAAGTACAAGACATTCCGACTAACATGTCGGTGCTAAACGGCAAAGTATAAAGTAAATAACAAAACGAGCGGGGAGGTAAGGAACCCACTCGAGTCCTCCTGCGATCATGCCTCTAGTATTGACCATCTTGGAGGTAGAAGTACGCTGGATCCTCGGGAACCGGCTCTAAATTTGGCCATGCAAAACTAGAGAGGTTAGACCTCTAATAGCAAGTACCGCAAGGAAGCACGATATGAGACATTAAACCAGTAAATAAGAGAATATAATAATAGACCTCTGCTTGCTACTGGGATTCACATAACATCACGACACTTCGAACCAACCTCCCAACCAAACAAGGACAGAAGTTGGCCCGTCATGTCCTGATGCTCTGATCATCTCAGTTAGGTAACAGAGTAGGTACAGTACACAAACAAATCAACTTAAACGGCCATCCAACTCCTACGGCTTACTACTGTGAGCTCCAAGTTATCCTGGAATTACGCAATAAAGATTTCTCAGTTCTTACTATGGACATGCAAGGCTAGTCGATCCAATCAATCAATTGTGCCAATCATGAATTAGACGAGTCCCAGCAGGACGCCCGTCATCAATATACAATATACAATAAATAGTATAATCAGATACCGCTCCATGCCCGTGTGGCAGGTTTGCAGTATCTGTGGGGACCAGCCGGCCTGTCGGGTACTACTAGTCCCAAGAGGGCTGCCATGTAAGAACTCGGGAATCCATTCTCTCCATGCAATCATTATTTTTATTCAACTTAATAGTTTCTACGTTGAGTGAAATCCCATGCCGTGGATCATGGTCATTCGGAATGAGTACTTTCGTACGGGGTACGATATGCACAACTCTACAACGATGCCCGTGCGGTTAGGTTGTAGGTCTTACATAGCGTAATGCAACAATCCAAGCTAACCACGGAACAATCATGCCTTGACCATAAAGTACACATGCTTCTTTTATAGTAAAATAAATAAATAAATAAATTGAAGCCTGCATGTGTGCCTGTATGTCAATATTCGGGATCGGCCAATCGATTATAGTAGTTCATACTTAATATGAACGTGTCTCATTCATTCATTTTAATAAGACGACTAACCAGTCTCTTAGTTCCATCTAGGAACGCATAATCAATAATTAATCAAGATAACAATCAATGTTAATTAATGCCAAATTCGGAAAATAATCATTGGAAAATAAATAATGTTTGGGAAATAAAGAATCTCATGCGCTGTGGGAAATGATTGGGGAATAAATAAATCTCATGCACTGTGGAAAATGATTGGGGAATAAATAAATCTCATGCACTGTGGGGAATGTTTGGGAAATAAAGAATCTCATGCGCTGTGGGAAAGGTTGGAAAATAAATAATATCATGTGCATGAGGGAAATGATTGGAAAATAATTAAACTCATGCGCTGTGGAAATGCGGCTGTGAGAAATAAATATCATGCGCTGTGGAATAAGATTGGAAAATAAATAATCCATGCGCCTGAGGAATGAGATTGGGAAATAAATAATCTCATGCGCCTGAGGAATGCGGCTGTGGGAAATAAATATCATGCGCTGTGGAATAAGATTGAGAAATAAATAATCCATGCGCCTGAGGAATGAGATTGGAAAATAAATATCATGCGCTGTGAAATAAGATTGGGAAATAAATAATCCATGCGCCTGAGGAATGAGATTGGGAAACAAATAATCTCATGCGCCTGAGGAATGCGGCTGTGGGAAATAAATATCATGCGCTGTGGAATAAGATTGAGAAATAAATAATCCATGCGCCTGAGGAATGAGATTGGGAAATAAATATCATGCGCTGTGAAATAAGATTGGGAAATAAATAATCCATGCGCCTGAGGAATGAGATTGGGAAACAAATAATCTCATGCGCCTGAGGAATGCGGCTGTGGGAAATAAATATCATGCGCTGTGGAATAAGATTGAGAAATAAATAATCCATGCGCCTGAGGAATGAAGATTGGATGCGCTGTGGGAATAAAGATTTTCATGCGCTGAGGAATGAAGATTTGATGCGCTGGGACTGTCCTTCTTCTCCGAATTTTCTGAGAACAGAACCATGGGAACCATGGAAGCCATTGCTTCCAAGCTTCATAAATCCTTCATCCCAAGCCCAAATATGGACTTCCATAGGTCAAAATTGGGTAGAACGAAATTCTCTACAACATGGAACCATCAAAACTTGAAGATAACAAGGTTTACTAGATCAAAACCTAAGAAATCCGAAAATGTAACAAACTTAGATCTACAACAAATAAGCCATGGAAATTAAAAATGCTAAGTACTAAAGAGGCTTAGAATCAAATAGGGAAGATGATGGAACAATAAAAATAGGGATCCATCAAGAAGCAAGTTGGCACTTGCCTATCTCTTCTAGGTTGGTGGGAGAGTTATGAGGAAGAAGAAGATAAATGAGAAGAAGTAATGAAGAGAGAGAAAGGGTTTGGGGCTTTAAATGGAAGGGGTGGTGGTAGGTGGGGGTTTATTTCGGTTCATGATGAACCAACATAATTAAACCAATCTGAGCCGAACCCATAGCAAAGCTAAAGCAGAGTATAAAAGCAGAAAGTAAAGTACAGAAATAAAATTACAGGAAATAGATTAACATAGAATTTAAAGAGCAGATAATTAATTAACATGAAAATTTAAAGGAATTTAACTACAGAATAATACATGATAAATACTAAATAAATACACATGAGCTGTTCATATATAAAAATACGCATTCCGGGAACGGGGAGTGACATTTTCTGCGGACTTGCGTGATACGATGTCCCGTGTCTATGACCAAGTCATCGTCATGACACATGCTACAAGGGTTCCTCTGCGTTAGTCACTGCGATGATGATATCTCCAAGCGCCATGAGATCCTCATGATCATCATTGACTTTAGCCTTCTCAACTTTTAGCTTCATGTTGTTCCTCTTGATATGACCCCTTTCACCACAATGATAGCAGCCCTCCTTGCGGTCCACAGTCGCAAGATCCCGAGAACTCTCCCGTGTCCTCGCCTGTGACTTGAGTCTTTCTTTTCCGTAGTAAGCCACCAAAGCGGACTCATGCGATGATTCAACTTGCTTGCACCGGATCTCCTCATTCAACAAGCTATTTTTAATTACATCCATCGTGACAACTCCTTCGGTGCATAGGTTCTCACCGACACCACCAACATCTTCCAACTTTCCAGCAGAGAAAGCAGTACGGCCAGAAGCTCATCATCAACCACCATCTTCATTACAGACAACTTATTAATGATACCATGAACCTCCTTCAGGTGTTGTGCCACCGAGGCATCCTCCGTGTACTTCGAGTTGACGAGTTGGCGAATAAGAAATGCCTTGTTGCCTATCGTCTTCCTTTCGTACAATGAATGCAGCTTCTCCCACAGTTCTTTTGTCGAACTCTCCATAGACACGTGGTGAAATATCGAATCGTCTAACCATTGGCGGAAGAATCAAACGACCTTCCGATCCAGTCTTTTTCACTCTTCAGCAACTTTGTTCAATGGCTTTGCACTGTCGCCCTTCAATGGACCATGCAAGTCATTTCACCAGAGTAGATATTCCATTCTTGGCTTCAAAATCGTCCAGTTCTCCCTGTGAGGGTGATCATACGAGTGTTTATTTGCTCCGTTGATATGGTTGTCATGACCCCAAAGCTCTGATATCAGATGTTGAAAATTGGACACGTCCTCTTACGCTCCGATACCGTGTCTGAGATGTTGCCGCAGCGGTAACTTTTGCCAACCTACCTGAGATAACCAACCCCCAGCTAACGGACACCAAACACAGATGAGACACGTATATGGCGGTGACTACGTCACCTGGACAAATCTCAATATTTATAACTCAGATGAAATTACAAGATTGACAAAAACAATATTGAACCGTTTGTCCTAATAGGTTCAACCCACTCACCACACTCAATAAAAAAAAAGATTGCAATTGAAATCACTCACTAATCGGTATCGGTTAGTTCCTCCTTACTCTCAAGCAATTAGTTAAAGAGAGAAGTACACGATCGATCTTCTCCTTACCAAAAAAAAAAAAAAAAAACTTGAGAGTCTACCAAGACCACCTCTCTCGGTCATATTAGACCCAAGTGTCTACGACCGGTTGAGGAGTTCCCTAGTGATCCCTCAAAGGCTTCTTAGCCAAATTATGATTTTACGTCGGAAGGCTACGCAGTCAGAAGAAGACACCCTTTTTGTGGAGGTTCTTTGCAAACTCTCTTTTGACAAAGTCGCTGTAAAGATCTTGAACTAGTTAAGTATTCTCATTGCTAACTTGAATATAACACTAAGTTAATTATGTAGATATTTTTAATTAGTTAAATATTTAAAGTTAAGAGTACGGAAAAGTGGTCGTGGGACAATGGGGGAACAAAAAGTGGGAGGGAAAAAAAGTAATAGTTATATCCAACCCCAAATAAATATCCAACTAAAGTGAGAACGTGGAGAAAGGTGGGCCAAACCTGAAAAATATGCCCACTTCCGATGTCATATAGAACTCGTAAGAAGTTTGATAACTTGAAAAAAAAAAAAAAAAAGTTGTGGTGGGATCCACCCCAAATTCTTCCACGTTCTTGAAGGTTCCAAAATTTTTACAACAGTTTAGAGTTAAAGTTCTAACACTTTCCATTAGAAAGTTTGAACCATAAATTTATATATTTTCTTTTCTTTCCATTGTACCCTCCAAACTTCAATGTGTAGGTGAGAGAGGGTATAATAGAAAAAAAAAATCAAGACATAAAATTTTCAATTGAATATATCAGGACTTAAACTCTAAACTGACATAAAATCACTAGCCCCAATAGGAACTAAAGTTTAGAACTTCAAAAAAAATACTCTCTCTCTCTCTCTCTCTCTCTCTCTCTCTCTCTCTCTCTATATATATATATATATATATATATATATATATATATATATACTAGTGTCATGGCACACGCAAATGCGTGTGCAACGCGTCTCACAATTGTTCACACCCTTTAATGTAGGAAACATAACATAAGATCAATTTTATTTTATTTTAAATTAGTATTGTCTGATAGAATAGTTGAATATGTTAGAAATGTTGATATCATCTTATTTAATTATGAAAATATTCTACCAAACTTAATGAACAGAAATATTTACTTTCACCATATAAAATAACTCACTTGACAAAAATTGCTATAATAAAATGTTATTTGTTAGCGTCTTTGGACAGCATCTTCATCAACAGGACTTGACAGGTAACTATTGCTTACATATAAATGGTCGATAGTCGCCGGTATTGACATCATGCATTGTCCTGCAATAAATAAGGAAATCTAAATAGGTTATATGGAAGCAAAGGTAGTCATCAACATGACTTGACTGGTAACTCTTGCTTACATATAAACAGTCGATAGTCACCGGTATTGATAACATGCATTGTTCTGCATGAAATAAAGAAAGTTGAAGAGGTTATATGGAAGCAAAGGTAATAAATATGTTTTATTTCATTAGTTATTAGACATAAGTAACTCAAGTACCTCATATGTGATTAGTTTTGTGGGAGCAAATACGTGTCCGGGCACAAACAGAAATATATATAAAATATAATATACGTGTGTTACGCGTTGTGCAATTGTTAGTATTATTTGTGTAGTAAACATAACGTAAAATATAATTATAATCTATATAATCTAGTGACATTGCACACACAATACATGAGCAACATATTTTACAAATATTTATACTATTTTATAAAGCAAAAAAACATAACAAAAATAATTGAAAAATTAATATATTTTGATATAACTTTTGCTTTTAGAAATGTTGATAGTTGACAAAGAAAGCAATCAAACAAACTTACTAAACACGAAAATCTAATTAAAAAAATTTGTTTGAATATGATTATAAACGATAAGTAACAAACATTGACAATTTAAATCCTAAACAAATTTGTTTGAATAAGATTATTTTAAAAAAATGGATACATAAATAATAAAAAAATATTAAATTTATTGCATGTGCAACACATTATTTATTTATTTAAATCAAAATATCTATAATATTTAAATTTGAATTTGGTAGATCGTTATATCAAGATCTACTAAATATTTTTTTAAATGTGAATAACTCGAATAATATCAAATTGTGAATAATTCGAATAATATTAAATCTTATACTTAAAAAATTTCAAAAATAATATTTGAGAAATTTGAAGCATATTGTTAGGTATTTTTATTTTCTTCTCTTCTTTCTATTCTTCATGTGGAAGACAAACCAAAATAATAAAAATAAAAATAAAAAGAGAGAATAGTTAGAAAATTGATCAAAATAAACAAAATTGAAACATCTTGGACAATTTAGTACAATTAATCTTTATAAAAATTTGGAGTACTTTGAACAATAATCATGATATTTATTTCGTTGAATTGTTTAGTGATCTCTCTGAAATAAAATGCATGTGACTATACGAAATAAAAATATCATTCTTTCAAATTTAATTACAACATGTACTGATCGTACAAAAAATTAAATCATGCCTCAATGGTTGTATTATCTACACAATATAAGAATCAATCAAAGTTAATTATGTTAGGGATCACAACGTTACAATAATATATCATTATATTATTTATTGACGCCAAATATATCGTTAATATTAACTATACAAAATAAAACATTGTTTCAAATAATTGGCTTACATTCTCAAAATCCGACATGATAATCCAACCTTCAGCCTCAACCCAATGGTTCCTTCATACTTACAAACTCTATTAAATTGCATGTTCAAAATATGCAAGGACTATACCATGATAAATAAATAATACCTGAAGCATTCATGTCAACTTTATTCACAAAGCAATCCTCATTCCCATATCCAAAAGCTATTAAAAATACAAACAAATCTCAGATAGGAGTCATAGTATGTAGCAAAATAAAAAATGTATATGAAGAAACATGAACACATTCAACCAATTTTTTGTATAAAATAAAGTACTAACCTTGGTTTGGAAGAAACCAGCAAAGAAAAAGAAAGGAGAGCAGGAAAAAAAAAAGAGCGGAGGGGACGGAAGAGAGCGGAGGAAAGGAAAGAGAGAGAGAAGGAGATAGATTGCGGTTATACCACATTTTAGTTAGTTCTTAGGAGGTTTAAATGAATAGGTAGCTAAATTACATTTTTGTCCATAAATAATGAAACTTGTAAGTAAGAAAGTTTTATTAGAAATATATATTAACCATACCCCTACTATTCCAATTATATAATAGTATAGATATATATATATACACTCTACCAAGTTGTTCAACTTCTAAGCATTTTTGCATTGTTTGGTTGGCGAAAACGAAAGAAAAAAAAACTAATTATTTATTATTTTTTTGGAAAGTTATAAGTTTTATTAAAATAATTCTGTGTTCGGAAAAGTTTAAAAAAAATTGTAAGGGAAAGTGAATAAATTTGGGATGTGAAAGTGAATCCATGGGTGAGTGAGAGAACCATTTTTTTTCTATTTTTTTCTTTGGAAATCTTTTTTTTTTGGTATCCAAACACAGAAATTGAATGACTTTACTTTTCCAATGTACTGATAACGCTGTTAGAAATTTTTATTGTGCCCTGTCGATTCATGAGATGAACATAAATTAAGTTGATTGCGGAAGCGTACCTGAATCCATTGCTTGGCTTGATGGATGTTGAAGCGATCGACTCTTTATTGGGTTCGATCTTCCAACTTGCTATGACCCTTAATGACAAAGGTGAATCCGAATCCTTTGTCCCTCTCTTTCTGTTGATGGGGATGCAGAAGAGAAAAAGAGAGAACCTTCTCTTTGGTGGCCGTATAAGTTGGGGACCATAACCCTAATGAATACACATATATATATATATACATGTGTTTTGATATTTCTAATTTGGCCCATCATCAAATTAGAATTATCTCCGGTATCTACACATTAATTCCATGACAATTATACCCTTAAGCCAATTTTCCAAATAGACCACTTTAATTTGGCTTAATTATTTAGATAGCCCAAACACAATTAATTTTACATGTGTGGCCCCATAATTATTGAATAATTCCAACAATCTCCCACTGGGCCACATATGTAACCTTATAATTGTGTTTACCTTAGTGAGCTCATAAATTGCTATCTTAATCCTTAGGGTATATTTGGACAATCTCGTCCATTAACTATATCAACATAGGATCAAAGCGGCATTCGTCACATATAGCGTAACTAAACCATCAATGGTCACATATACCAATATGGCTAAACGACATAGATCAATCATGGATGCGTAGCATAGAAATTACACGCAATGTGATCAATACATGTCTATTTCCAACTGGTCCTCCTTAACTTTAATGAGATCAATACTTTAACATAATGAAAACAGAATGAACTGAATTTCTATATATCTGATCAGATAAATATCCAAAATACTTTAATACATAAATGTGTCCAAAATCAAATAGCACCCAAATACAAACTCCCACTATATTGTCATATTCTTAATTAACACCCATATGAGCAGTATGCTCATGAAAGACCATGGGTGATAATGCTTTTGTGAGCGGATCCGCTAACATGGAGTTTGTCCTAATGTGCTATATGAACACTATAACCATTCTGAATTCTTTTCTTCACAACTAGAAGCTTTATGCCAATATCCTTTGACTTATACAAGTTTCTATTGTTATTGGAATACAATACTGCTGATTTATTATCACACCATAATTTTATGTGGTCTTTCAACACCGTACTGTAGGCGCAGCCTTGTGACAATTTTGCAACCATATTCCCTGAATAGATACCCCACAGCATGTTATAAACCTTACTTTCATGATGGAAGAAATTATGAGTGCATGTTTGACACTCATCCAAAATATATCTCCATTAGTCAGCATAACTTGATATGGATCTCCTGCTGTGTTGGCATCCAACAAAATCGGAGTCGAAATACCTTATGATCTCCAGAATTATTCCATCTCCTACAAAGAGCATATAATTTCTTGTTCTCTATTAATTACTTAAGTAGTTTGGCTGCTACCCAATGATCCATCCATATATGCTTAAATATCTGCCTAACATCCGAATTATGTACGCAATATCCTGACGCGTACATACTTGTGTATACATTAGACTCCCTACAACTGATCATGAAGGAAAAATCTATTGTATTTTTTTAATTTTAAGGCTAACCTTAGGGCACTTATTTGAGACCGAATTTGTCTCCTTTAACGAGAGGTGTCACCTGGTTTGCATTGAACACTTCAATCAATATACAAAACCAAAAAATTATTTCTACTCCCACTGAACTTGTGATACACACAATCTTCAACAGTGTTCATCTCAAAACCAAATGAGATAATCATTTGAAGTACCTTTGACGAGAAGCTTGCTTGAGTTCATAAATAAATTTTGTCAATTTGCAAACCATATTCTTTTGGTCTTTCGACACAAAGTTTTCTGGTTGCACCATATAAACTGTTTCATCAATGTTACCATTGAGAAATGTCGTTTTGACATCCATTTAATGTAATTCATGATCAAAATGTGTAACATGTGCTATGATTATTTTAAAGGAGTTTTTCAAAGATACTGAAGAGAAAAACTCTTTAAAATCAATCCCAAAATTTTGAGTAAAGTCACCAGCTACAAGACGTACTTTATACCTCTCCACATTATCCTTCGAATCATTCTTGGTTTTAAATATCCATTTACAACCAACGGGCTTCACATCTTTTGGTAATGGGACAAGTTCTTAAAATTTATTGTCTTACATGAACTTATACTCCTTATTTATTGTATCAATCCACTTTGAGAACTAGAACTTTCCATGGCCTGACGGAAGTTGATTAGATCATCTTCCAGTATCCATAGTCTTCCTTACGTTCCTATTATCCGAAATTATATTTCTCCTTTCTCTGGTGGACCATCTTAATATTACCGGTTGTTGAATTTGTTCCTCAGAAATCATCACCTTGTCTTGAATGGGGGTGCCGCTACATTATCTTGTCAAGGTATCTCAACAACGACTTGTAGAGGTAATTCGACATTGTCTTGTTGAGGTTCCGAATTTACTTCTTGATCAATGATAGGTACAAAATCCTGCACATCGTCAAAAGTGATAGTAGGAATCTCAATCGATTCCTCCTCAAAGATAATGTCTTTGACTTTATTTCTCCCCCAAACTCAACATCCTCAAAAATATTACACTTCTCGTCTAAAAAAATTTCTTAGTGTGGGACCGTATAATTATTAACCCATTGATCTGTCAGCATAGCCAATAAAGTAGATGTTTACAATTTAACTTTGGTCTGTATTTCCTTTACACATTAATATAGACATTAAAGTCTATAAAGTCAATAAAATCTAAATCTCATCAGACACAAATTGTTCAACTCTATTTCTAGAGCTGTGACATAATCGCTTATGTCATAATGAGGCTAAAAATATTTATTGTTAATTTTGTGTTTAGTACCACATGACTCCACTTGCAAGGTTTCATTTAAGCTGCAATAGTTTCAACTGAATATAGGTGATCATAAATCTTAAAGGAACCATTACCAATAATATTTGGATTTAAAGATAGACTAAATTTATTATTTCCAAATGAACAATGATAACCGGATTTGTCCATTAAGGAAACTGAAACTGAATTTCGTCTAAAAGACGGTACAATAAAAGTGTCTATCAAATCCAAATAATAATCGGTTCCTAAAAATAACCTAAAATGTCCAATTGCATCCACTTCTACCGATTTGCCGTCACCCACATAGATGTATCTTTCACCATCAATTGGCTTCGGTAGCTCATACAACCTTGTCTATAAACACTAATGTGGGTAGTAGCACCAGAATCTAACCACCACGTATTTTTAGGTACTAAATCTAAATTAACCTCAGAACAGACCAAATTTGGAATTGTACTTTTCTTTATACGACATGCGTGGTACTTTGTACATTTCTTCTTTATTTGTCCCGTCTTATCACAAAAGAACAATCCTTAGTTTTATATTTTTGTTTCTTTTGACCTGGACCCTTAGCAGCTACTATATTCATTTCTTTTTGTCCTTCAAGCTTATCCCATTAAACATGAAAATTAAAATCTTATTGGCAGATATTTTAACAACATTAACTGTAAAGAGTCCAAATAATAAATAGACAAACATGCTCTCATTAATAACCAAAGAGTAAAATATAGTCAAACAAATTCAAATAATGGTGAACCCCATCTCAAGATACCTAGTACATCATTAATATCAAGTCTTTGGACAGTGATATTAACTGTAAGTGGTACTCTTGGTGTAATGATCAAACGTTGACAATAAGTCATGTCAAATAATAAGCCTATCTTTGGATCGGGTTATTATTCACATGTAAACCTTACAATTGTCACACATTTATCACCACAAGTATGTGTGCAATTCGGCCAAGTATTAACCTTCCTTTGGGCCGACTAATACCCGCATGAATATACACACACAAACATCCAACATCCCTCATAGACTATCTACGCAAGAGAGGTCACTTTGGCAACATCTTGTTTCAATGAGTCTATTTAGAATATTAGACAACTATTGCTAGTCACAAAAGGCACCAAAAAATTTGAATGTTAACTAAAATTTACAAACTAAATCATGTCCAAAACTTTATATACATGCATATTCATAAGATTATTACTCAAATAAAGTAATCAAAAGCATAATCATGAATTTCAATTTGGTAAAATTGGATATTATCACTATAAAAAAATTCATGAAATAATCTACGGAGGATATGCATCCAAAGATAATATCAAATAATGCATAAGGATTACTTTAAATAGAATAATCTATAGAAGGTCAAATATATGCATTAACAGATTATATCAAATAACCCAAAAAAAAGGTTACTTCAAATAAAATAATCTACTGAAGATATGCATCCAGAGGAGAACATATAGCAAACAGACCAAATAAATCCAAATAAGAGTGTACATTATGGATAATGGAGCATCATGCAGCTATATAGAAGCAATAACATATTGATTAAAAAAACTTTAATCCTTAAACTTCAAGTACATATAACATGTGAATAACTCCAACACCATTTATATATCTTCAACAGGAACAACATTTGTCATTCCTAGCCAAAAGTAGCATCCTGAATATGTTTCCAACAACAAATCATCTACTTTGCAAAATTAATATTCCTTTTTCTACCAAAATTAAAAGCGATCTCCTAATGATTTTTCTGGCCTGGAAGCTTTTTGGCATGACTTTGGTCCTCCTCATTCATATGTTTCCCAAATCAAATAGATCTTCAATTGTATGCAGTACCAACTACATGACAATGCCTTTTGGCACTCAATGCTAAAAGTCCTAGAATCCATCAGGAGAAAACACAATACAACTTTTGCATAAAAAAGAATCGACTTTTGAACAAACTAAAACCACAAATTTAAGTATATTCCACTGTTAGAAATTTTACATGCCACACAATAACAACACGTACAATGCACCAAGAAAGCACTATGCATCAGACCCAACGACAAAATTTTTACATTTTTTTTATTAACCGAATCCTAACCGTCCATAAACTGTAGGCATGATCTGAACTTTTAAATCTGAATATAATTTACCAAAAACACAAGATCCGAATTAGCATATGCTGACCTAATTTGTTCTTTCTTTGACAGATCATTAAAAAAAAAACTTTGATCGAACAATCAGAATCCTAAATTAAATTATATTAAACAATCAAGGATTCCAGAACAACAATAAAAATTGGATTCAGAAACTTTGACCTCACAAATCAAACAGAAGGCTCTGATACCACTTGTTAAAAAATTTTATTGTGCCATGTCGATTCATGAGATGGAGAACATAAATTAAATTGATTGTGGAAGCGTACCTGAATCAATTGCTTGGCTTGATGGATGTTGAAGCGATCGACTCTTTATTGGGTTCGATCTTCTAACTTGCTACGACCCTTAATGACAAAGGTGAATCCGAATCCTTTGTCCCTCTCTTTCTGTTGATGGAGATGCAGAAGAGAAAAAGAGAGAACCTTCTCTTTGGTGGCCGTATAAGTTGGGGACCATAACCCTAATGAATACACACACACACACACACACACACACACACACACACATATATATTTATATATATATATATATATATATATATATATATATATATATACATGTGTTTTGATATTTTTGTTGGCCCATTGGTCATATGGTCAACCTGATTTTAATAATTGATCAAACTCTGTCTGGATATACAAAGCTAGTTGGGACATCTCGGATTCTTGGACATAAGCAAGATTGGCTATCCACTCCGTTCAAGATTGAAGATCTGTTTGCCTACTCGAGTCTGTATTTCCTATGCAATGTAATTTTTATTTTATTTGAGTCTAGGAATTTGTTGTACACCGAGTCGTACTGGCAAATAGGCTATCCCTAAATAATTCAAAATGTTTTTAAAAATGTCCTATCAAAAAGGTTTTCAAAAAGGTTTTCAAAAATCACCAAAACCTATTTTTGAAACCCTAACCTAACCCTGACAGAACTCGGCCAGAGTTCGGCCAGGGTTCGGCCAGAGTTCGGTTGGTGGCCGTTGTGATTTTGAATCTCTGGAACTTGGTCCTCCTGCAGTTGCGGATTTGACCGAGATTTGCTCAAAGAGTTCTGCCCGAATTCTGACAGAAGTCTGCTTTTGGAACTCCTATAAATAGAGAAGGATTTCGATCATTTCAACTCACTCATTCACTTTCAATCTTCTCTCTATCTAAAGCTTTCAGTCTTCCAAAGAGTTTTCTAGAGCTTTCAATTTCAGATCCCAAGCCAGTTACAATCCTCTAGTCAATTTGCCAGTGCGGTACGGTTTAGAAGTTTCTGAGAGATTGTAATCAGAAGGCTTGATTGAAGAATACCTCTTCACATTTGAAGTTGGACGAGTTCTTCGTATCAAAGCTCGTGTTATAGAAGTTGCAAGGACTTCGTAAGAAAACTTGCGGTTTTTCTAATAGTGGATTCAACTGGTAGCAAGAGTTCTACCGACTGGATTAGTCCTCAACAGAGGGATACCAGTATACATCGCTGTCTTTGCGTTTGCTCTCTTAACTCTGTCTTTACATTATTTTAGTTGTGATTAATATTCTGTGATTGTGCTGCTAACTTTTTTATTAGCTTTATTCCGCTGCCAACTCTATTCACCCCCCTCTAGAGTATTACGCTTTACTATTTCGTTCCTACAATTGGTATCAAAGCGGATGTTACAGGTAAAGCAAAGGTAACAGTGCAATTATTTATTCATTTTAATTAACTATTATATAGATCACATCACAACACATGGCAACTGTGAAATTCACAAGTGAAGGCCAGGCCACAAACAGACCCCCACTGTTTGATGGTACGAATTATACATATTGGAAAACACGGATGAGTTTCTTCTTGAAATCTCTTAATTTTGATTTATGGTCCATTGTTCTTGATGGCTATCAAAAGCCACCTCGTATAAATGTTGATAGAGTTTTAGTTGAAAAACCCCATAGCAGATATACAGAGGAAGAAAAAAAAAGGGCCAGTCTTGACGCACGTGCCATTAATGCTCTCTTTTGTACTTTAGACAGAACTGAATTTAACAGGGTGTCTATCTGCACAACGTCTAATGAAGTATGGAAGCTACTCGAAGTCACACATGAAGGCACGACTCAAGTCAAGGAATCTAAAGTCAGCAGACTTACTCAAGAGTACGAGATGTTCAAAATGAAGCCCAACGAAACAGTTACACAAATGTTTGAGAGGTTCTTGGATATTGTAAATCCTTTGTCCTACCTAGGCAAAGATTACAGTAACCATAAAAAGATTCGCAAACTCCTGCGAGCTCTCACCAAGAACTGGATTCCAAAGGCTACTGCAATCATTGAAGGGAACGACCTCACAACTATGTCCTTCGAAGTACTCATGGGTAAGCTACTCACTCATGAACTGGAGCTACAAGATTTTGAAGAGCCTGCACCAAAGGAGAAGACTATCGCCCTCAAGGCTCAGCACAGAAAAGCTGCTGAAGATGACTTAGACAGCAGTGGATCTGACGTTGAAGATCAAGCACTCCTAGCAAGGAAGTTCAAATGATTCATGAGACATGAGAAGAGAGTCAAAGAGAACAACAGCAACAACTGGTACCAAGAAGATGCTGTCTGCTATGGCTACAAGAAGAAAGGACATATGAAGAAGGACTGTCCCACCAACTCATCATCGAGCAAGAAGAACAACAGGTATGAAAAGGGCAACCTAAAAAGATCAACATCTCGAAAATATGCCAACACCAGCATATGGCATGAGAGTGAAGACAGCGACTCAGAAGACGAACACTCAGAGGACGCTGCAAATGTATGCTTCATGGCAACCGATCAGGTACCTACTGAACCTGTAGAAACTTATGATGACTTCACCTTTGAGCAATTAGGTGATGCCTTCAGTGACCTGATGACTGATTACAGGAAACTGCGTAGTAAGTATCAGACCTCTAAGAAGGTACTCAAAGAGTACAAAGGTGAAATAGGTAGACTTACCGACCTACTAGCTGAGGTTAGAAATAATGTTAGTGAGTCTGGTGAGCTTTCTTCAATAAAGCTCTTATTACACGAGACTACCAAGTCATCTGAAGAGAAAGACAAAATTATTGACCAACTCAAGGAAGAACTTTCTATAGAGAAGAAAAGTCTTCAATGTGCACAAATCAGAATGGAATCACTTACTTCTGATTATACTAAGTTGTATGACACTTCCAAAAGATTGGAAATTAGGTTAGGAAAACAGCCTGAGCCTGCTGCTTCCTACCCTAACACGTGTCACTTACCGAGAAATCGGAACATTCCCAAGCCAAACACTGTCAGACCTAACCCTATCAAACCTTTACCCCAAAAGGTTAAGCCCAAACAAGATTATAGGTATGCTTTCTTCTACACTAGAAAACCTAAACCTACCAACCATGCACACCACTCAGCTTTCAACACTCGACATGCACAATATCATTATTGTGGCCTCATTGGTCATCTATCATCTGCATGTAGAATGAGAAAGCTTGTAGATTTAAATATTTATGCTTGGATACCTAAAGCTAACAATTCAGGACCCTACAAGAAATGGGTACCAAAGGTTTCATCTGCAAACTATTTTATAGGTGGAACACCCTTGACATGCTAGAAGCAAATGGATCCTCGATAGCGGTTGCTTACGGCATATGACCGGTGACGCTACCCTATTTGCAACACTGTCGAAGAAAAAGAAGGAAGGCTATGTCTCCTTCGATAATAATTTGAAAGGGTACATTATTGGTATCGGTGATGTTGGTAAGTCTCCCTATCCTGTAATTAAGGATGTCTGTCTGGTTATCGAGTTGAAACATAACCTACTCAGCATAAGTCATCTAGCTGATCTTGGTTATGGCATCAACTTTGGCAAAGACAAATGTACTATAGTTGATAGCTCAACTGGTAGTACTATCTTTGAAGGTATCAGGGAAGACAATATATATGTTTTCTATTTGTTAGAAGAAACTAACATTTCAGGTAGATGCTTAATGGCCAAGAGTGATGAGAGTCATCTGTGGTATATGAGACTCGGTCACGCTAATATGGATACAATATCAAGATTATCCACAAAGAAGCTAGTACGCGGTTTACCGGACATTACATTCAAGAAGGATTCGGTATGCAGTCAATGTGAAAGGAACAAAGCTACCAGATCCACTTTCAAGTCAGTAAACGCAGTATGTACTACTAGACCTCTACAATTGCTTCATATGGACTTATTTGGTCCTAGCAGAGTTGCTAGCCTCGGAGGTAAACTTTATGCTTTCGTAATTGTAGATGATTTCTCTAGATACACGTGGGTATATTTCTTGACACGCAAGAATGATGCATTATCCAAATTTGTCGCCTTTTGCAAGAAAGTTCAGAATGAAAAAGGTTACATGATCACTCGTATTAGAAGCGATCATGGTGGCAAATTCGAGAATGCTGATTTTGAGCAATTTTGTGACACACACGGTTTTATACACAAGTTCTCCTGCCCTAGGACTCCACAACAAAATAGAGTTGTCGAACGTAAGAACAGAACTCTAACCGAAATGGCCAGAGTGATGTTAAACCAGTTTAGTCTACCCAAATATTTCTGGGCTGAAGCTGTCAACACAGCTTGCTTTGTTCTCAATAGAGTTCTAATTCGACCCAAATCGAAGAAGACTCCATTTGAGTTATGGTTTGATAGAATTCCCTCAGTTTCATACTTTAGAATTTTTGGTTGTAAATGTTTTATTCTTAATACAAAAGACAATTTGGAAAAATTTGATGAAAAGGCTGATGAAGGTATATTTTTAGGTTATGCGGCCAAGAGCAAAGGATACAGAGTCTTCAACAAACGTAGCATGATCATCGAAGAGTCAATCAATGTCACCTTTGATGAATTAAATCAAATGGCGATTGATGACAATGACGAAGATACATCTGTACCAAGCTCAACTCCAGCTGATTCTCAACCAAGCTCTGCACTAGCTGAACCTCCTAGAGAAGATCCAGGAACCAGCTACCTTCAGAATGAAGCAAAAAGGTTGAAATTTATAGCTAATCATCCAAAGGATTTGGTAATTGGTGATATTACCAAGGGAGTAAGTACTCGTACATCCTGTAGAGATATTGTTTCTAGTGTTGCATTTATTTTACAGCTAGAACCCAAAACTATTGATGAAGCATGTAGTGATAGTTTTTGGATAGATGCTATGCAAGAGAAATTAAACCAATTTGAACGGAATCAAGTTTGGGAACTTGTTTCCAGGCCTGTTGATCATCCAGTCATTGGCACCCGTTGGGTATTCCGAAACAAACTGAATGAGAATGGTTTAGTGACTCGTAATAAGACTCGACTCGTAGCTCAAGGATACAATCAAGAAGAAGGTATCGACTACGATGAGACTTATGCCCCAGTTGCGAGATTAGAATCCATTCGCATGTTATGTGCATTTGCATATTTTTATGATTTTAAACTTTTTCAAATAGATGTGAATAGTGCTTTTTTAAATAGATTTATAAAAGAAGAAGTTTTTGTAGCACAACCTCCAGGTTTCACGGATTTCAAAAACCCAGATTATGTTTTCAAGTTGAAGAAAGCTCTATACGGTTTAAAACAAGCCCCTCGTGCTTGGTATGATCGTCTAAGCTCTTTTCTACTTGACAACGGTTTTTCAAAAGGGAAGGTTGACACTACACTGTTTATTAAATCTTTTAATGGCAAGCTGCTTTTAATTCAAATCTATGTTGATGATATTATATTTGGATCTACTGATGAATCTCTGTATCAAGAATTTTCTAAGTGTATGCAGAATGAGTTTGAGATGAGCATGATGGGAGAACTGAAATTCTTTCTCGGACTGCAAATCAAATAAACTGATAATGGGACATTCATAAATCAAGCCAAGTATACAAAAGACTTGCTAAAGAAGTTCGATCTGGACAATGTCAAACCTATTGGCACTCCAATGGCAACTTCAACAAAGCTTGATTCAGAAGAACAAGGCAAGCCAGTCGACACTCGTAAGTATCGAGGTATGATTGGTAGTTTACTTTACTTAACTGCTAGTCGTCCAGATATAATGTTTAGTGTTTGCCTGTGTGCACGTTTTCAAGCTAATCCAAAGTAATCACATCTGTCCGCAGTTAAGCGTATCTTTCGATACCTTAAAGGCACTTCTTCTGTTGGCTTGTGGTATCCCAAAACTAAGTCCTTTAACCTTATTGGTTATTCGGATGCAGATTTTGCTGGATGCAAAGTTGATAGAAAAAGTACAAGTGGCACATGTCATTTTTTAGGCAAAGCTTTAGTCTCTTGGTTTAGTAAAAAGCAAAATTCTGTAGCCCTATCAACAATAGAGGCTGAGTACATCGCCGCAGGACGTTGTTGCGCTCAGATTTTGTGGATGAAACAAACCCTAGAAGACTATGATTTATTTTACACACATATTCCCATTTTCTGTGATAACACGAGCACTATTAATTTAACTAAGAATCCAGTATGTCACTCTCGTACTAAATATATCGAGGTTAGACATCATCTTCTTAGAGATCATCATCAAAATGGAGATATAAACCTTGTGTACATAGATACTGAAAATCAATTAGCTGACATCTTCACTAAACCTCTAGCGGAAGATCGTTTCAATTATTTACGTCGAGAATTAGGAATTTTGGACGTCAATAATATTAATTGATTCTGTTTTATGATTATATATCAATACGCAAAAACTGTGTTAGAGACAAGCCAATAAAGAGTCTGTCTGTCACCACAACTACGGTTGAAGCGAAACGGTATTTAAGAGTTCTCCGGTGAACCTCCGCCAGCTGGGACAGTACTCCTACAGCTAATCTGAGACAGTTGCTGTGTAACGACATTTAATTTATAAAATATTATTAATTATGTTATTTGAAGGCTAAAATAACTAATCTTTGAATTAAATATTTGAAATGAGACAATGAAAAAGAAGTGGCTTAAATCAACTTTGAAGAACCCTAGGCGAATTCGGCCAGAGCTCTGACCGAATTCGGCCCGAGTTCGGTTGAGGGTATCTGTGTATATATCCAGAACCCGAGAGCTTCTTCTCTTTCATTGCTTCCAAACCAATTCAAACAGCAGCAGCAGTCGACCCGAGCCATCAAATCCTAGTTCTTCACCAATCTTTTCCTTCCAATCTACTTGGTGAAATTTCTCCAAAATTTGGAATCGTGCGGAGATCGACATTCTCTACAACATATCCTGATTTCGTGAGGTATAACTCCATCTCTCTCCACCTTTCAATTTGTGCTTTTTATTTCAATGGCACCTAAATTTAATCCATTCAAGAGGAAGAAGAAGACCACTCCTAGTGAGGAAGGGTCGTCTTCGAATCCACACACGAATTCACTCTTTTTGTCGATCCAAACGAGCGACGGCACTTTCGATGGGTTCTTCTTTCAAACCCTCGACCAAGCCCTATTATGGTACGGTAATTTTTCCATCCGATCCATATGCGGCGGCGCTCCGATCAAATGGATGGTATTTTCCAATCATCGTCACTTGTTTGAGGCATTAGGGTTATACTTATTTGTTAAACTGTGCTTCCCGATAGCTACTAATGCCATTCGTTTATTCTATTGCAATCTCGTAGCAAACACTTTTGTTGTGAGCACACGTGTTGGAGGCATCGACATCGAGTTCGATGATGCCCTCCTAGCGGAGATTCTTGGTATTCCCAATGAAGGTGAACCGCTAGTAGACATCACGGAATTCGATTTTCCCGAAGGCACGACACTCACTAGTTTCAAAGCGGAACTCTGTGCTCCTGACAGAGTACGCTCTGGAAAGTTCAAGGCTAACAACCTGAACTTGTTCAACTACGAATTACATCGCATCATCTACTCTACTATCCTTCCCAAATCTACTTCCAAAGATGATGTGACCTCACTTGAGCTGTCCATCATGTACCATTTTCTTAAGGGGATTCCTTTTTTTACCCCTAAGACTATCATTCAGATGATGGGACGATGTCGTGCAAGAGATCAAAATCTCTCTTACGCGATGATTCTCTCTCGTATCTTTCAGCGATTCGAGATCGATCTATCGACTTGTACTCAGGACTCTGAGCCCAAGTTTCTTCAGCTATCTCGTCGCAGCCGGACTGCTTCAGCTCTACCTACTGCTCCTCCTACTGCACCTCCTCCACCACCTCATCAGTATGCCATGACATTTGAGGGCATACATCAGCACTTATCTGCTTTGCACGTCTTATTGACGGACATGGCTCGCGAACGTGAGTTTCGCGACGTCACCCGTTACCAGGCGATGGCAAACTCCTTGGCCGATCTGCGTTTTGTCCAGACTGGTCACTCTGCCACCTCCATCCCTCGAGATCCAGCTTTTTTGGGTTACCGCTGTGAGGATGAGGCTGTCCATGCCTACTTCCAGCCAGGTAACGCCTATGATTGGTATCGTGCACCTCGTGACTACGTTGGTGAGTTCTATGCTGGCGCCCCTACTCATCCTTCTGGCGCTGGTACTTCTGGTGCTGGTCCTTCCGGTCATGCTGGCCGAGCTGCTGATGATGATGATGATGAGGATAGTGATGAGGAGATGTGATTTGACTTTTTAGTGACATTCTATTGTATACTTGGAATTGCTCCAACATTCCAAGTTTTTATCAGTATTTCTTTTTATCCGTACTTTTGATATTTATCAGCATTTTGTAGTATGCTTTCAGTACTTTTATCTTCATGGACATGTTTATGGTGTTTCAGTTATGGTATTTCAGTTTATTTCAGCACTTTGTTTTAGCACTATCTCTTTATACTTCTTCTTCATTACAAACTGCCTGTGAAATAGCATGCCTGAGATTTCTTTTATGTTTTTGAAACAATAGCATGCCTGTGATAATATTCTTTAGAGATAATACATGCCTGCAATGATATCTCTCTAATTTTTATGCCTTATCTCTTTTATATGTTTTCTCACTATTTGTTCCTTATGCATTAAATTGTGGGGGAGCCTTCTGCATTAAATGCGGGGGAGCCTTCTCTTATGCAATTATTTTGCTAAGTGACAAAGGGGGAGAAAATTAAAGATCTAACATTTTTTTTTGAGTTAAATACAGGACATGAACAATTTCACGTTTTGATTCTTTTTGAACAAGCTTAATGTTATATCATTCATAGTTTGTCAATTATCAAAATGGGGGAGATTGTTGGCCCATTGGTCATATGATCAACCTGATTTTAATAATTGATCAAACTCTGTCTGGATATACAAAGCTAGTTGGGACATCTCGGATTCTTGGACATAAGCAAGATTAGCTATCCACTCCGTTCAAGACTGAAGATCTGTTTGCCTACTCGAGTCTGTATTTTCTATGCAATGTAATTTTCATTTTATTTGAGTCTATGAATTTGTTGTACACCGAGTCGTACTGGCAAATAGGCTATCCCTAAATAATTCAAAATATTTTTAAAAATGTCCTATCAAAAAGGTTTTCAAAAATCACCAAAACCTATTTTTAAAACCCTAACCTAACCCTGACAGAACTCGGCCAGAGTTCGGCCAGAGTTCGGTTGGTGGCCGTTGTGATTTTGAATCTCTGGAACTTGGTCCTCCTGCAGTTGCGGATTTGACCGAGATTTGCTCAAAGAGTTCTGCCCGAATTCTGCCCGAATTCTGACAGAAGTCTGCTTTTGGAACTCCTATAAATAGAGAAGGATTTCGATCATTTCAACTCACTCATTCACTTTCAATCTTCTCTCTATCTAAAGCTTTCAGTCTTCCAAAGAGTTTTCTAGAGCTTTCAATTTCAGATCCCAAGCCAGTTACAATCCTCTAGTCAATTTGCCAGTACGGTACGGTCTAGAAGTTTCTGAGAGATTGTAATCAGAAGGCTTGATTGAAGAATACCTCTTCACATTTGAAGTTGGACGAGTTCTTCGTATCAAAGCTCGCGTTGTAGAAGTTGCAAGGACTTCGTAAGAAAACTTGCGGTTTTTCCAATAGTGGATTCAACTAGTAGCAAGAGTTCTACCGATTGGATTAGTCCTCAACAGAGGGATACCAGTATACATCGCTGTCTTTGCGTTTGCTCTCTTAACTCTGTCTTTACATTATTTTAGTTGTGATTAATATTCTGTGATTGTGCTGCTAACTTTTTAATTAGCTTTATTCTGCTGCCAACTCTATTCACCCCCCCTCTAGAGTATTACGCTTTACTATTTCGTTCCTACAATTTCTAATTTGGCCTCTCATCAAATTAGAATTATCTCCGGTATCTACACTTTAATTCCATGACAATTATACCCTTAAGTCAATTTTCCAAATAGACCACTTTAATTTGGCTTAATTATTTAGATAGCCCAAACACAATTAATTTTACATGTGTGGCCCCATAATTATTGAATAATTCCAACAAACGCAAACCAAACATATCAAGTACATGAAATTTGGAATGGGTAGTTGAGGAGATGAAATCCATGTGGCAAGGATACAAGTCTCCTTAAATTCCGGATCTCCTCCCCTCCCCTCCCCTTATCCAAGTTTCTCAAGTCATACACCGGCCGTAATTTGTTTCAAAATCTCTCAAGGTTTTTTCAACCTTGCAACCCATTCCGGTAAAACTTTCATTTCATTTCGATCATGGACATAGTCGTTTCTGAGCAAGTAAAAGTTGTACGATCATATATAATGCCAAAATTAAAATATTATAAATTTTTTAACCTCTGTATATATTACTAGTATGAAAATTTTATATTCTTAGAGTTAAGCTTTCATATTTTTCAGAAACCAAGTAATATGATATTTAGAATGTCATGAAATATTTAGAAACCTATGTATATATTACTAATATGATATTTAGAATGTCATGAAATGATTTTTTTTAAAATATTTGTACAAGATCCTTTGAATATGACAAACGGTCCTCATTATAAATGTAGAGATGGCCATAAAGGAAATTCTTATAGCAATTTGAGTGGAGATGGAGTGGTAATAAGTGTGTAGATAATAAAAGGGGAAAAAAAGTAAGGGAAGGGGTTGGAAGAAAGTGGATGGATATGGGACCATCATATAAGATGATTCATAGAACGATGTTGAAATGTGAGAGAGATCATCTACGAGTTGAAGCTTCTGCTTGATCTAGTGGTAGAGGTGGTGATCGCTTGTCAAATATATGTTGCTTTACATGTTTAATTCCAGTTGTCCCTATCTAGCCATCCATTGTCAGATTTAGCAAGCACATCAAGATTTGGTTGTTAATTGAAGATGGGATTAGTTTATAAACATTGATAACTTACTCTCTTTCTCCTAATTTGGTTCATGGTTGACTTAATCTTGGGTCATATACGGGTGCGCGTGCAATACAATTTTTTTATTTTTAAAAATATTCGAAAATTAGAGTTTTGGTTTCGAAGTTGTCCAACTTGAAATTTGGAGGACCCCTCCAGAGGGAGCTATTAAAATTAATGCGGAATGCGCAACCACGTCCTCGGAAATGGCCATGGCAGCGGTGGCTAGGGACTCACACGACATCTTCCTAGCGGCTAAATCGGAGCTATTAACACACTACCACGGGAGTGATTGCGGCTTCTGGGCGGAACTACATGCCATTCATCAGGGCATTCTGTTGGGGAAGATGATCGACGTTGTCGATATCATTATCGAGGGGGACTCCCTCACAGTTCAGAGAATTCTTAAGGGAGATGAGGCTATGGTCCCATGGAAAATGCGAGATCTATTTGTTGTTATAAAAGAGGAGATGCACTCTCTAAAGAAACTTCCAGTTTTCAACTTTGTGAGGCGACAAGCTAATAGGGCCGCTCATGAATTGGCTTCGGCTGCCATTCACCAAGCTGCTTTGGCTTTTTATTCATCCCCTCTGGATTTTATGCTCAAAATCCTAGAGGAAGATTGTAAAACGGACTCAAGTGGTTCCTTTACTTGAAATATAAACTTTTCTTCCCGTCAAAAAAAAAAAAAACTTAGAATTTGGATGCTGAGACGACGGTTGACCCGTGTTGATCATCCAAAATATGTTAAAAAATATTTTAAAAATAATTATATTTACGATCCTAGAAATATTATTTACCTTCTTGAGTTCTGGTTGATCAATTTATTATTAACGAATTTTGGATAGCCGACACGGATTAATCGTAATCTCAGAACCTTGAAAAATCTTCATGACAAAAATACTGATTTTCGAATGTTTCTAGAATCCTAAGTCTAACCAACCCTAAACATAAATGTTGGCAATTGGTAATGATAAAAATTATCACAATGTGGCCAAAGTAAAATAAAAATAAAAAGAGGACAATTGATAAACGAAAACAATTATGGCATTCTCTCTAGTAGCATTTAAGCCCACATTCAGGTGATTCATCCCCGAATCTTTGAACTGAGGGTAGCTGCACTAACAACGGTCCATTTTTGCTGTCAAATAGAACCAACGTGAGTTTAAAGTTAGATTCTAAGAATAGTTTCATTGTATAATTTTTCTCTATATATATTTGAGGGTTAGTGCATATATATAGTACACTTTAGTCACATATAGAACATATTTAAACGATGGAGGTTCTTCTACTTGTATATGTACTAAAAAGAGTCAAAACATGACAGTGAAACATTCCAACATTCATCACAATGTTCGTCTATTTATACATTGTTATTTTTAACTTTGGCCACATTGTGATAATTTTTGTCATTATCAATTAATTGGCAATGTTTATTTTTAGGGTTAATTAGACCTTCAGAAACCATCAAAATTAGCGTTTTGGTTCTGGAAATTTTCAAGGTTCTGATATTGCGGTTATTCGCGTCGAATATCTAAATTTTGTTAATAAATAAATCGAATCAGAACACAACACACAATGCAACCCCAAATGATAAACATAACATAATAAATGTTATGATATATATATACCTCCTTGTATGTTAGGAATAAGCGATAGGGGTGAGTGTTCGTAGTTAATTCGGTTCAAATCGAACCGAATTGTCGCGCCCCGCTTCCGTAGGAGCGATCGTCCTCGCTAAGGCGTGATGTCGCGTGAGCCTAGATTGCGCTCACACAAGGCAGGTCCATAACGGCCGATTACAGGTTAAGCGACGGGGTCGTCGCACAGAAGTCCCAAGCAGCAGCATTGAATAGTCAGCAGCGGAAACTTGAAAGCAAAACACAAGTCATTCAAAATGCTCTTTTTATTCATATTGAATATAAGATTACAAAGGGCGCAAGGCCAGATTACAAGTCTCTCAAGCTCACTTTTCTCTCATATTACAAGTAACTCTGCTCTCTCTCATTTCTCAATACTAGCTTCAAGGCGACGAGTGGCAGATTTTTCGGAATGGCGATGTTCATATATTATGTCCCGTATAAGTTCTGACTCCATGCGGCCGCACGCCTCGAAACGCTAAGAAACTCCGTTCCTCGACGCATCCAAGTGAGCTCCGCGCCTTCGGACTTCTACCTGTGCCTGCACATGAAAATTGTGTGGGTGTCAGTACTCAATTGTACTGGTGGAGTGAGCTCCTTGTCCACCCATACAAAATTGACACGTTCATTTACTTTGTGCAGCTTAATCACATTTGATTGTCTTTCTAGTCTTGTCTTAGGATCAATCTTAGGACAAAGACGCCTTGGCCTATACTTGGCCACGCATCGACAGGGTCGTGCTATACTCTATTCGTGACTTCAATATATTCGAGGTAGTCTCTCGCCAATTAGAGACTTATGCATACTCGGCCATGCCAAGACTTTCACTTGTTTTTATGTGCCTCTAGACCATTCTCGTGCCAACGACGTCAAAGGGACGACTCGTGCCGGTCATACCGTTAGACTTTAAGATCGAGGCCGTGCCTCCCTAAGATCAACCAGACTTAACCAAACTTGTCTTACGGTCCTTCCTGACTTAACTCGAGACGACTCGATGACGACGTCACATTCATACCGAAGCATGGGTCCTTGCTATAGCCAACTCTTAGGCTCCAGAATAGTATTGTAACCGTGCATACCTCGCCCGTACCGATTCAAGGTTAGTGCTTCCTATAATTATACATTGTTAACCCAACTCGTAATTTGCTAGTACTCGACAAAATCCAAAGGCATACACGCGGATAGTTGCTCTTATGCCGACACATCAATATGAGTGGCACTAGCAATGTCAAGCTATACTGGATCTTTGTATACGGTGACCATTCGCGTGCGAGGGACGAGCTCCCACCGAATGACCCACAGCCTATATTGTAATAGTTCACTTCAATCGAGTCGTACCGTCGATGAAGGTCGTATAATATCTGCTCTTCCTCTAGGCCGACACGAACCCGGTGCCCCGGGATCGTTCGAGGAATTCACCTTGCGTGCAAGTTGTCCAATGACCATGCAAGACTCAACTCGATCTACCAAGTACTTCCTTAATCATGACCATGCTTTTCAACTTTCTATCGAGACTCCCAAGTAGCGGGACCGATCTCGGTGACAACCAGTCGCGTGGATTTCCTTATCGAGACTCCCAAGTAGCGGGATCGATCTCGTGAACTTCCGTGTCGAGACTCCCAAGTAGCGGGACCGATCTCGTGATCTTCCTTATCGAGACTCCCAAGTAGCGGGACCGATCTCGTGAACTTTTTTATCGACACTCCCAAGTAGTGGGACCTGTCACGACCCGCACCCGCATTTCGGATGCGAAGCGTGTCCAAGCCTAGCCTACGCCACAGTGTCGGCGGTAGAAAGCTGCCTATAACTCACAAGTCATGGCAGTCTAGAATCTCATGGTGATATATATCTCATCCACAAAATAATCAAGTCACAAGCAAGATCAATGAATAAGACATGAAACTGAACAATAATGAATATAACTGAATGTTTTCAAGAATCAATGTCACGTCCAGTGGACACAAATCCACTACCAATAGAAGGAAAGAGAAAAATACATGAAATATACTATCGGAATACAACCTGCTAATCAAGACGACCTCAACTGTAAAGCACTGCGGTCTGATGCTGACTCAAACCTCTCATCTGCTCCTGACTAAAGCTCGGCTAAACCTGAAGAGATCATCAGGTCCTCAGAGGACTAGCAAGATACATAACATACATTCCTATCTAACAGTTTTATTATGCGCAAGAAAATAAACAAAAAAATAGGAACACGATAAATGACTACGAACACGAACACTAGAACAACTACACATAAATGAACTGTCGGATGAACGATAAACACGAGATCAATGAAAAACCAAACCCTCATCCCGAGTGTGGACTCACGGATTTGAACTAAGCACTAACCCTCGTTCCAGAACAATTTGTACTTTTTTGTACTTTTTCTAGTTTTCTTTCAAAAGCCAATTTTTAGGCATTTTGTTAAGTGAAACAGCCGGTAGGGCCCTGCACTGTACCCGGTGCCACTCTCTCCACGGCTTCCAGTGCAAGCTGTTGCGAGTTCTCCATGCTCTGTCTCAGCAACTCAGTCTGGCGGTGTGATGCCTCCGTCTGGCGCTGCGACGCCTCTGCCTGGGCTCGCCGAGTCTCCATCATCTGCTGAAGGAGAAGGAACATATGGTGTGTATCCGTCGGTATCGGAGGTGGTGGCGGTAGTATCTCTGGAACAACGACCGAAACCCTATGGGGTGGAGGTGGTAGACCTCCCTGTGCAACTGCCACGGCCTCCGAGATAGTAGAAATACTGGGGACAGTCTCCTGAACTTCCTCCTCAGCCTGGTCAGATCTCTCGTACAAGCTACTCGATCCAGTGGCCTGCGGGTGCGTCTTCGTCATCATGGAGACGAATTGAAACAAAGAGATCAATATAGAACATGAGAAGATATTATCAAAGAAGGAAAGTTAATTTAATACAAGGAGAGTCATCATGATAATCAAAAGATCGAAAATTTTCCTAGGTGTGATTAAAAAATTCTAGTAGTAATAACTAGGACCAAATTTCTAATAGCAGGCTCGTAGCAGCACTCTAAGTCGAGCACCACTACGAAAAATCGCACTAGTTGTGACTCTAACTCGGAGACCTGCATGGGCCACCACAAAAATGTGTCACGACCCGCACCCTGTAACGCCCAAGTCCCAAATACATAGGGCTAGGAACGAAGCATGCCAGCTGCATATATACGGGATATACTCCAATATATGGAAATCTCGAATATACACATAAGCTGTTTTGTGAATAATAATAACAGACAGTCACAGGTAAAAGCTAAATCTCATCCACAGAATATAAAGAAAATGGTATCTCATGAATCAAAGTAAATGTCAAAATATAGCTGTTGGCCGGGCGGAGACAAATCCACTACCGACACTAGAATAAACTGAAAGGAAATAGAGTCCAACCTCTAAGATAAATAAAATAAGAAATGATGACTAAATAGGCTCCTCGACCCAATAGGGACAGCTGTGATCAGAAGGTACAACTCGCTCGAACGTGAAGGATGAGTCTATAGCGGAACCATACTCCTGCGGAAAGTCCTGCACACCTATACCTGGAGAGATCACCAGGTCCTCAGAGGGACGTAACAAGATGCAAAAAGAATATGCCACATAAACTGAATAAATATTGCTCAAATAAATAAGTCAATTGAATTATAACATGGTCCAATACGCACCTATTGAACGAGCGTACCATCCCCCCAACCAAACAAGGACAGGAGATGGTAAACTAATTCACGGTGACGTATCTTTCCATACCATGAATCCAATATGGTATCCGGACCCCAACAAGGTTCAATACCTTCTCATCAAAGTAGTAAGTCACACCTACAACCAAACAAGGACAAGATGTGACGAACTAATCCGTGACAAGTTATTGTTCCAAGCCACGGTCAGATACAAGTACCCAAACCAAAAGTACTCGTACCTAACGGATAAAGGTACCTAACCGTTTATTTTACATAAGGAAAATAATGAAAAAAGCATGAAATATGAGCTAAAATAATTAAACAGCGGTGGCAAGGTATCTTGCCTGGGGGTAGTGTGCAGAATGGCAACGCCTGGTGACTCGAATCGTCAAAATATGGAAGCAATGAAAGCCAACTTCTACGAACGACCTCGGATGCTGAAATAAACATCATGAACAGATTTGGCATAAAAAATATCTAGGAAATGCCTGTCCAAAAGTTCAATTCTGGAATAGGGGCAAAATCGTAATTTCGGGTCAAAACGATATCCGTCGTTGGACCCGTTTTGTACCGAAACGCGTGCCAGAATCTACGGTCTCTAAAGTCGTTAAACTACATGTCTACGGATCCGGTTTGAGGAGACGAACCCAACCGTATGTCCAAAGTTGGATTTCGGTGGGCTGTGCACAAATTCGCCCGTTAGAGCGGGTCGCGGGCCCGCCAATTTTGGCGTTCCGATCAACCTTCTCAGAATCGGACCAAACTTGGTATACAGGACCAAAAAATCGATACGGTCTTGATGGCGCAATTTTTACGTCGATCCGACGAACGTGCACGAAGTTATGGTCAAGTTTGCAAAACGTCGATACGGGGGTATCTCGACGGATACGTACTGATTTCGTCGCGCACACACAACGAAATCGAGTCCCGTCAGTTCCCACACGTCGGCAACATCCATACGCGCCTTTCGATGCGTATAGTGCGCGACCACGTCGCCCGGTTTGTCGGGGCGTACGCCGTATCGGGGAATTTCTATAAGTTTTTAATATTTTTGAAAATAATATTTTTGTCAATTTCAACCATGAATTATTCTCTGTATATTGATCGAAACTTCGATCTAACAGAAGCGTTTTTCTCTTGGTTATGTTCTTTATGACTGTCCTTAACTGGTTTGTCGAAACCTTCAGTATATGGATCGAAAATCGGCTTCTAAGTTAGGTTTTGAAACAGTTTATCTTATTACAGAAAAAATTGAATTTGACCAAGTTTGTCTCGATTTTTAGAGCGCATCGGAGGGTGGTTTCAAAATCCATCTTATGGATCTCGAAGAGGGTCATGTAGACTATTCGTAGAAGTTTATAAATTCGAAATCGATTGAATCGATAGGGAGTAAGGTTGAGGAGAAGGGGAGTACCTAATGGTTGCTCGTTAACAGAGCCTCCCCTGTTTCGGGTTGGCAGCTGCTGCTCCGGTGATCGCCGTCAGCGAGGGACGGCTACAGGCGGATGGGGAGGTCGCCTGGGACTGGAGGTCGTCAGGAAGCACGGGGTCGCGGCGGCGAGTTGTTAGGGCTTGGGGTTCTCGAACTCGCGTTTAGTCGTATGTATGTATATATATATATATATATATTTTTTTTTTTATGTATATATATATATATATATATATATATATATATATATATATATATATATTATATATTATATATATACGACAAAGTTATATACATGGGGCTCTGCTGAATTGCTCGTGCAGGCTCGGGGTCGCAGCCCCTTGGGCCAACAGTTGGTTACTGTTCCCTTCGGGGAACAGTGGGCCGACTCTTTTTTTTTTTTTTTTTAAACAGTAAATATATATATATATATATATATATATATATATATATATATATATATATATTTATTTATATCTATAGTATTTAATAATTAAAAGACCAAATAAATATACTAAAAATCCTAATAATTTAATTAAACCTTATAAAATATTTTAAAAATCTTTGGCAAGTAGATACCATAGGAGGATATTTACACTGGCCTTTGATTTAGATAATCGAAACTTTCTATATCTAGCTATTTACTAAATAATTTCTTTAGTGCAATATATCATAAAATATTTAGAATAAAATCTAAAAATTTTCTAAAAAAAATTCAGTAATCACCTGAAAATATATTTTGAGTGAGATTGTGCAACAAACACTAAGTGAAGCATTTGTGTTGCTAATCTACCATATAAAAATATTTACACAATTAAATACCAAACTTGTTATAAAATATAAAATAATTCAGCACCACATAAATAACAAATTATATAAAAAAAAATAATTCTCCAAAATTTTTGGGGGATTACATCCTACCCGACTTATAAAAATTTCGTCCTCGAAATTAAAATAACACTTAATATAAAAATATAACAGTAAATCTTAATGGAAGAATATAGTGAGGCTGAAAACTAAGGGAGAGTAGATATTTATTTCGTAACTTGGTCGCTGTAAAGAGGGTGGGGATAGTCATAATAAAAATTTGGACTGACGCTATTTCTACAAGATAGGGTATTCTTATTCTTACAATAGATCATGGGTATCTAGTTGTTTGCGGGATTGGTTTGGTCTTGTACGGTGAAAATCAAGTGGGATGAGAATTTCATCCGAGGTTGTCCTAAGGGTTAATAAGTCGTGCACGAGGTGTAATTGAAACGGAGCACATGATGGTGCGTTTGTGTGGGACATATGAGTCATGTGTGTAGGGTGGTTTCTAGTTCATAAGGGTAAAATTTGTTGGAAGGAAAGGCTGGTGTTGTGCTCCAATTATCGAAGTCACGGTAGAGGCATCAAAATGATACTTGGTAAAATTTGACGTCATAAACCGCTTGATTTATCAACTCAAGTGGAGAATTTTTGTCAATTTCAAAGAGGCGTACAGAGGGATTGAATGATTATCTATAGCATACTAAGGTTATTGACGGGGCCACAGATCAGGCATACAGTTTTCTATTGGTGTCGATGATTGTGTTCATGTATTTGGGTTCAGAACTAGTAAATCATAACATAAAGAAGTATTATGTTATGCCTAATGTCTATCTATCAAAAGGTGTGGTTTTGGTGATAAGTCATGTCTAATAAAACAATTGGTAGAATTAGGGTAATACCTGCTAGATCCTCAATCTCATGACGGGTGTCTATTGCCTCCATGGTAAATGCTTGCCCATGCCTTTGTCTATTCAACTCCTGCCTAATATGAGCTGCCTGGTCAGGTAAAGGTGGTCCCCGCTGATATCCTTGAGGTGCTCTCATTCCCGGTGCTAGGGGCCTTGGCATCTGCTGCTGAGCTGGTGCTAAAGCAAGTAGTGTTGGTCCTTGGGTCTGTTGATGCGGTGCTAAGTCATGTCATCCAGGACAATCTTTGACCTTGTGTTGCTCCGATCCACATCCTAAACACTGGCCCAACCGAATGCGATAATCTCTCTGAATGTGTCCTTGTCTTCCACAGAAATGGCAAATAGGCTTCTCTCGAGCCTGATAGGGCCCTGCTCTCTCCTGCTGGTATGCCATGGGACGTCTGATAGGTCCACTCGGGTTAAGTCTAACTGGTATGTGCATTGGGGTAGGACGCCTCTGGTCATGCTGTGCCTCCTTACGGAGGAGCTCCTGGCTACGTGCTTCCTCCAAAACAGCTGCATGAGAGACTCGAGACTGTGTGGTAGTGTAAGGCTTGAGCTCTGGTTAAAGCCCTTGATGGAATCTCCTCGCTCTCTCCTGCTCCGTTGGTATCAACGACGCACCAAATTTACTCAGGCGGCTGAACTCCGCATCGTACTCATCTACCGACATGTTCCCTTGCTTTAGATGAAGGAACTGGTCATAGAGAGTATCTCAAACATGGATGGGAAAAAAATCTCTCATAGTAGAGGTCATAAAATTTCTTCCATGTGATTCTAGTACCCAGTCGCCTCTCTTCGGCCTTCCACCAGTGATGAGCATTATCTTCTAAGAGTAAGTCCACTGTTGTCATCCAATCATGTGCTGGCAACGGGGATGCCCTCAAGTATTTCTCGGTGCTGATAAGCCAGGCAGAAACTTCTAAAGGACTCTCAGTACCCTTAAAATTCTTAGGCCCCATGTCGATAAAATCCTTAATGGAGCCCAGATAAGGTTGCGGAGCTGGTGCTGGATTTGGTATCGGGGCTGGTGGTGGAGGTCTAGCTAGATAGGCCATCATGCACTGCCTCAACATTTCTATCTGTTGCCACTGAGATTGTGGCATAGCATAAATGAACTGGGTGGTTGGGTCCGCACCAGTCGGAAGTGAGGGCAGCTGGGGTCCAGGCTGTGGTGTAAACTGCTGAGGCAATGGGGATGGTGCAGTCTCTCCTGGTGGTACTGTAGTGGTTTGCTCAACCTGGCTGACTGGGGGCACTTGGGCTTCCTGCTGTACCATCGATGGGTTCGTGGTATTCTGGTGTGGCTCTAGCTGATACGGAGTCACCGGGGTCATTGGGGAAACCTGTTCTCCCTGGGAAGTTACATCACCAGATGTGATGGCTAGGGTAGGGGCGTGTACGCTGTGTAGAGTCATAATGCTGGCACGAAGATAAGGGCAATGTCAGAATATATTCAGATAAGTTTTGAGTCAAGCAATTGAAAGAGAGTTTAATAAAGAATTCAAAATGTCAACAACCAGTGGATGAGATCCTAGAGGGCAAATATGTTAAGCTAACCATATCTCAATCCACGTAAAATCGTACGAAAGGTGAACCAATTGCACTATGGTTGATCAGACCACAATACAAAGGTTCTGATAAGACAACGTATCAGTGGGCGCCCACCATAAAATATATGTCCTGAACAAGCTCGATGAGAGAGTAAGCTCGCAAAACTAGGCTATAAATAGCAACATTAGTCAAGGTAGTCCAATTACAAATACGCAAGATAATGATGAAAGAAAATATAAATAGTTTACGCTACTTAAGAATCTAAGTCGTGTCCGTTGTTCGTGCCTCTGCAGTCGTCCTACTGTCTTCTTGTCTAGGCCTTGGTTAAAGTCAAAGGAATTCAGGTTGTGAGGCTTCCTACCCAACTTATAAGAGTTGAACTAGTGGTGTGATTGAATGGTGGAACATGAGGACCTAGTACGCACGATAGTGGGATAAGGGTTTACGGAAGAATAATTCAAGCAAGAAGCAGTCAAGATAGACAGTTGGGAGTTCGAATTGAAGGCGAGATAAAATGTCATATATGTGGATGAGATCCTAAATTTCTAATCCGATACGCAGGCTTGCTTGGTACGGTAAGGTAACCAAACAATTTATCTAGACCTGCATGGGCCACCACAAAAACATGTAACGTCCCAGTCCCAAAATACATAGGGCTAGGAACGAAGCATGCCAGCTGCATATATACGAGATATACTCCAATATATGGAAATCTCGAATATACACATAAGCTATTTTATGAATAATAATAACAGACAGTCACATGTAAAAGCTAAATCTCATCCACAGAATATAAAGAAAATGGTATCTCATGAATCAAAGTAAATGTCAAAATATAGCTGTTGGCCGGACGGAGACAAATCCACTACCGACACTAGAATAAACTGAAAGGAAATAGAGTCCAACCTCTAAGATAAATAAAATAAGAAATGATGACTAAATAGGCTCCTCGACCCAATAGGGACAGCTGTGATCAGAAGGTACAACTCGCTCGAACGTGAAGGATGAGTCTATAGCGGAACCATACTCCTGCAGAAAGTCCTGCACACCTATACCTGGAGAGATCACCAGGTCCTCAGAGGGACATAACAAGATACAAAAAGAACAAGCCACATAAACTGAATAAATATTACTCAAATAAATAGGTCAATTGAATTATAATATGGTCCAATACGTACCTATTGAACGAACGTACCATCCCCCAACCAAACAAGGACAGGAGATGGTAAACTAATTCACGGTGACGTATCTTTCTATGCCATGAATCCAATATGGTATCCGGACCCCAACAAGATTCAATACCTTCTCATCGAAGTAGTAAGTCACACCTACAACCAAACAAGGACAAGATGTGACGAACTAATCCGCGACAAGTTATTGTTCCAAGCCACGGTCAGATACAAGTACCCAAACCAAAAGTACTCGTACCTAACGGATAAAGGTGCCTAACCGTTCTAAGTGAAATGTAGTTAAGAACAATCCTTCCTACGAATGGGCCCTGGCTGAATAGGATCGGCATAGTCACCTTTTGGGCACCAGGAGCCCCATCAGTAAGAGCACGACGTTCCGCAAAATCGTCAGTGGCCATCAGTAATCATGGGTTATCAACCCCGTATCTCCAGCGGAGAGTCCGGGTCACAAAGGAAGTGAATCGAAGCCCATACGCTAAGGAATTGTCCTCCCCGCCCAATTCCTACTGTGTTGTGTCCACAACACAAAACTACTATAACCGCTAAGTCAAACTAGCATGCAATCTCTATTAGCGGTTATTCCTATCGCACGGCTTGTACGTACTGGTGGCCAGCCAATCACGCACTTTCGTGTCCTACATGCGACACACAACTTTATGTTACAACGTGTCAAGGCCAATGAATGCAACACACAAGGTGGTCCCTTAAATCTAAGTTTAGTGTGTAAGAAAATAATACATAGCAGAAAATATAACTGAACAGTAAGTTCTAACAAGTATGCCATGTATCACAGTTTATTTTACATAAGGAAAATAATGAACAAAGCATGAAATATGAGCTAAAATAATTAAACAACGTTGGCAAGGTATCTTGCCTGGGGGTAGTGTGCAGAATGGCGACGCTTGGTGACTCGAATCGTCAAAATATGGAAGCAATAAAAGCCAACTTCTACGAACGAACTAGGATGCTGAAATAAACATCACGAACAAATTTGGCATAAAAAAATACCTAGGAAACGCCTGTCCAAAAGTTTAATTCTGGAACAGGGGCAAAATCGTAATTTTGAATCAAAATGATGTCCGCCATTGGACCCGTTTTGTACCGAAACGCGTGCCAGAACCTACGGTCTCTAAAGTCGGGGAATTTCTATAAGTTTTAATATTTTTGAAAACAATATTTTTGTCAATTTCAACCATGAATTACTCTCTGTATATTGATCGAAACTTCGATCTAACAGAAGCGTTTTACTCTCGGTTATGTTCTTTATGACTGTCCTTAACTGGTTTGTTGAAACCTTCAGTATATGGATCGAAAATCGGCTTCTAAGTTAGGTCTTAAAACAGTTTATCTTATTATAGAAAAAATTGAATTTGTCCAAGTTTGTCTCGATTTTTCGAGCGCATCGGAGGGTGGTTTCAAAATCTATCTTATGGATCTCGAAGAGGGTCATGTAGACTATTCGTATCAGTTTGTAAATTCAAAATCGATTGAATCGATAGGGAGTAAGGTTGAGGAGAAGGGGAGTACCTAATGGTTGCTCGTTAACAGAGCCTCCCCTGTTTCGGGTTGGCAGCTGCTGCTCCGGTGATCGCCGTCAGCGAGGGGCGACTATAGGCGGCTGGGGAGGTCGCCTGGTACTGGAGGTTGTCAGGAAGCACGGGGTCGCGACGGCGAGTTGTTAGGGCTTGGGGTTCTCGAACTCGCGTTTAGTCATATGTATATATATATATATATATATATATATATATATATATATATATATATATATATATATATATATATATACTACAAAGTTATATATATATGTGGCTCTGCTGAATTGCTCGTGCAGGCTCGGGGTCGCAGCCCCTTGGGCCAACAGTTGGTTACTGTTCCCTTCGGGGAACAGTGGGCCGACTCTTTCTTCTTTTTTTTTTTTTTTTAAAACAGTAAATATATATATATATATATATATATATATATATATATATATATATATATATGTACAGTGGGCCGACTCTTTCTTCTTTTTTTTTTTTTTTTTAAAACAGTAAATATATATATTTTTAAAAAAAAAAAAAAAAAAAACAGTAAATATATATATATATATATATATATATATATATATATATATATATATATATATATATATATATATATATATATATATATATATATATATATATATATGTATAAAATATATATATATATATATATATATATATATATATATATATATATATATATATATATATATAAAAACAAAATATATATATATATATATATATATATATATATATATATATATATATATATATATATATATATATATATATATATATATATATATATATGGTATTTAATAATTAAAAGACCAAATAAATATACCAAAAATCCTAATAATTTAATTAAACCTTGTAAAATATTTTAAAAATCTTTGGCAAGTAGATACCATAGGAGGATATTTACACTGGCCTTTGATTTAGATAATCGAAACTTTCTATATCTAGCTATTTACTAAATAATTTCTTTAGTGCAATATATCATAAAATATTTAGAATAAAATCTAAAAATTTTCTAAAAAAAATTCAGTAATCACTTGAAAATATATTTTGAGTGAGATTGTGCAACAAACACTAAGTGTAGCATTTGTGTTGCTAATCTACCATATAAAAATATTTACACAATTAAATACCAAACTTGTTATAAAATATAAAGTAATTCAGCACCACATAAATAACAAATTACATAAAAAAAATAATTCTCCAAAATTTTTGGGGGATTACAACCTACCCAACTTATAAAAATTTCGTCCTCGAAATTAAAATAACACTTAATATAAAAATATAACAATAAATCTTAATGGAAGAATATAGTGAGGCTGAAAACTAAGGGAGAGTAGATATTCATTTCGTAACTTGGTCGCTGTAAAGAGGGTGGGGATAGTCATAATAAAAATTTGGATTGACGCTATTTCTACATGATAGGGTATTCTTATTCTTACAATGGATCATGGGTATCTAGTTGTTTGCGGGATTGGTTTGGTCTTGCATGGTGAAAATCAAGTGGGATGAGAATTTCATCTGAGGTTGTCCTAAGGGTTAATAATGTAGTGCCTCGCCCCTACATCGTGCCCCGTACTCCGTCCACGGGGTGCGCGAGAAAGGAACACTGTCGCTATCGATTCGGTCAGGACCGATAGGTCGGGATCGACCGAGTCGATCGAACGGGAACGGTTGAATTAAGATCCATTCCTCGTTATGGAATGTCTTCTTCGGAACCAAGTCCCATATTCAGCGGGTTGCGCCTCGAGGATTGACTCTGCGACTGAGTCGGGAGAGACCTCCTGTTGCTCTGCTTTTCACGCCGCTTGCGTTGGTTTTGGCTTTGTTTTCTGAATGCGTTTTCGTGAATGTTTTCGATGGTTTTCATGGCTTGCATTTCGAACTCGCATTTCCTATCGAACTCCTTGAATAATGCAGTGTTCTAATCGGTTGCTTGTACGATTTCAGGTAATCGCGTAGGCGACGTCTAGCACGACCAGCAAGTTCTCTCGCCGAAGTAAACTCAAGGTGAGTGGCTGACCCTTCTCTTCTTGACCCCTTCTTTGGCAAAAAATCGATAGTGTTGTTGCGGATAAAAGATTGAATGCAAGGGCACGGGCACGGTAAAATGATTGAGTGTTTAAAGAGAATGTAGGCTATGTCTTAATAACTAAAAGAAGAAAAATGGTCTTCGCATGGTCATGGACAACTTGTCGACAAGGTAAAGTTTTCCCGCACGGCAACCCGGGGCCACGGGACTGTTGCGGCCAAGAAGGAAACATCTCATAAACTGTGCTTGGCATAATGTTAGGCGAGGACTTGCAGCCGGGCTCGCTACTCACGCTGAAAGGGCCTCGTCTAATAAAAGCTAGAAGGAGTCCATGATGGCTCTGGGAGCCAGTGACCAACACACAAAATAATTGCACTTGGTATGAAAATGATAACAATTGACAGGAAAGGACATGGTAAGTTTCATAAGCCGCGGCGTGGGCCGCCGTCGATAAGTTTCAACGTAAATTTTACTATGCTTGTCATATGCTTGTCTGCAATTCATTAGGATGGTTAGAAACATTCATACTTTAAGTCAAATAAACTCTTCAACCAAATGAGAGCTTGGAACTTAAATAGCCACGCACCAGTACAAAGTGTAATGTACTGATCCTCGCTCTCTACGCAGGTACCCCGAACTACGAAGGGCGTGCCACTTGAAAGCTCAAGGCGAAGTGAACCCTTTTGAAGCCTCGTCCGCGTGTAAAGGCTTGTTTCTGGATTTCCTTTTGAAGAAGACCCCGCACTCAGTCCAAAAGAAGATGGCGGCTCGACTCGCCTCGATAGCAGGTGGAAAGATGTTATGTTTTGCTTGTAAAAAGGGATGTAATGTATGGAACGACTATCTCATCGGCGTTCATTTTGTAAGTCGAGTCATGTTGTAGCCCGCGCGGCAATGATTGTAAAGGAGTCTATGTAAAGTTTTACTATCATCAATGAAAAAGTCTATTTCTTTTTCAAATGTGTCATTCAATTTCTCTGCGTACTCTAACTTGATGTTGTGTTTCGGATAACCTTATGACTATGACTTGTGCGATCGCAACTTAGGTTCGCACGGTATCACGCCCGGGGGACGACTATCGATTCTACGGAATCGGGGCGTGACATAATGGTATCAGAGCACGGCTTTACATCCTTTGACCTCGCATCGATGAGATAAGTTGTTCCATACAATGAGTCCATAATATTTTGTGACTGATGCGTTTGCCTTCGTATCGCAGAAGTGACGGAACCCACGGCCGAGCAAGAACAGAGCGCTTCAAGCGGCTCTAGTAGTTCGCATCGTCCACGGGCCGGACCTTCTAACGATACCATCGAAAGGATGTTGCGCATGATAGAGGCACAGCGAAACCAGTTCGAGAACCGACATCAGCAAGTAGAGGAACGACAGGCCCAGTTCGAAGCTTGCTTCGAAGCTCGCTTTGATGCACATGCCAAACTTCAGCAAAAGCAGCTAGATACCCTGCAGCAGATCGTCCAGACAATGGCGACCAACGGGAATTCTACGACTACGCCTACCGTCACCGTGCCGGCGATCCAACCCATTGATGTCGACACGGAGGATCTCGAGCGTCAACCAGCGACACCGAAAAAGTACAACTTTGAAGTGTCAGAATTCAAGAAGGCGTGCCGCACTTCCTTCAGTGGCACCGAGGGTCCCTCCATGGCAATCGACTGGTTGGAAGAGCTGGAAGATCACTTCTAGCTGCTCGGCATTGAAGAATCCAAGCAAGTCGCCTGGGCACAACTTCAACTACGGTTGAACGCACACGACTGGTGGACCGTACACAAGCGAACGATCCGATCGGACAACACTACCGTGCCGATCTCTTGGGCCACGTTCTGCAAAGCTTTTGAAGTCCAGTACCTTCCGTCAGCCATTTGTCAAGCGAAGGAGAATCAATTCATGCAGTTGAAGCAAGAGAGCCGGACAGTGGAACAGTACGCTGCAGAATTCAACAAGTTGTCTAAGTTTGCTGGCCAGTTTCTGCCTACTGAAGAGTGCCGTGTGTGACGGTTCGAAGTGGGTCTGCGACCCTCTATCGGTGCGCATGTCGGGGTCCCGGAGTACTAGACCGTAGGCGAGGCTCTGAATCACGTGCTCCGCCTTGAGAATCTGCATCCTTTCGGTGCTGACGACGTTGTGCGCCACTCCAATCACAAACGTCCTAGCTATACGGGAGGCAACAATCACGCGTCAAAGCATCCAAACAACGGCGGCTATATGGGTCAGAATCCATTACCTCGTTGCACCAAATGTAATCGCCTTGGGCACGAAGCCATCAACTGCTTCCCCTTCAGAGGGGAATGCCATGCTTGCGTACAAAAGGGCCACCTCGCTCGGTATTGCAAAAACCCTAGATTGACTCGCAACGCCCCACCACAACAACACCGCCAAGAGAATCGAGGACAGGCGCCTCGACCTCCTCCGCCCACTCAACCTGTACTGCAAAATGGCCAAGATCGTCGCCCCAACACTCAGGGCCGCGTCTACGCCATGACTCGAGACGAAGCGCTGGCATCAGATACAGTAGTGTCAGGTATACTAAAATTCAATAATATGCCTGCTCGTGTGTTATTTGATTCAGGCGCTTCACATAGTTTTTTATCGGTGGACTTTACCGCCGAGCACAAATTTTCTGTAATATTATTAGATCTCGACCTTAGCGTAAGCACGCCTTCGGGCACACCAATTCTAACAAACTTAACGTGCGCCGACGGGATTATCTGTATCGGCGGTCAAAAGATCGGTCTGGATGTGATAGTTCTAGACATGAAGGACTTTGACATCATTCTGGAAATAGATTGGCTCGGGCCGGGCAACGCAACCATAGACTGCGCTGAAAAGAAGGTCACATTTTGCATGCCTGGAGTGCCTGAATTCTGCTACTCGTGTGGTGAGGCGTCGCCGACCTGCATGGTGATCTCCGTAATATCTGCTCGACAGATGCTGCACTCCGGGTACGAAGGCTATCTAGCTTCCGTTCGAGACATACGACAGGATGGTGCAAACGCGGGTCAGACCGACGTTGTGGCAGAATTCTCCGACGTGTTCCCGGACGAGCTACCCGGCATGCCGCCCGATCGAGAAATAGAGTTCACCATCGACACATTCCCCGACACCCGGCCGATCTCGAAGGCTCCGTAAAGAATGGCCCCTGCAGAATTGAAAGAATTGAAGGCACAACTTTAGGAATTGCTCGACAGAGGGTTTATCCGTCCGAGTGTCTCGCCGTGGGGTGCATCCGTGCTATTCGTGAAGAAGAAGGATGGATCGATGCGGCTCTGCATCGACTATCGGGAATTGAACAAAGCCACCATCCGAAACAAATACCCCCTGCCCCGCATCGACGACTTGTTCGACCAGCTCCAAGGTGCAACGGTGTTTTCGAAGATTGATCTGCGATCGGATTATCACCAACACAAAGTCAAGCCAGATGACATACCGAAGTCTGCCTTCCGCACTCGTTATGGCCACTACGAGTTCTTGGTAATACCGTTCGGTCTGACAAACGCCCCTGCCATCTTCATGGATCTAATGAATCGGGTGTTCCGTCCGTTCGTTGATAAGTTCGTAGTAGTCTTCATCGACGACATCCTCGTCTACTCGAAGGATCGAGTGCAACATGCAGAGCATCTGCGGACGGTACTCCAAACCCTTCGAGAGAATCAGTTGTACGCGAAGATGAGCAAGTGCGAGTTCTGGCTGAATAGCGTCTTATTCCTTAGGCACATCATCTCCGCCGTGGGCATCGCAGTCGATCCGAAGAAAGTCGAGGAAGTTGCTGATTGGAAACGGCCCGCATCAGTTAGCGAAATTCGAAGCTTCCTAGGCTTGGCGGGATACTACCGACGCTTCGTGAAGGACTTCGCGAAGATCGTATCGCCGTTGACTCGCCTCACCCAGAAAGTAGTCGCATTCAAGTGGTCAGACGACTGTGAAGCTTCCTTCCAGGAGCTCAAACAACGGCTCGTTTCGGCCCCGATACTTTCTCTTCCTGACGGGACGGAGGGATTTCAAATCTTCAGCGATGCTTCTGGCCAGGGCTTGGGGTGTATGCTCATGCAGCGAAATAAGGTGATATCTTTTGCTTCCCGACAGTTGAAGCACCACGAGAAGAACTACCCCACGCACGACCTAGAACTAGCGGCAATTGTGTTCGTATTGAAGCTGTGGTGTCACTATCTCTATGGCGTGGCGTACAGGAATTATACGGACCACAAAAGCCTCAAGTATCTCTTCACCTAGAAAGAATTGAATTTGCGGCAGAGGCGATGGCTCGAGCTGATCAAAGACTATGACTTGTCAATCGACTACACACCGGGCAAAGGAAATGTGGTAGCGGATGCGCTGAGCCAGAAGTACTTAGCTTAGTTATGTATCAACGACCGACTGCTGTGTGACTTGGAAGGAATGGGCATTGAACTCCGAGCCTACTGGAGAGGATCAAGTCTGCACAGAAGGACGACCCCTACCTGGAGAAGATACGGAAGCTGATATCGACAGGGAAAGCGTCTGACTTTGCAGAGGACTAGTCGGGAGTGTTGCACGTGAAGGGACGGCTATGCGTACCGGACGACGTAGAACTTAGAAAGGAGATAATGACGGAGGCGCACTATGCAAAATATTCCTTGCATCCTGGCAGCACCAAGATGTATAAGGACCTCCGCATTGTCTTTTGGTGGTACGACATGAAGAGGGAAGTAGCGCTCTTTGTGTCAAAATATATGGCCTGTCAGCAAGTCAAAGCCGAGCACCAGCGACCGGGCAGGGAGATGCAGAACCTCGCCATTCCAGAGTAGAAGTGGGATCACATCACTATGGACTTCGTTGTTGGCTTACCGAGGATGCCACGGGGAAACAACGCCGTCTGGGTCATCGTCGATCGACTAACCAAGTCAGCGCACTTTATCGCCATCAAAGTTACTTGGAGCGTTGACCGCCTTGCTCAGATATACCTTGATGAAATAGTTCGGCTGCACGGGGTCCCAGTTTCTATCGTCTCTGATCGGGATGGACGGTTCATAGCGTGCTTCTGGAGTAGTCTACATTCAATATTGGGGACTAAGTTGAAGTTCAGCTCAGCTTATCATCCTCAGACTGACAGCCAAACAGAGCGGGTGAACCAAATTCTCGAAGACATGTTACGACTCTGTGCGATCGACTTGAAGTCAAGTTGGGACGTCCATCTACCGCTGGCCGAGTTTGCATACAACAACAGCTATCAGTCCAGCATCCAAATGGCGCTGTATGAAGCTTTATACGGCCGAAAGTGTAGATCGCCCATTTGCTGGGATGAAGTCGGGGAACGGCAGATACTTGGTCCGGAGCTGGTGGAGCAGACTGTGCAGAAGGTCAAGTTGATACGAGAAAGATTGAAGGTAGCACAAAGCCGGCAGAAAAGCTATGCCGACACGCACAGACGCCCCCTCGAGTTCTCGGAAGGCGACCATGTATTCCTGAAGGTGATACCTATGCGTGGAGTTTCCAGGTTCAGTGCGAAGGGGAAATTGAGCCCAAGATTTGTTGGCCCGTTCGAAATATTGAAGCGAGTCGCCCCGGTAGCTTACCAAATCACCTTGCCGCCTATGTTGTCAGTGGTACATGACGTCTTCCACGTATCATAATTGAAGAAGTACGTGCATGATCCGAGCCATGTTGTGGATTTGGATAAGCTGGACCTGAAGGCAGACTTGTCATATGTCGAAGAGCCGGTGCAAATCTTAGAGCGCAAGGATAAACTTCTCCGCAATTGTACTATTCCCCTCATTTGCGTCCTCTGGAGAAACCATTCAGTCGAGGAGTCGATGTGGGAGCTTGAGTCAGAAATGAAGGAGAAGTTCCCTTCGTTGTTTTCGTAGAGGTAGGTTCTATTTTAAGTTTCGAGGACGAAACTTTTTCTTAGTTGGTTATGGTGTAGTACCCTGCCCCTACATCGTGCCCCGTACTCTGTCCACGGGGTACGCGAGAAAGGAACACTGTCGCTATCGATTCGGTCGGGACCGATAGGTCGGAATCGACCGAGTCGATCGAACGGAAACGGTTGAATTAAGATCCATTCCTTGTTATGGAATGTCTTCTTCGGAACCAAGTCCCATATTCAGCGGGTTGCGCCTCGAGGATTGAATCTGCGGCTGAGTCAGGAGAGACCTCCCATTGCTCTGCTTTTTACGCCGCTTGCGTTGGTTTTGGCTTTGTTTTCTGAATGCGTTTTCGTGAATGTTTTCGATGGTTTTTATGGCTTGCATTTCGAACTCGCATTTTCTATCGAACTCCTTGAATAATGCAGTGTTCTAATCGATTGCTTGTACGATTTCAGGTAATTATGTAGGCGACGTCTAGCGCGACCAGCAAGTTCTCTCGCCGAAGTAAACTCAAGGTGAGTGGCTGACTCTTCTCTTCTTGACCCCTTTTTTGGCAAAAAATCGATAGGGTTGTTGCGGATAAAAGATTGAATGCAAGGGCACGGGCACGGTAAAATGATTGAGTTTTTAAAGAGAATGTAGGCTATGTCTTAATAACTAAAAGAAGGAAAATGGTCTTCGCACGATCATGGACAACTTGTCGACAAGGTAAAGTTTTCCCGTACGGCAACCCGGGGCCACAGGACCGTTACGGCCAAGAAGGAAACATCTCATAAGCTGTGCTGGGCACAATGTTAGGCGAGGACTTACAGTGGGGCTCGCTACTCGCGCTAAATGGGCCTCGTCTAATAAAAGCTAGAAGGAGTCCACGATGGCTCAGGGAGCCAGTGACCAACACACGAAATAATTGCACTTGGTATGGAAATGATAACAATTGACAGGAAAGGACATGGTAAGTTTCATAAGGCGCGGCACAGGCCGCCGTCGGTAAGTTTCAACGTAAATTTTACTATGCTGGTCATATGCTTGTCTGCAATTCATTAGGATGGTTAGAAACATTCATACTTTAAGTCAATTAAACTCTTCAACCAAATGAGAGCTTGGAACTTAAATAGCCACGCACCAGTATAAAGTGTAATGTACTGATCCTCGCTCTCCATGCAGGTACCCCGAACTACGAAGGGCATGCCACTTGAAAGCTCAAGGCGAAGTAAACCCTTTTGAAGCCTCGTCCGCGTGTAAAGGCTTGTTTTTGGATTTCCTTTTGACGAAGATCCCGCACTCAGTCCAAAAGAAGATGGCGGCTCGACTCGCCTCGATAGCAGGTGGAAAGATGTTATGTTTTGCTTGTAAAAAGGGATGTAATGTATGGAACGACTATCTCATCGGCGTTCATTTTGTAAGTCGAGTCATATTGTAGCCCGTGCGGCAATGATTGTAAAGGAGTCTATGTAAAGTTTTATTATCATCAATAAAAAAGTCTATTTCTATTTCAAATGTGTCATTCAATTTCTCTGCGTACTCTAACTTGATGTTGTGTTTCGGATAAACTTTTGACTATGCCTTGTGCGATCGTAACTTAGGTTCGCACGGCATCACGCCCGGGGGACGACTATCGATTCTACGGAATCGGGGCGTGACAAATAAGTCGTACACGAGGTGTAATTGAAACGGAGCACATGATGGTGTATTTGTGTGGGACATGTGAGTCATGTGTGTAGGGGGGTTTCTAGTTCATGAGGGTAAAATTTGTTGGAAGGAAAGGCTGGTGTTGTGCTCCAATTATCGAAGTTACGGTAGAGGCATCAAAATGATACTTGGTAAAATTTGACGTCATAAACCACTTGATTTATCAACTCAAGTGGAGAATTTTGTCAATTTAAAAGAGGCGTATAGAGGGATTGAATGATTATCTATAGCATACTAAGGTTATTGACGGAGCCACAGATCAGGCATACAGTTTTCTATCGGTGTCGATGATTGTGTTCATGCATTTGGGTTCAGAACTAGTAAATCATAACATAAAGAAGTATTATGTTATGCCTAATGTCTATCTATCAAAAGGTGTGGTTTTGGTGATAAGTCATGTCTAATAAAACAATTGCTAGAATTAGGGTAATACCTGTTAGATCCTCAATCTTATGACGGGTATCTATTGCCTCCATGGTAAATGCTTGCCCATGCCTTTGTCTATTCAACTCCTGCCTAATATGAGCTGCCTGGTCAGGTAAAGGTGGTCCCCGCTGATATCCTTGAGGTGCTCTCATTCCCGGTGCTAGGGGCCTTGGCATATGCTGCTGAGCTGGTGCTAAAGCAAGTAGTGTTGGTCCTTGGGTCTGTTGATGCGGTGCTAAGTCATGTCGTCCAGGATAATCTTTGACCTTGTGTTGCTCCAATCCACATCCTAAACACTGGCCCAACCGAATACGACAATCTCTCTGAATGTGTCCTTGTCTTCCATAAAAATGGCAACTAGGCTTCTCTTGAGCCTGATAGGGACCTGCTCTCTCCTGCGTATGCCATGGGATGTCTGATAGTTCCACTCGGGTTAACTCTAACTGGTCTGTGTATTGGGGTAGGACGCCTCTGGTCATGTTGTGCCTCCTTTCGGAGGAGCTCCTGGCTACGTGCTTCCTCCAAAACAGCTGTATGAGAGACTCGAGACTGTGTGATAGTGTAAGGCTTGAGCTCTGGTGAAAGCCCTTGATGGAATCTCCTCGCTCTCTCCTGCTCCATTGGTATCAACGACGCACCAAATTTACTCAGGCGGCTGAACTCCGCATCGTACTCATCTACCGACATGTTCCCTTGCTTTAGATGAAGAAACTGGTCATAGAGAGCATCTCGAACATGGATGAGGAAAAATCTCTCATAGAAGAGGTCATAAAATTTCTTCCATGTGATTCCAGTACCCAGTCGCCTCTCTTCGGCCTTCCACCAGTGATGAGCATTATCTTCTAAGAGTAAGTCCACTGCTGTCATCCAATCATGTGCTGGCAACTGGGATGCCCTCAAGTATTTTTCGGTGCTGATAAGCCAGGCAGAAACTTCTAAAGGACTCTCAGTACCCTTAAAATTCTTAGGCCCCATGTCGATGAAATCCTTAATGGAGCCCAGATAAGGTTGCAGAGCTGGTGCTGGATTTGGTATCGGGGCTGGTGGTGGAGGTCTAGCTAGGTAAGCCATCATGCTCTGCCTCAACATTTCTATCTGTTGCCACTGAGATTGTAGCATAGCATACATGAACTGGGTGGTTGGGTCTGCACCAGTCGGAAGTGAGGGCAGCTGGGGTCCAGGATGTGGTGAAAACTGCTGAGGCAATGGGGATGGTGCAGTCTCTCCTGGTGGTACTGTAGTGGTTTGCTCAACCTGGCTGACTGGGGGCACTTGGGCTTCCTGCTGCACCATCGATGGGTTCGTGGTATTCTGCTGTGGCTCTAGCTGATACGGAGTCACCGGGGTCATTGGGGAAACCTGTTCTCCCTGGAAAGTTGCATCACCAGATATGATGGCTAGGGTAGGGGCGTGTCCACTGTGTAGAGTCATAATGCTGGCACGAAGATAAGGGCAATGTTAGAATAGATTCAGATAAGTTTTGAGTCAAGCAATTGAAAGAGAGTTTAATAAAGAATTCAAAATGTCAACAACCATTGGATGAGATCCTAGAGGGCAAATATGTTAAGCTAACCATATCTCAATCCACGTAAAATCGTACGAAAGGCGAACCAATTGCACTATGGTTGATCAGACCACAATACAAAGGTTCTGATTAGACAACGTATCAGTGGGCGCCCACCATAAAACATATGTCCTGAACAAGCTCGATGAGAGAGTAAGCTCTCAAAACTAGGCTATAAATAGCAACATTAGTCAAGGTAGTCCAATTACAAATACGCAAGATAATGATGAAAGAAAATATAAATAGTTTACACTACTTAAGAATCTAAGTCGTATCCGTTGTTCGTGCCTCTGCAGTCGTCCTACTGTCTTCTTGTCTAGGCCTTGGTTAAAGTCAAAGGAATTCAGGTTGTGAGGCTTCCTACCCAACTTATAAGAGTTGAACTAGTGGTGTGATTGAATGGTGGAACATGACGACCTAGTACGCACGATAGTGGGATAAGGGTTTACGGAAGAATAATTCAAGCAAGAAGCAGTCAAGATAGACAGTTGGGAGTTCGAATTGAAGGCGAGATAAAATGTCATATATGTGGATGAGATCCTAAATTTCTAATCCTATATGCAGGCTTGCTTGGTACGGTAAGGTAACCAAAAAATTTATCTAGACCTGCATGGGCCACCACAAAAACATGTAACGCCCCAGTCCCAAAATACATAGGGCTAGGAACGAAGCATGCCAGCTGCATATATACTGGATATACTCCAATATATGGAAATCTCGAATATACACATAAGCTGTTTTGTGAATAATAATAACAGACAGTCACAGGTAAAAGCTAAATCTCATCCACAGAATATAAAGAAAATGGTATCTCATGAATCAAAGTAAATGTCAAAATATAGCTGTTGGCCGGGCGGAGACAAATCCACTACCGACACTAGAATAAACTGAAAGAAAATAGAGTCCAACCTCTAAGATAAATAAAATAAGAAATGATGACTAAATAGGCTCCTCGACCCAATAGGGACAGCTGTGATCAGAAGGTACAACTCGCTCGAACGTGAAGGATGAGTCTATAGCGGAACCATACTCCTGCGAAAAGTCCTGCACATCTATACCTGGAGAGATCACCAGGTCCTCATAGAAACGTAACAAGATACAAAAAGAATATGCCACATAAACTGAATAAATATTGCTCAAATAAATAAGTCAATTGAATTATAACATGGTCCAATACGCACCTATTGAACGAGCGTACCATCCCCCCAACCAAACAAGGACAGGAGATGGTAAACTAATTCACGGTGACGTATCTTTCTATGCCATGAATCCAATATGGTATCCGGACCCCAACAAGGTTCAATACCTTCTCATCGAAGTAGTAAGTCACACCTACAACCAAACAAGGATAAGATATGACGAACTAATCTGCGACAAGTTATTGTTCCAAGCCACGGTCAGATACAAGTACCCAAACCAAAAGTACTCGTACCTAACGGATAAAGGTGCCTAACCGTTCTAAGTGAAATGTAGTTAAGAACAATCCTTCCTACGCATGGGCCATGGCTGAATAGGATCAGCATAGTCCCCTTTTAGGCACCAGGGGCCCCATCAGTAAGAGCATGACGTTCTGCAGAATCATCAGTAGCCATCAGTAATCATGGGTCATCAACCCCGTATATCCAGCGGAGAGTCCGGGTCACAAAGAAAGTGCATCGAAATCCATACGCTAAGGAATTGTCCTCCCCACCCAATGCCTACTGTGTTGTATCCACAACACAAAACCACTATAACCGCTAAGTCAAACTAGCATGCAATCTCTATTAGCGGTTATTCCTATCGCACGGCTTGTACGTACTGGTAGCCAGCCAATCACACACTTTCGTGTCCTACATGCGACACACAACTTCGTATTACAACGTGTCAAGGCCAATGAATGCAACACACAAGGTGGTCCCTTAAATCTAAGTTTAGTGTGTAAGAAAATAATACATAGCAGAAAATATAACTGAACAGTAAGTTCTAACAAGTATGCCATGTGTCACAGTTTATTTTACATAAGGAAAATAATGAACAAAGCATGAAATATGAGCTAAAATAATTAAACAGCGGTGGCAAGGTATCTTGCCTGGGGGTAGTGTGCAGAATGGCGACGCCTGGTGACTCGAATCGTCAAAATATGGAAGCAATGAAAGCCAACTTCTACGAACGACCTCGGATGCTGAAATAAACATCAGAATAGATTTGGCATAAAAAAATACCTAGGAAACGCCTGTCCAAAAGTTCAATTCTGGAACAGGGGCAAAATCGTAATTTCGGGTCAAAACGATGTCCGTCATTGGACCCGTTTTGTACCGAAACGTGTGCCAGAACCTACGGTCTCTAAAGTCGTCAAACTACATGTCTACGGATCCGGTTTGAGGAGATGAACCCAACCGTATGTCCAAAGTTGGATTCCAGTGGGCTGTGCACAAATTCGCCCGTTAGAGCGGGTCGCGGGCCCGCCAATTTTGGCGTTCCGATCAACCTTCTCAGAATCGGACCAAACTTGGCATACAGGACCAAAAAATCGATATGGTCCTGATGGCGTAAGTTTTGCGTCGATCCGACGAACGTGCACGAAGTTATGGTCATGTTTGCAAAACGTCAATACGGGGGTATCTCGACAGATACGTACTGATTTCGTCGCGCACACACAACGAAATCGAGTCCCGTCAGTTCCCACACGTCGGCAACATCCATACACGCCTTTCGATGCATATAGTGCGCGACCATGTCGCCCGGTTTGTCAAGGCGTACGCCGTATCGGGGAATTTCTATAAGTTTTAATATTTTTGAAAACAATATTTTTGTCAATTTCAACCATGAATTACTCTCTGTATATTGATCGAAACTTCGATCTAACAGAAGCGTTTTACTCTCGGTTATGTTCTTTATGACTGTCCTTAACTGGTTTGTTGAAACCTTCAGTATATGGATCAAAAATCGGCTTCTAAATTAGGTCTTGAAACAGTTTATCTTATTATAGAAAAAATTGAATTTGTCCAAGTTTGTCTCGATTTTTCGAGCGCATCGGAGGGTGGTTTCAAAATCCATCTTATGGATCTCGAAGAGGGTCATGTAGACTATTCGTAGAAGTTTGTAAATTTGAAATCGATTGAATCGATAGGGAGTAAGGTTGAGGAGAAGGGGAGTACCTAATGGTTGCTCGTTAACAGAGCCTCCCCTGTTTCGGGTTGGCAGCTGCTGCTCCGGTGATCGCCGTCAGCGAGGGGTGGCTACAGGCGGCTGGGGAGGTCGCCTGGGACTGGAGGTCGTCAGGAAGCACGGGGTCGCGGCGGCGAGTTGTTAGGGCTTTGGGGTTCTCGAACTCGCGTTTAGTCGTATGTATATATATATATATATACTACAAAGTTATATATATGGGGCTCTGCTGAATTGCTCGTGCAGGCTCGGGGTCGCAGCCCCTTGGTCCAACAGTTGGTTACTGTTCCCTTCGGGGAACAGTGGGTCGAATCTTTTTTTTTTTTTAAACAGTAAATACATACATATATATATATATATATATATATATATATATTTTATATATATATATATATATATATATATATATATATATATATATATATATATATATATATATATGTATATCTATAGTATTTAATAATTAAAAGACCAAATAAATATACCAAAAATCCTAATAATTTAATTAAACCTTATAAAATATTTTAAAAATCTTTGGCAAGTAGATACCATAGGAGGATATTTACACTGGCCTTTGATTTAGATAATCAAAACTTTCTATATCTAGCTATTTACTAAATAATTTCTTTAGTGCAATATATCATAAAATATTTAGAATAAAATCTAAAAATTTTCTAAAAAATAATTCAGTAATCACTTGAAAATATATTTTGAGTGAGATTGTGCAACAAACACTAAGTGTAGCATTTGTGTTGCTAATCTACCATATAAAAAATATTTACACAATTAAATACCAAACTTGTTATAAAATATAAAATAATTCAGCACCACATAAATAACAAATTATATAAAAAAATAATTCTCCAAAATTTTGGGGGGATTACACCCTTATTAGGGGCACGAGAAGTGGGTACGTCCAGCCTACGCCGCAGAATCGGCGGTAGAACGCTGTATAGGTCTCCTAGAAAGTATAACATCTAGACACAATATATAAAGACCTGTCATCTCCGCACGGAGGTATATAATCTCAACTCAATCACAAGACAACTAGGAAAGATAGGCACAAACATAAGATAGATATGGTGAAAATAGAATACAGAAATAAAACAAGGTCACAACCAGAAACGAGTCGCAGACATAACATAAGGTCCCGGATAACATATGTAGAAAAAGTCTAACATAAGCTGGATCGCAGTCCATATAAACCTAGCTAATAGATCTAGATAGAAGTACTGTCATCCACTGGCTCCAAGGGTGTCAGCTGGTTGCAGTCTATGTCCTGACCATACCCATAGTGGGTAGAACAGTCTGCATATATGTCATCTGGATATATCATAACGGTATCCTGTCAGAAAAATGAACGAGTACAACGCTGGCAACAGATTTCATAGTAATGACAAATGCTCTAACAGTCAATCATAATAGAGTACAAGATGAGCATATCAAGATGTAAGTATAACAGGATATGTAAACTGGAAATCATGTCAGAGGGAATCATGCAGAAAAATAAGCTGAACTATAATATGTAACTGATGTAATAAATGTAAAATGTGCCTCGAATATTATAGCATAATGTGATCGGTAAGGGTCAAGATCAGGCTTTCTGCCGACCGGCTACAAGTACGTGGACTCGGTCCGGCCGGGATGACAGGCTATGGAGCAAGTAGTAGCACAGGTCAGGCTATACCCATCGTGAGGTGAGGGTATAGCTATGATACAAGTAGTAACTCAAGAAGGGCATTGATCACACTATCTATAAAATTCCCCATTCCCCGAATAGTATACGGATTCGGACATAGCACGTCATGACGCAGGATTCTCTAAGAGGGGAGCAAGTCCTCTTCAGGAATCAGCGTCAATACAAGTACAAGAATCAAGACCAAATAAGTACCAGTATCCCAAGAAATCCAGGAATGACATCTCGTGACAGGAATCCGACAATACTAGTCCGTGCACCAATGTGTCGAGAATCAAGTAAACACTATAACTGAACTAGTATAGAAGATATCAAGACAAGTAACTGCTATCAGAGAATATACTCGCATGCTGTCCTGAGCTGTAGGGTATATCAATGCTCAGAGTGGTAATCGGAGACCTAAAGATGAGATATTGCATGTTAATTTGGGTTTAACAAAGTTATGAATGATTTCTAATATATGATATGAAATCTAGGTCAAACTAGGTTACACTGAGTCATGTCAAGTCAATCTAAGTCAAACTAAGTCATGTCAAGTCAATCTAAGTCAAACAAAGTCAACTCTAGGTCATACTAGTCATAGCAAGTCAAAATAAGTCAAAGCAAGTCAAACGGGGTCAAGAGTTGACTTACAGTTGACTTTTAGTCAACTGTTCAACTCTGGTCATGTGAGACTTGATGGAACTGGAGATTCCCAGGACCCTTCCTTTGGTGTGCGTATTAATCGATAGAAAGTTAAACAGATCTAATACGTGTTCTAACCCTTCATAGGCGAAAACTAGGGTTCACGAATTATACCTGCGGCGGAAAGGAGACAAGTAATTCCTGGCAATCTCGAGCGGACGACCCTAAGATCTTCTGCACGTATTCCTTCCTCGAGTTGGACGTCGTGTGGGTGACGATCTCCCATCTTGTTCTTCTCTTTGGCAGCCCTCTCTTTTTCTCCTTACGTGAATCACGAATTTAGAAAAAATTTTAGATTTCTAATCAGTAATCTGGCGGCCAGAGAATAGAGGATATATATAGGCTACAACAGGGACCATGAGGAGAAATTAGGGTTAGGCCTCCTGTCACGCCCCAGAACCAGAATACTGGAGAGCGAGGGAATGACTCAGCCAGCTACGTATTACGGGTAGATGAATACCGTATAATACGATCAATGCTGTCTAAAAGACAAGGGGGTGCATACTACATGAAAGTCTCGCTATGGTCACTTCACATCTATTGTCTTAATCATTCAAACAAAAAACAGTAATAGAGAACATATAAGGTAAAGCAGTAAGGCGTCCCAAACGCTTAGTTAAAATGTTCTTGATATCTGGCTTTACTAAATATAGCCAGATGATATAGCAACGTATACACAATTGTTATCAGCTACAGTCTGACTTAATTACAATTATGTAAAAGTAAATGCAAGACTATCCGACTAACATGTCAGTGCCAAGCGGCAAAATATAAAGTAATTAACAAAATGAGCGGGGAAGTAAGGAACCCACTCGAGTCCTCCTGCGATCATTCTTCTAGTATTGACCATCTTGGAGGTAGAAGTAAGCTGAGTCCTCGGGGACCGGCTCTAAATCTGGCCATGCAAAACCAGAGAGGTTAGACCTCTAATAGCAAGTACCGCAAGGAAGCACGATATAAGGCATTAAACCAGTAAATAAGAGAATATAATAATAGATCTCTGCTTGCTACTGGGATTCACGTAACATCACGACACTTCGAACCAACTTCTCAACCAAACAAGGACAGAAGTTGGCCCGTCATGTCCTGACTCTCTGATCATCTCAGTTAGGTAACAGAGTAGGTGCAGTACACAAACAAATCAACTTAAACGGCCATCCAACTCCTACGGCTTACTACTGTGAGTCCCAAGGTATCCTGGAATTATGCAATAAGGATTTTTCAGTTCTTACTATGGGCAAGCAAGGCTAGTCTATCCAATTAATCAATTGCACCAATCATGAATTAGACGAGTCCCAGCGGGACGCCCGTCATCAATATACAATATACAATAATATAAGCAGATACCGCTCCCTGTCCGTGTGACAGATTTGCAGTATCTGTGGGAACCAGTCGGCCTGTTGGGCACTAATAGTCCCAAAGAGGGCTGCCATGTAAGAACTCGGGAATCTATTCTCTCCATGCAATCATTATTTTATTTAACTTAGTAGCCTCTACGTTAATTGAAATCCTATGCCATGGGTCATGGTCATTCAGAATGAGCACTTCCGTACAAGTACGATATGTCCAGCACTACAACGATACCCGTGCAGTTAGGTTGTAGGTCTTACATAGCGTAATACAACAATTAAAACTAACCACGGAATAATCATGCCTTGACCATAAAGTACACATGCTGCTTTCGTAAAATAAATAAATAAATTGTAGCCTGTATGTATCTATATGCCAATATTCGGGATTGGCCAATCGATTTCAATAGTTCATAGTTGATATGAACGTGTCTTATTCCATTCAATTCAATAAGACGACTAGCCAGTCTCTTAGTTCCAACTGGAAACGCATGTCAATTATAAATCAAGATAACAACCAATGTTAATTAATGCCAAATTTGGGAAATAAAATCTATCTCATGCAGTTAGGAAATAAAAATCTCATGCAGCTGAGAAATGTGGTTGAGGAATAAATAATCCATGCGGCTGAGAAATGAGATTGGGAAATAAATAATCCATGCGGCTGAGAAAATGAGATTGGAAAATAAATAATCCATGCAGCTGAGAAATGAGATTGGGAAATAATTAGTCCATGCGGCTGAGAAAATGAGATTAGAAAATAAATAATCCATGCGGCTGAGAAATGAGATTGGAAAATAATTAGTCCATGCGGCTGAAAAATGAAATTGGGAAATAAATAATCCATGCGACTGAGAAATGAGATTGGAAAATAAATAATCCATGCGGCTGAGAAATGAGATTGGAAAATAATTAGTCCATGCGGCTGAGAAATGAAATTCTCATGCGGCTGTGAAATGAGATTGGAAAATAAATAATCCATGCGGCTGGGAAATGAGATTAGAAAATAATTAATCCATGCGGCTGAGAAATGAGATTCTCATGCGACTGTGAAATGAGATTGGGAAATAAATAATCCATGCGGCTGAGGAATGAGATTGGAAAATAATTAATCCATACGGCTGAGAAATGAGATTCTCATGCGGCTGTGAAATAAGATTGGGAAATAAATAATCCATGCGGCTGAGGAATGAGATTGAAAAATAATTAATCCATGCGGCTGAAAAATAAGATTCTCATGCGGCTGTGAAATGAGATTGGGAAATAATTAATCCATGCGGCTGAGAAATGAGATTCTCATGCGGCTGTGAAATGAGATTGGGAAATAAATAATCCATGCGGCTGAGGAATGAGATTGGAAAATAATTAATCCATGCGGCTGAGAAATGAGATTCTCATACGGCTGTGAAATGAGATTGGGAAATAAATAATCCATGCGGCTGAGGAATGAGATTGGGAAATAATTAATCCATGCGGCTGAGAAATGAGATTCTCATGCGGCTGAGAAATGAGGTTAGGAAATAAATAATCCATGCGGCTGAGAAATAAGGGACGCATCTTCTCAGAAAACCTGAGAAGGATGGTCATGGAACCCTTGGCTTCCAAGCTCCATAAAACCTTCACCGTAAGTCCAAATTTGGACTTCCATAGGTCAAAATGGGGTAGAACGAAATTCTCTACAACATGGAACCATCAAAACTTAGAAATAATAATGTTAAATAGATCAAAACCCAAGAAATCCAAAAATACTATAAACTTAGATCTAGAAGAATTTAGCCATAGAAATTGAAAATGCCAAGCACTAAAGTGTCTTAGAATATTGAGAGGAAGACAATGGAACAACAAAAATTTAGATCCATCCAGAAGCAAGTTGGCACTTGCCTATCTCTTCTAGGTTGGTGGGAGAGTTATGAGGAAGAAGAAGAGTAATGAAGAGAGAGAAAGGGTTTGGGGCTTTAAATGAAGGGGTGGTGGTAGGTGGGGGTTTGTTTCGATTCATGATGAACGAACCTAATCAAACCAATCCAAGCCGAACCTAAAACAAAGCTAAAGCAGAGTATAAAAGCCGAAAGTAAAATACAGGAATAAAATGCAGAAAAAATAATTAGCAGAAAATTAAAAGAATTTAAATACAGAACAATATATGATAAATATTAAATAAATACATTCTAGCAGTACATATATTTAGAATACGTATTCTGGGAACGGGAAGTGATATCTCTACCCTCCTTAGAAAAATTTCGTCCTCAGAATTTCAGATCCAAGCATGATAGAAACGTCAAAGCTAAACTAATCTAAATACAAGTAAATTGAGTAAGCAATCATTCTACAATGATAATAACAAGTAATGTATCTACATCTAACAATCTGCAACATTAAGTAATTCTACTCATAAGGTAACAAGCGTGAGGAGTTAAGACAATCAAGGTATACAGAAAGAAATATACCTTTTGAGTCAAACAGGTGTGGATACCGTGATCGGATGTCATCCTCACGTTCCCATGTTGACTCCCCTAAAGAGTGATGACCCCAAGCAACCCGGACAAGGCAAATTGTTCGGTTCTTAAGTATCTTCTCTCTTCGGTCCAAAATAGACACAGGCTGTTTCTCGTAAGACAGGTTGGTACCAACAACCAGCTCAGAATGATCGAGGATGTGGCTTGGGTCCGATACATACCTACGTAACTGAGATACATGAAACACATCGTGTACCTCACGCAACGAAGGTGGAAGGGATAAACGATAAGCAACATCGCCTACCCTCTCAAGGATAACAAACGGGCCCACGTATCGCGGACTCAATTTCTCGCGAACGCCAAACCTAATGACACCACAAGTAGGTGAGATCCGCAAGAATACGTGGTCCCCAACAGAGAATTCTAAAGGTCTACGATGCTGGTCCGCCCAATGACGATGCCGATCCTGCGCAACTCGAAGTCGCTCTCTAATTCCTTTAATCACTTCCACTGTCTGAACAATCATCTCTGGGCCTAACATCTTTCTCTCCCCGATATCGTCCCACGCTAGTGGCGACCTACACTTCTTACCATATAGTGCTTCGAATGGCGCCATCTGGATACTGGCTTGATAACTGTTATTGTATGAGAACTCGACCAAGTATAGGTGGCTCTCCTAAGATCCTCCAAAATCTAGGGTACAAGCTCGCAACATATCCTCTAAAGTCTGAATTGTTCTTTCTGATTGTCCGTCCGTCTGGGGATGGTAAGCCGTGCTAAATCTTAACTTGGTATCCAAGCTATGATGTAAACTTTTCCAGAAATGTGATGTAAAATGGGTATCTCTATCTGACACAATACTGACAGGGACTTCATGCTGCCTGACTATCTGTTGCATATACAACTCTGCCAACTTTTTCGTAGATTGTCCTACTCTGAAAGGAAGAAAGTGCGTCACCTTTGTAAGCCGATCTACTATCACCCAAATAGTATTTTTACCACTTGGTGATCTCGGTAAACCGGTCATAAAGTCCATTATGATATATTCCCATTTCCATTTCGGGATAGAAAGCGGTTGCAATAATCCAGCTGGTCTCTGCTGCTCTGCCTTCACTTGCTGACATACCAAGCAACGGGAAACAAATCTATCTATCTCCCTCTTCATCCCGTTCCACCAGAAGTGCTGCTTGATATCTTGGTACATCTTGGTCCCTCCAGGGTGTATAGAATACTGGGAACTGTGAGCTTCTGCCATAACCTCCTGTCTGATATCTCCACCAGGCACACATAGACGTGACCCAAACCTAAGTGTACCATCTTCATGAATTCTTATCTCCTTTCTGAGTCCTGACTCACATTCTGTCCTAAGCTTCTGAATCCTTGGGTCTTGTGCCTGAGCTGCCTTGATCCTGTCTACCAAGTCGGATTGAACTTGTAGGCTCGTCAGAACTCCTATATCACTAGGAAGTATAACCTCGATGCCCATCTCCTGAAGGTCTTCTAAGATATGCCTCTGTGTTGTTAACATAAATGCGCTGCCTCTCATGCTGAGAGTATTTGCTACCACATTAGCCTTGCCTGGATGATACTGAAGCTCCACGTCGTAATCCTTGATCAACTCCAACCATCTTTTCTGCCTCATGTTCAGTTCCTTCTGGATAAAGATGTACTTCAGACTTTTATGGTCTGCGTACATGTCCACTCGATCTCCATATAAGTAATGCCTCCATAGCTTCAAAGCAAATACTACTACCGCCAACTCCAAATCATGAGTTGGGTAATTCTTCTCGTGGTCTCGGAGCTGCCTAGATGCATATGCTATCACCTTCCTATGCTGCATGAGGACACATCCAAGTCCTTTACCTGACGCATCACAATAAATGATAAAACCTCTTGGTCCAACTGGCAATATAAGAATAGGTGCTGATATCAACTTCTGCTTCAGATTCTCAAATGATGCCTGGCATTCTGCCGACCAGACGAATGGTACATCCTTCCGTGTCAAGCGGGTCATGGGTGCTGAAAGCCTTGCAAAATCTGATACAAACCTTCTGTAATATCCTGCCAATCCCAAGAAACTCCGTACATCAGCTATGGTCTTGGGTACTGGCCAACTCTCTACAGCTTCTACCTTCTTGGGATCCACTGCTACTCCAGCTCCTGATACGATGTGACCCAAAAATAAAATATGGTCCGACCAAAACTCATACTTGCTGAGCTTGGCATACAACTGGTTCTCTCTCAGAACCTGTAACACCTTCCGGAGGTGATCTTCATGCTCCTCTTTATTAGCTGAGTATACTCGAATGTCGTCGAGGAACACAACGACAAATTGGTCTAAGTACGACATAAAGATGCGGTTCATTAAATCCATGAATATTGCTGGAGCATTGGTCAAACCAAACGGTATTACTAAGAATTCATAATGCCCATACTTCGACCTGAATGCTGTCTTGGGAATGTCCTCCTTCCGAACCCTTACTTGATGATACCCTGAATGAAGATCTATCTTGGAGAAAACTCTAGCTTTGCTCAACTGATCAAATAAGTCGTCGATCCTGGGTAGTGGGTACTTGTTCTTCACTGTTGTCGTGTTAAGCTTCCTGTAATCGATGCATAATCTGGATGACCCATCCTTCTTTCCCACAAGTACTACTGGTGCTGCCCATGGTGACACGCTAGCTTAGATAAACTTCTTCTCCTTCAATTCCTCTATGTGCTGATATACCTTGGCCTGCTCGGAATCCGCCATTCTATAAACTCGATCTGATATCGGTTTAGTTTCAGGTGCCAATTCTATACTGAACTCAATATCTCTAACCGGTGGTAGACCTGAAAGTTCTTCAGGAAATATGTCTAGAAACTTTTTAACTACCTTCGAAACTTGAACTTCTTCCATTGCCGTCACTCTCCCTGCTTTTGTTGAGTTGCTACTGATCTGACTAAGGTAAACCGCTTTATGCCTGGGATGTCAAAAGATACACTCCCTCTACGATAATCTATTGTCGCATGACTGTCTTTCAGCCAGTCCATGCCTAAGATAACGTCGAAATTTCCAACTGGAAATTCTATCAACCTGGCGGGTAAGGAATGCCCGTAAACTACAACGCTACATGCTAGAATAACTCTACTAACTCCAACAAGCCCATTACCAGTGAGTATATTTAACCTTCCTGGCAATGCCTCGAATTCCATTCCTAGCCGTGTTACAAATTGTGCAGATATAAATGAGTGTGATGCTCCCGAATCAAACAATGCTACTGCGGGATATGAGGCGACGAGAATGTTACCTGCCACAACATCTCCCGATGCTAATGCATCCTCCAAGGACAGAGTGAATGCCTGCCCTCGACCTCCTTGCTGGTTCCCATGCTGCGGCTAGCCTGGTGCTCCCGCTGGCCCCTGCCTTGGTGATGCTGGGGTGGTCTATGCTGGTGTTGCTACATCGACGGTCCCTGCTGCCAAAACATCTGAGCCTGCGGCATCAGCGGACGCTGGGCCAATGGTCTCACTGCCACCGTTGGTCCTCGATACTGTCCTGTCCCAGGTGCTGGCAGAGCAGAAAACTGCTATACTGGTCCTCCTGACCTCGAATTCATGGGACATGTGGTAACCCGATGATCTGGATTTCCACATATCAAACACTGCCCATTCATTGTCTGACACACATCTCTAGTGTGCCCTATCTTTCCGCAATAAGTGCAGCCCGCTGGGTGTTGCTGGTTCTTCCTCTGTTGCTGTTGCTGCTGCCTGGGTGGTGCTGTCCCTCGTATTGTCGTATCGTGAATGCGAATGCCAGGGGACGGTGTTGTTGTTCGGGGCGCTGCTCCCCCTCCTCTTTCAATCTGACTGTGAGATCTCTTCTGACCTCCAGTCCTTGTCGTGATCCTCTGAATGGTGATCTTATGCCTTCGGGTTGCTGTCAATATTTCGTCAAAAGTCTGGTAATTGTGCCCCTCTATCAATTGCAAGAGCTCAAGATGAAACCCTTGCTGGAACCTCATTGCCCTCTGGCGCTCCGTGGCTACCATCTCCGGGGCGAACCTACTCAATCTGCAGAACTCCGCTGCATAAGCATCTACCGTCTTGCCAGCCTGTCTGAGGTTGATAAACTTCTGTTGTAGCTCAAACTGTGCCACAACTCCATAATACTTCATCTTGAATCTTGCAGTAAAATCGTCCCAAGCAACCGGACGTCTGATGCCTACTTCCTCTGATTCCCACCAATCACGTGCGAGATCCTGAAGTAACAACTTCACTAGATCCACACGTTCTTCTGTCGGTACCTTAGCTACTGTCAAAAAAGCCTCAATATCCTTAAGCCATGCATCTGCTGAGATGGCATCTTCCGTGCCCTCAAAACGGCGGGGGTTGTACTTGTAAAATCTGGCTGATGCTCCTGAATCAGTCCTCACTCCTCTTTCCAAAGCTGTCTGCAATCCTTGGTTGAGCAACGCATTCTGCTCTTGTAACTGAGCGTGCATGAGCTGTTGGGCTAACATCTGATGTTGCTGAGTAGCCATCATCCCTCTCATGCTCTCCAGAAGGGCTGGTGTGTCCACTTCCACTAGGGTAGGTGGAACTATAGGTGGCGTTGGAACCTCCGGATATTGCGGTCCAGCTGCTGGTTCCACTATCATATCTTCTTAGATAGTCTCTTGAGGTAGTACTGGCCCTTGTTGCTGACGGCCTGGTCATGTTGCCCATGTTGCCCTTGTTGCTGCTGTCCAGCCCTGACAGGTACGGACGAGGTACCCCTAAAAAAAGGGATAAGAGAACAATCAAATGACCGGACATGAAGGATCATTGAAGCCAAAGGATACGAGAAGGTCAAGCTAGGATTTAGAACAACGAATCATGAGATCAAGGAGGATCATGTGTGATTGAGACATCCTATAAATCAAAACACCCCACAAGTCTGAAATCAGACCTGCATGGGCCACCACTAAAACCTTGTCACGCCCCAGAACCAGAATACTGGAGAGCAGGGGAATGACTCAGCCAGCTACGTATTACGGGTAGATGAATACCGTATAATACGATCAATGCTGTCTAAAAGACAAGGAGGTGCATACTACATGAAAGTCTCGCTATGGTCACTTCACATCTATTGTCTCAATCATTCAAACAAGAAACAGTAATAGAAAACATATAAGGTAAAGCAGTAAGGCGTCCCAAACGCTTAGTCAAAATATTTTTGATATCTGGCTTTACTAAATATAGCCAGATGATATAGCAATGTATACACAATTGTTATCAGCTGCAGTCTGACTTAATTACAATTATGTAAAAGTAAATGCAAGACTATCCGACTAACATGTTGGTGCCAAGCGGCAAAATATAAAGTAATTAACAAAATGAGCGGGGAAGTAATGAACCCACTCGAGTCCTCCTGCGATCATTCCTCTAGTATTGACCATCTTGGAGGTAGAAGTAAGCTGTCCTCGGGGACCGGCTCTAAATCTGGCCATGCAAAACCAGAGAGGTTAGACCTCTAATAGCAAGTACCGCAAGGAAGCACGATATAAGGCATTAAACCAGTAAATAAGGGAATATAATAATAGATCTCTGTTTGCTACTGGGATTCATGTAACATCACGACACTTCGAACCAACTTTCCAACCAAACAAGGACAGAAGTTGGCCCGTCATGTTCTGACGCTCTGATCATCTCAGTTAGGTAACAGAGTAGGTGCAGTACACAAACAAATCAACTTAAATGGCCATCCAACTCCTACGGCTTACTACTGTGAGTCCCAAGGTATCCTGGAATTATGCAATGAGGATTTCTCAGTTCTTACTATGGGCAAGCAAGGCTAGTCTATCCAATTAATCAATTGTGCCAATCGTGAATTAGACGAGTCCCAGCGGGACGTCCGTCATCAATATACAATATACAATAATATAAGCAGATACCGCTCCCTGCCCGTGTGACAGATTTGTAGTATCTGTGGGAACCAGCCGGCCTGTTGGGCACTAATAGTCCCAAAGAGGGCTGCCATGTAAGAACTCGGGAATCCATTCTCTCCATGCAATCATTATTTTATTTAACTTAGTAGCCTCTACGTTAAGTGAAATCCCATGCCGTAGGTCATGGTCATTCAGAATGAGTACTTCCGTACAAGTACGATATGCCCAGCTCTACAACGATACCCATGCGGTTAGGTTGTAGGTCTTACATAGCATAATACAACAATTAAAACTAGCCACGGAATAATCATGCCTTGACCATAAAGTACACATGCTGCTTTCGTAAAATAAATAAATAAATTGTAGCCTGCATGTATCTATATGCCAATATTCGGGATTGGCCAATCGATTTCAATAGTTCATAGTTGATATGAACGTGTCTTATTCCATTCAATTCAATAAGACGACTAGCCAGTCTCTTAGTTCCAACTGGGAACGCATGTCAATTATAAATCAAGATAACAATCAATGTTAATTAATGCCAAATTTCGGAAATAAAATCTATCTCATGCGGTTAGGAAATAAAAATCTCATGTGGCTGAAAAATGTGGTTGAGGATAAATAATCAATGCGTCTGAGAAATAAGATTGGGAAATAAATAATCCATGCGGCTGAGAAAATAAGATTAGGAAATAAATAATCCATACGGCTGAGAAATGAGATTGGGAAATAATTAGTCCATGCGGCTGAGAAAATGAGATTGGGAAATAAATAATCCATGCGGCTGAGAAAATGAGATTGGAAAATAAATAATCCATACGGCTGAGAAATGAGATTGGGAAATAATTAGTTCATGCGGCTGAGAAAATGAGATTGGGAAATAAATAATCCATGCGGCTGAGAAATGAGATTGGGAAATAATTAGTCCATGCGGCTGAGAAATGAAATTGGAAAATAAATCATCCATGCGACTGAGAAATAAGATTGGGAAATAAATAATCCATGCGGCTGAAAAATGAGATTGGAAAATAATTAGTCCATGCGGCTGAGAAATGAAATTCTCATGCGGCTGTGAAATGAGATTGGGAAATAAATAATCCATGCGACTGAAAAATGAGATTGGGAAATAATTAATCCATGCGGCTGAGAAATGAGATTCTCATGTGGCTGTAAAATGAGATTGGGAAATAAATAGTCCATGCGGCTGAGGAATGAGATTGAAAAATAATTAATCCATACGGCTGAGAAATGAGATTCTCATACGACTGTAAAATGAGATTGGGAAATAAATAATCCATGCGGCTGAGGAATGAGATTGGGAAATAATTAATCCATGCGGCTGAGAAATGAGATTCTCATGCGACTGTGAAATGAGATTAGAAAATAATTAATCCATGCGGCTGAGAAATGAGATTCTCATACGGCTGTGAAATGAGATTGGGAAATAAATATTCCATGCGGCTGAGGAATGAGATTGAGAAATAATTAATCCATGCGGCTGAGAAATGAGATTCTCATGCGGTTGTGAAATGAGATTGGAAAATAAATAATCCATGCGGCTGAGGAATGAGATTGGGAAATAATTAATCCATGCGGCCGAGAAATGAGATTCTCATGCGGCTGAGAAATGAGGTTGGGAAATAAATAATCCATGCGGCTGAGAAATAAGTGACGCATCTTCTCAGAAAACCTGAGAAGAATGGTCATGGAACCCTTGGCTTCCAAGCTCCATAAAACCTTCACCGTAAGTCCAAATTTGGACTTCCATAGGTCAAAATGGGGTAGAACGAAATTCTGTACAACATGGAACCATCAAAACTTGGAAATAACAATGTTAAATAGATCAAAACCTAAGAAATCCAAAAATACTATAAACTTAGATCTAGAAGAATTTAGCCATAGAAATTGAAAATGCCAAGCACTAAAGTATCTTAGAATATTGAGAGGAAGACAATGGAACAACAAAAAATGAAGATCCATCAAGAAGCAAGTTGGCACTTGCCTATCTCTTCTAGGTTGGTGGGAGAGTTATGAGGAAGAAGAAGAGTAATGAAGAGAGAGAAAGGGTTTGGGGCTTTAAATGAAGGGGTGGTGGTAGGTGGGGGTTTGTTTCGGTTTATGATGAACCAACCTAATTAAACCAATCCAAGCCGAACCTAAAACAAAGCTAAAGCAAAGTATAAAAGCAGAAAGTAAAATACAGGAATAAAATACAGAAAAAATAATTAGCAGAAAATTAAAGGAATTTAAATACAGAACAATACATGATAAATATTAAATGAATACATTCCAGCAGTACATGTATTTAGAATACGTATTCTGGGAACGGAAAGTGACACCTCCTAACGGATCTGGATATCCCGTATTCAGCCCGAACACACAATTCAGGCCCATTAACAATGGCGCGGTCCACTAATGAGCTATTGTTGCACTACCTCCTTAATCTCAAATTATGTTTGTGGGCTCCTTTTATTATATGCTCGTTTGGCTTCCCATGTCAAGATATCATATGTCCGTCGATCAAATTAAGTTACTGACAACTATATTGATTCGACATCTTTTATCGACGTAATTTAGCGACGGCAAGAAATGACGGCGCTATTAGCGACATCTTTGTAAACACGTCGCACAACGTCGCTGCCTAGCGACGTTCTGCGACAGGAGATTCTGACGTCGCTGAATAGCGACGTTCAGCGACATATTCTAAGTTTATGTCGCCATTTTGCGACGGTTAGCGACGTCGACTGGTGACGTCGCTAATTATTTTACTTAGGGCACGCTGTGCTCTTTTTTCCCCCCACTCGAAATATTTTCCCCCCTCTCCAAATTTTCTCCCCCTCCTCGAGCTCCTCCGGCGACTCCCCCCCCCGCGATTTCCTCCGGCGACTCCCTCCCGGCGACCCCTACCCCGTCGTGCTCCTCCTCCTCCTCGACCTCCTCCTCCTCGAGCTCCTCCTCCTCTTCGTCAGGTAAACCCTAACCTAACTCCTCCTCCTCCTCCTCCTCCTCCTCCTCCTCCTCCTCTCCCACGGACACACACACACACGGACACACACGGACACAGACACACACACACACACAGACACAGACACAGACACACACACATATCCGCGGTTTGCCAATAAATATTAGCAAAAGGGGATGAATATTGAGGCTGCTATCGATGCCAGGATATTTGAAGGAAATATTGACCGCAACCAAACATCAGTAGGATTTTAATTTGAATACTTAATCAAGAATACTCTAATAATTAAGCATAGATATGGTGAATTGAGCACATGTTCTCACTTAGTAAATAATCTATTTGTACTAACTAATCCCACAAAGGGATTAGATATGGTCGATGTATATTTTTTTCCCAAATTATGTTTAGACTTTGGTTGAATGATTTTGGAGGATATAACAGAAGTAAGATTCTCAAGGGAATATAGATATTAATTTCATATACATTATTTGAAAATATATGGTTAGCTTTCATTCCAGAGATTAAGTTGGAATGAGTTACGAGAAATTATTCAATGAGCCGGTCTCTTATCGTACATCTTTCGTGCCATGATCAACTTAATGTCTAGAGATAAGTGCAGCAGGAATGTCAATCTTCATTTTCATGCAGTCAAGTGAATGTCATAAAATGTAGACGGTGCCTGCTCACTGAATAATTTCTATATACATGAGACCATCATCTGGAAACTTTAAAAACTTATTGTTAATTTAACCGGTATATAACAAATGATGATGTTACGTACATTGTCCGTCCCAAGGGAATGACCGTGTCGGTTCACAGCCATATGGCTTGCAGTCATTGGTCTCATGGTCCGAAATGGACAATGACTGGCAGCCACGTAGGCGGGGCCGGTACAGTCACCTTCTAGGAGTGGACAAAATATTATTTTCGGTACAACAACCACTAACAACGTACAAGTCAACTTTATTAACAATCGATAAATAATCACATTTTGAATGGCCACGAGCTAGTAGTTTCCTCTAGATCCCAAACCACATGAATCTAGCAATAAACAAAGATGTGTACTTTGAACAAATCTAGAAATGAGAGGGCCTAAACTCAACCAGAATTTTAACAACTATGGAGGTTTATAGTGTAAGGGTTTCTTGATTGTGATGAATGTAGAGAATGTGTTCTAGTTTCATTATTGATGATTGTTGTATAACAATGTTTTTTTGTTGTTGTTGTCTTCATGTTTGTTAAATGACACCCAGATACTAGTTTTAGTTGTTTAAATGATATCCAGATACTAGTTTTAGTTTCAGTTTGCTTTGGTAACTCACTATTGCTCATTACTTGGTACTAGTTTTAGTTGATTGTGTTTTTTTAAGACTAAACAAATGACACCCAGATATTACTTGTGTGTATGAGATAGCTTGAGTTGACTTTGGTCATTATTGGTACTTGAATTATAGGTTAGGCTTGTATAGCCTTGAATGGTGTGTGCTAGCTAGTATTGGGATACCAATAGCGATAAGGTAAAGGGTACCTTGGTAGGTAATGACTAGAAATAGGATATTTGACTTAGATTTGACCTTGTTTGACCAAGGTTGACTATTTTGACTGAAAGTCAAAGTAGAGTCAACATCTGACCTAGATTGGACTAAGAGTTGACAAAGTCAACTATAGGTCAACCCTTGACCTACTTTGACCTTGTTTGACCTTGTTTGACTTTGTTTGACTTAGCTTGACCTTTTTTGACTTAGTACAACCTAGTTTGACCTAGATTGTATATCATTGTTATTAGTAACTGTCCGCTACTAATGTGTGTCCCATAATAAGACATAATATACGAATTTGTGCCTATTGGATAATGTGTGTCCATCTTTGCAAAATTATTTCCAAATGGATATGAATTACTACTTGTGGAATCGTTCATGGATGTACAATCGTCGTCCTGATGATATGTGTGGTGTGCGGGATGAATACATAACGGGAGTAGAGCAGTTCCTGCAGTTTGCTAAGCGTTCCCTCAGTACATGGACGGCACCAAAATTAAGTATCCGTGTGTGAAATGTCATAACGTGAAATATTATCCAGAAGTGGAAGTGACATATCATTTGTACTCGAGGGGTTTCAGGCCTAATTACTATCAGTGGACCGCACACGGAGAACTTGTGTCTTTAGCATCAGAGCCGGAGCCTTATGTTGAGCCGTATATGTATGCGGGACCAAATTTTGTTTCAGATAATCATGCATACGACGATGGGTGCGTGAACATGGTTTTCGATGCCGCGGGGCCTAGTTTCGTTCATGATGCACCTGAGGAGGCACCGAACGCCGATGCTGCACAGTTCATGGAGTTGCTGGAGAATGCAAGGACTCCATTGTATCCTGGTTGTGAGGATCATTCATCGTTGGAGGTGGTTACAAGACTGTTGAGCATTAAGTTAGATTTTAATATGTCGCAAGAATGCTACAACCGAGTGTTGGAGTTGATTATAGAGATCTTGCCGACGGGTGCTAAGTTGCCTAAAGACTTCTACCGGTCTAAGAGGATGGTGAGATCGCTCTGGATGGGATACGAGAAAATCAATTCCTGTCGCAATGGGTGCATGCTGTACTACAAAGACGACAAGGACGCAGATGTGTGCAGATTTTGTGGTGCTGATCGCTATAAGACAACTAGTACAGGAAGGTCTACCGGTGAAAGAAGACCGACCGATTCAATGTACTACTTGTCTTTAACGCCACGGTTGTAAAGATTATTTATGGTGAAAGAGACGGCCGAAAATATGAGTTGGCACAAGCGAGAACAGATTGAAGGAGTGTTGGATCACCCATCCGATGGAGAAGCGTGGAAGCACTTTGATCGAGTGTATCCTGATTTTGCTTCAGATCCGCACAATGTCAGGTTGGAACTATCTTCTGACGGTTTTACTCCTTTTGGTCTTTCGGGATCCCAGTATTCGTGCTGGTCTTTCGGGATCCCAGTATCTGTGACACTTTAGTGACACTTTTATCCGTGACCATAATATTTTTCAAAAATCTGTGATGTCTATCATATAAATATGTATTTTTATTTTATTGTCATATATTATTATCAGGTATGACTAGACCAGGAGGACGACGCGGAGGATTTTATATTAGGCAGTTCCGTCAGCCTCGATCTGGGGATGGAGAGGGCAGTTCCGTACCCTCATCCTCATCTCCGAGTACGCCAGTGTACCATTCTGTTCCCGGTCCATTACCGGGATAAGGCAGTTCCAGCAGGTTGCCGACTCCTCCCTCGTCATCCTGTCTTCCTGATCCCGCGTCCAGCATCCCTGATCCCCCGTCCATCATTCCTCCTGTCGACGGCTCTTTGGAGGGAGCCGACGCCGAGCATATGGAGGACGTTGATCAGACTGATCCTGCCCAGGCAGGAGGTGAGAGCGACCCTCCATGCGCTCTCCCGGGCGAGACGTGTATGGAGATTTAGACGGACGGGCCTATGAAGTAAGTTAATTAATTAATATATATTTCTCAAATGATTATATGTACATATATATTCATGAAATTTTTTTATTGTATAGATATCGGCCTTCTGCAGTACAGAGACAGCTGGAGGTATTTCTGAGGCAGAACTATGGTGGGCCTTGGATAAACTACTCAGATGCTCCCGCAGATAGGAAGGCCTTTTGGTTCGCCCACTTCAAGGTAAAAAATTTGTTTATTTTTAAATTTTAATAATCATTTGTGTATATTATACAACTTTTGTATTTTACTTCTTGTAGAGGACCTATTTCTATCCACCACACCGGACGGCGAGGATCGAGGGCTAATTTTCTGCCGTCGCAGCCAAGCTCATCCGTGATGCGATCGACGACCAGAAGAGTCGTGATCGCGTCGGACAGCCGATCCATGGTTGGATCACGCCAGATCAGTGGGCTACGATGAAGGCTAGATTCAGCGAGCCCAAGTACCAGGAGCGGTCTGAGAAGGCCAAGATGGCACGGTCGAGCACCGGTAAGTGGTGTGGTGGCTCCATTCCGATGACGGAGCATTTTCGTCGTCTGGTACATTTCCTATGACGGACGTTAATTTATATATAGTTCGATAGAATGTTTAATACTAATAATAGATAATATATTTTAACAGGTAAAAAAGGATAAAGACCCGAACATGGTGACCGTCTTCCTGGTCACCCATCGGAGGGCTGGGGAGTTCATTAACGAGAGGGCGACGCAGGCATATGTACGTTCTATTCTTCATATTAATTTACTATAACTTAGAAAATATGAACATAGATATCAATATAGACTTTAGCAAACACTTACACGTTAGCAAACATGTTCTAGGACGAGTTTGTTCGGCTACAGCAGGAGGCGGCTGCTGCTGTTAGTGCGCCAGCAGAGGGAGGGGCTGGTAGTTCCTTTCAGCCGCCTACAGCTCCATCGCAGGACGAGCTCTGGATGACCGCCGTTGGCGATCTTCAGAAGGGTACGTACTACGGTACGGGATCCTACGGTACATATTTGGCTTCGGAGTCATCCCGGGCCCCCACTGTCAGTGCGTAATCTTCGGCTTCGCAGGCGTCGTCATGAGCTGAGGATATTCGTCGTCAGATCGAGGAGCTGCATCGTGAGTTACAGCAGCAGATTTTTGATGCGGTCGAGCGACGATCCGACCCTCCGATCGTCACCGGACGATTTGATGCGGTCGAGCGCAGTATACAGGAGCTGATGAGTCTACATCAGACTACAGCTGCCAGCTTGCACACACTCACCGAGTCTACGCAGCGCACAGAGCTTAGACAGGTCGAGTTGGAGGGATCGCAGAGGAGCATGTCTGCCTCACTCACTCAGGTTTCAGCTTCGCTTGAGGCGAGTACTCAGAGGGTCGTGAGTACCCTTGCTGTGTATGGTGAGCGACTGCGAGAGCTGGAGCAGATACGTCCTCCCGGTCCATCGACGGCGCCGACTCCAGACACTGCACTGCCTCCGGCGCCGACTCCAGATACTGTACTGCCTCCGGCGCCGACTCCAGACATTGCACTGCCTCCTACTGCCCCTACGGTACAGCTCACCCAGGAGCAGTATGACTACATTCTATCCTAGTTGTGCGGCAGGGGTCCGCAGTGATTTTATTGATTTTTTTATGACTTTTATGTATTGGCCCTGTGGGAAAATTGTTTATTGGTACACTTTTGTTTATACACTTGGTGGGGGACTTTTTATCATCTTCCATTTTTATTTGACTCTATTGGATGTTTGTGAGGATGTGTGTCAGTGATATTTACTTTGCACTGCCTCTTATTTTTATTGTGATATTTACTTTGTGATATCTGCGACGGGGATGACAAATATACCTACGCCGGGTTATAAGCGATGATCTGATATACAAAGGAGGTGCTGCCGAAATTTTAAAAAAAATATAATGTATATTTTTGTGATGATGTGTGTCTGTGTTTACTGTGAATGTGAAATGCAGTGTTCGGAACCATCGACAGTTTCGATTACTGTTGTATGTTTTATCTTGGATAGAAAGAGCAACAGTTCAGGGTGTACTTCTGAGAGCTTCATTTTCACGTCCTTCACTTTCTCCGGACGTCGTAAAGGTTTCCGAGAAGGTGAAGGACGTGAAGAGGAAGCTCTGAGAAGTACACCCTGAACTGTTGCTCTTTCTATCCAAGATAAAACATAGAACAGTGAGCGAAACTGTCGATGGTTCGAACACTGCACTTCACACACACTGTAAACACAGATACACAGCATAACAAAAATACCAATTATATTTTTTTAATTTTTTTTATAATATCTGCGACGTATAGCGACGTTCTGCGATGTACTGCGACGGACAGTAGACGTCGCTATACGTCTCTAAATAGTGACGTAACGTCGCTAGACATCGCTAAACTCCTGACTTGGGCTGAGGGCGTACGTCGCTAACGCTGTCGCTAGGCGTCGCTAAATTGTCCACATGGCTGCCATGACATGTCATCATATATAAAGTTTACAGCATTGCAAAGTGGTCGCTTTACGTCACAATTTTGGCGACGTAACGTTACGTCGCTATCTGTCGCCAAATTTGCGACGTATAGCGACACTGAACGTAGCGTCGCAAATAGCGACGTTTTGCGACTAAAGTGTTATCTGCGACTTGCCTATAAGCGACATCAAAGTTTCGTCGCCAAATACGTCGTAAATTGATTTTAGCGACGTATTTTCCTTATTTAGCGACGTCTTCTGACGTCGCTAAAATGGGTTATTTTAGTAGTATATCCTTAAGTAGTACCGCTCAACTTTATTTGTCATATTGGATATAATCCACCTGCAGGGTTTACATGACAATCCTTATGAGCTCCTTAAGAGGACATCATCAACCCGATGTATCGGGACATGGATTCCATTTATAATCAACAGTCCATCATACATACAATGTTATTACCCAATTCATCGAGGTTGTTGATCTGTAATAAATCTCACTCTTTTATGAGTCAAAGTAATGCACACTGCATATACATGTCCGTTATTATATCTGGATTAAGAGCACAAGCATCCATAATAACAGAGGTGTTTGTTCTCTTATGTAGTCAGTACAAAGAGAACAACCTCAAGTGGTCCTTGTTTTCCATAAATAAATTCACTTTATTTATTTTATATCTGAGAAAACTACAACTGTAGGAATCTAATCTAGAAGACGATTACTTTATCCCTTGGACGATGCGATGAAGAAAACTCGAACTTTAAAGAACTTGGACAGCAACTGGGCAATCTCTCTGTTCTCTCTGAAATTGACTATCGTCCCTGATGAAGATGAAGAAACTCTCTTTTATAGAGTTCTGGATAACTGTTCTGAAGCATACGCTCAATCAGTTACTTGACGTGTGCATAGCTGCAGGGACGCGTGGCAAATTCTGATGGAGACACGTTGGAGTGCGGTTGAAAGTAGTGGAATATATCTAGGAGAGATTGATGGCATGAATGCCATGTTGCATAACTTCTGGATAAGTGGGTAACTGAGTACAGGACACATGAGAACGTGTGTTGACTGTACAATGAAAATCATCCTGGATGCCTTTTCTATGATATGCTTGTCTTTGAAGAGGAGTCATACGCTAGCTTTTGAAGGCACATGTCTTGCATACGCTGACTTGGACAGCATAGAGCCATAGAAGGCTGATACGCTTACTTTATTGATAAGGAGTCGTATGGGATCCATACGCTCACTTGGCTGGGAAGGAGTCGTATAGAGTCCATACGCTCACTTGGTTGGGAAGGAGTCGTATGGGGTCCATACGCTCACTTGGTTGGGAAGGAGTCGTATGGGGTCCATATGCTCACTTGGTTGGGAAGGAGTCGTATGGGGTCCATACGCTCACTTGGTTGGAAAGGAGTCGTATGGGGTCCATACGCTCACTTAGCAAGGAGTCGTATGGGGTCCATACGCTCACTTGGATGGCAAGGAGTCGTATGAGGTCCATACGCTCACTTGGTGGGGAAGAAGTCGTGTGGATTGAAGGAGTAGACACGTGGCTGTTCTCAATCTTCTCAAACACGCTATATCTTTAAATACTGACAAATATTTTTTGAGCGTCGTGCTGCAGATATGATGGCTGACAGACTGTCAGAAATGACAGTAATGATGGCTCTTTATTTATGATGGCTGCTGAGCTGTCCTCGTAAGAGACAAAATCTTTTTTCGAAAACCTATACGACGGCTAATCTTCATAGGGCAGCTGTCTTTGCACGAAAGACGAAGTGTCAGATTCATCCTTCATTAAATACATGTTGTACTGTCATCTCAAGAAATATTAAAATATTCACTGAGCGTACGGCCTTTAGATGAGCGTATGGCCTTGGATGAGCGTATGGCCTTGAGCGTATGACTTTGGCTGAGCGTATGGCCTTGAGCGTATGACTTTGGCTGAGTCTTATGTCAGCGTGTCATAATTTTCACACCCTACAAGACCCCCTTCAAAGTTTTCGAACTTTATAAATTTTAAAAGTTCGAAATTACTTTGAACTTAAAGTAGGAATAAGTCCTGACACGCTGGCATGAGTTTGTTATCTTCCTCAATATCAGTGCCAATCTTTAGGGATTCTGTTTAAAGAATATCCGCCGTTTAAACTTCTTCTTTTCTTCTATAAATAGGTCTTCCAAGACATAATTTATTTCTTTACTTTTGCATTCATCTTCGAGAGAGAAAAAAGAAACTCAAGACTTAACTTCTTCTTCTTCGACTCAAGCTTTATCAATGGCACCCAAGATTGATGTTGCTGCGAAGGGAAAGGGGAAGGCTCCTGCGGAGTCATCTCAGCCCGCCGCCGTCGCTGCTAAGAAGACTACCAATGAGCGCGTTCGTCGAAGTGAACGCCCATTGAAGCCTCTCTATGGTGAGGATGATGATGATGAACAGTAACTATCCCCTATTTAGGGCTCTGGTTAGAACCAAATCATAAAACGTATCCCCTTTTTAGGGTCAAATACGTCAGAAAATATGCTTCCCTCTTTAGGGTTTAGCCGTATTCCATGTTTTTCGTTTATACGAAAAATATGTTTGGAGCGTATTCTGTATGATACGCATATTTTTGATGGAAATGTCGAAATACGCTGTCTTGAAAGAATACGCTATGTCAAGTTGTCTCACTGAGATACGCTAACTCTTGTGTTAGCGTATGTTTTTGATGATCATCTTGTCAACCATACACTGATACGCTCAAACTGAAGATAAACTAAATTTTTAAAATCATTCACTTAAGATAAACTGAGCGTAAAAAGTGATCTCTGAATTTATCATACGCTTAGAATAAACTGAGCGTATATGGATCTTCGAGTCTGCCATACGCTTAAGGAAAACTGAGTGTATGCTGAACCTTGAGTCTGCCATACGCTTAGTAAAAACTGAGCGTATGTTGAACTTTGAGTCTGCCGTACGCTTAGTAAAAACTGAGCGTATGCTGAACCTTGAGTCTGCCATACGCTTAGTTAAAACTGAGCGTATGTTAAACTTTGAGTCTGCCGTACGCTTAGTAAAAACTGAGCGTATGCTGAACCTTGAGTCTGCCATACGCTTAAGGAAAACTGAGCGTATGCTGAACCTTGAGTCTGCCATACGCTTAGTAAAAACTGAGCGTATGTTGAACTTTGCCATCTCTTTATGTTAAAGATTTCTAACTTCTTATTCTTCTTTTGCAGTGGATATTCTGGCTCAGGAGGCAGAATTTGAAGGATGTGTAGAAAATAATTATAACAGTGACCTATCACATGTTCGTTTTCCCCAATTCGATGGACCTTCTACAAGAATAGCTCTTTTGATCAATCAAGAAAATGACACTTTGCTGAACCTGATGAGTGGACTGCCTTTACAAAGTGTGGATGGTGTTACCCATTCGAAGCCAGCATTTCTTTTCGGAGATGCTATTGACATGAATTCTCAGCCTGCTCTGGACAAAGTATCATACTGTTACTATAGGGATGGTGATGTAAATCAGCCAATGTATTTGACTGGTTTATCAAAAAGCATCAACATAGCTCGTTTATTTCATACGAGTTGTCAAAGACAGATGAAGTGGGATATCACTCTATCCCGACAAGCAAAGGCTGGATGGATAGGATATCGTCAAGGAAGATTTCGCAGTGGTACTGAACCATATGTCACATCTCTGCGAGGATTGCTACCTGCCACCATCCCTCCTGAGGACTCAGCACTGCTGAAGCCAGTCAGAGTCCCAATCTTTGCAAACGAATTTGCTCAACTGGAAAACGCCATCTACCCAAAACAGTCTATGAGGCTGACTGGTCTGGTAAATCCGGAGAATACCAGATGGACTGCTCTTATGAAATGGATTCTGAAGAATTTTGGTGAACAGTTACAAGTGATAGGCCTATATGATGCCATTAAGTGCACTGCTTATGGTTTCAGGCCAAACCCGGATTTGTTCTTGGCGTTAACGGAGAGGTATAACTACCGTACCGGCACCTTCATGACCCCAAGAGGCGAGATGGGATTCGCCCTTCATGAAATGGCATATATTTCTCAACTGCCAACAGCAGATCTGCCATATGAAGAGTATATCCCTTTCGTTGATGAAATGAATAAGATCTCTGAAGCCAACCCACTGGTTCTTCATGTCTTTGAAGAATTGATGTGCCATTACAGTATTTGTAAGGCTTTTTATAAAGGACAAGGTGGAGAAGGAGATTCCAACTGTTATTCTTCCAAATGGATGGCCTATTTATTTCAAGGCCGTACTGATGAAGTTCAAAAGAAGAAGAAGTCTGAGCAGTATGTCGGTGAATTTAAACCTCTGAATCAAACGGAGATTGACAGGCTCATCAGGGACACCACTCATGACGACATCGTCATTGAGGAAGACGAAGGCACTTATAAAGTCGATGATAGGTTTGAGACCTATATTAAGTAGGGTGGCCGAAAATTATCTGCTGAGGGTCATCTGGCCGGATTTATCTCTCTATGGCTGAGAAAATTCGTAGTTCCTGGCACCTGTTCGGCAGACAGGATGAACAGAGGAGTTGTCTTCGCAGCAGTCCGTCTGGTTTTTGGGTATAAGATGGATTTACTGACAGCGATGACATGCCGTCTGAATGCTGGATTAAGAGCATATACAGACAGAATGTTCGAATTAGCAAGGAAGAGCCTTACATCCTTTCCTCGGGTAGAAATGCCCTTTACATATTTATTTGGGTGGCTACTTCTGCATTTTGAATCTCTCCTGGATGCTGGGATGGCTAGACCAGATGACACCTTTCTGGAAAGATATAGACACACACCAAAGTGGAAATATGACACTTTGACAGATTGCAGAACTATATTAAACAGGGGAGAACTATGGAGCTTCACTTGTGTTCCTCCTCCTGTTGGTTATGAAACCATGCCTGGGAGGCTGATTGATGGCGTTGGTGGCAATGAATTGGATGAGATTCAACATGAATGGCTGAAGAGAATCAGGCCATCTCATTTAATCTGCCGCCGTGACAACATCACTTATCTGGAACCATATCTTCCGAGCAGGTTTGCTCGACAATTTGGTTACGATCAGTTGCATGTGGGCAACACAACGACGTATTTTGCTTATCAAGGCGGGTTGATTGATGGTGCCAGAGCGTGGATATATTACATTGCTAAAGGTACAGGGGCTACCTTTTCCATGCCAGATCCGGTCACCTATCATAGAGGAGCTAGAATATTGGCATCTTACGCCAAGTTCTATGTATCAGCTAATACTTTTGATGAAAAATTTAGCATCTTAGGTAGAAGCTTTATTCATATTGAAAAGAAATCAACTAAATCAGCCCTGCCTAGAGATTGTCATGATCAAGAAGATCCTCTGGCCACTGATGAAGTTGATGATGAAACTTTAGAAACTTTCTTCTCTGATGACATTCATCAACCATTACATGTACCCATCGGGAGTGCTGAAAAGAGTATATCTACCGATAATACCCCGAAGAGGAAGCGGGGCAAAGGTGCTGTTGGGCCTGCCCCAAAAAGAGTCACTCGAGCAGAGACTCGAAATCATGGAGGAATTACCATTCTAGGGACTTCTCCTACTTCCAATCGAGTTAGAGATGCTGATGAAGTAGGTAGTGATCCAAAAGACAATTATCCTACTGTTCCATTCACAAAAAGAATAGGAAGGAAAGTGATAGTTTCAAAAACTAAATCCGTAATTTGTCTCGATGTAGAGAGTCCCACCGATCGTGCTGTGCGATTGGCTTCAGAAAAACAAGCTGCCTTTGATTTTTCTGTAAAGACAGAACCTGTTGAAGAAGATATTCCTGAACCTGCTGGGTCATCCATGCCTTCTGATATATGATCGATTCCGCCAATGGCCGATAATGTGCAGGTAATTAGTCAACCTGCGGTAGAGGCCGAGCATCAGACTGAAACGGCTAATGACTTACTGATTTCGAGAGAATCAGTAAAGGAAGCCACTTCTCTCGAACCAATTGCTGAAACTTCAGAGAGCGAACAAGTTGACTATGAACCGTCATCTCATTCTTTCGGAGAAGAAGACATGGAGATAGACGATGAATCACCGTCTAAAATTCCAATTGATGTACTGAAGACCATTGGTCAACACTCAGGGTTGACACCAGAGCCGGAGAGGCATATAGAAGTTCAAGTTCCAAGTACTTCTGGAGCGGGAAGCAGTGAAATAAATCCCGTGTCAGAAAGCACTTTGAACAGACTACGAGCCGGTCTGAATGATCCGAAGGAAACTGAATATGAACCAGCTTCAGGTAATATTTTATTCATCAAAATTTTGTCTTGTCTCTGCTTTATTGTCTTTTTGTTTTGATCTTACTTCTTTGATTCCAACAGCTGTAGGAACTGCACCGGCTATGAGTTCTACTCAAGCCCCACTTGTCCAAACTGATGTGGGTGAGGGGAGTTCATATTTGCCGAGTTCTCCAAAAGCACTCTCTTCGGCTCCTAGAATAGAGGCTCCTCCTGCTCCTTTCTCTACTATTGCAGCGACTCCCAGTTTTGACACAGGGATAGCAAAGATCATGGGGATGTATTCAGATATTATTTATTCATATCTGGATACATTCTCGAGACGACTTATGAAGGATGAGACTATGCCCTTTTCGAGTCTTCGAGAGGCGACTAGTTTTCCACTTTCAGCTTTAAGACAGGCTGGTTATGAGACCCAATGTGTCTTTTTTGAACATCTCCTGAATGATTTAGAAGCAAATATCCACAAATATTGGGAGATTAAAAAGGAGGATATTGAGTCTCTGACTGCAACTGAGATTACTCAATTAGAGAATGAAGCTCAAGCTCAACACATTGCTCTGACAAAATTCCTCGCTCAGTCTTCTAAAGAGTTAATGGTGAAAGACGAAGAAATAATAAGTACTCGTCAGAATATGGAGCGCCTAGAGAAAGATGAAGCGTCAAAAGCTGAAGAGCTTAGAAAGTTGAGGGAAGAGTTAGCTCGTATTCAGGAGCAAATTGTCTCCGTAGAAAAGGAACAATCAGAGATTGCTACTGATTGTAAATCTGAAGCTGAACGCTGTAAACTTTTACAGCAAGAGCGAGAATTGATGCAAACCAATCAGATTGAAGAGACCAATCGCCGTAGCTCTATTATTGTGGAATATGACCAACGGATGATTGGAGCTGAAACAGCAGAGCGAATCAAGAAAGCTCATGAAGAAAAGATAAATAATGTAATCGTTCGTATTCAGGAGATAATTACTCCTCCTAAATAGATCTTTTACATTTATCATTTATTGAAGTTTTGATACCCATTTGTAATCAATGTTTTGATTTTGATTGAAATGAATATTTTGACTTGATTCAATTCTGTGGATGATATTTTGTAGAAAACATGTTCGGAGGTAAATAATACATAACATGTTTCAATAAAATAGAATATACAAATAAATTTTGTAACTCTATCATGATACTAAACCAAAGATAATTTTAGTTTAATACTGATTAGAGAAAACAGAATTCAGATATAAAGATATCTTTGGATTCTATTTTCCATGATCTTTGGACTCGGAAATCAAAAGACGAGATATCATTTTCAGAGAATAAAAAATATGATACATACTGAGATAGAAAATTCAGAGGTAATATGGACATGATTTTCTATACAAGATCTTTATTAAACCCACTGGGGATCTAATAAGACAAAATATCAAATTCTCTGGGAAAATGATACATGGTAGAATATCAGTTTCCTCTGAGGATAACGATATCGAGATAACTTTTGTAGAGAAGAATTAACTTTGATTTTATATTTGCTGGGGAATGATAAAAATATTATATATAATATTTCTTTAAGAATTTGCCATTGATAGGCATCATCGTGACTTTTCCATCCATAGAGGCAAGCTGGTATGCTCCGTTAGAGAAGACTTTGTTTACTACGAATGGGCCTTCCTATTTTGCGTCAAATTTGCCTTTGCTCATATGTGTCATGGTCATAGGACGTCTGACAGTAAGGACCAGTTCTCCCTTCTGATATGCTCTGACTTTGACTTTCCGGTTAAAAGCTTTTGAGATTCGGGCCTGATACAGCTCAATATTTTGTTGAGCATACAATTCATCTAGAGCTTCCAATTTTTGAAGCCGAAGACGATCATTGTTTTCTGTTGTAAGTTCATTGGAGATTGCAATTCTCAGAGAAGGAATCAGGATCTCAAGGGAAAGAACAGCTTCACACCCATATACCAAAGAGAAAGGCGTACATCCGGTCGCATTGCGAACTGTGGTGCGGTAGGCCCATAAACATTCACCAAGCTTCTCGCTCCAGTTGCGTTTGTTGGAAGAAACAAACTTTTTCAAGAGTTTGATGATCGTTTTATTGAAAGCTTCTACCAATCCATTAGCTGCTGGATTATATGCTGTAGAAGCTAAATTATTGATCCGATGATCGTCGCAGAATTGAGTAAATTTCTGACTGACGAACTGCGGTCCGTTATCATGGATAATACGCCGAGGAACACCAAATCGATAGATGACATGATGTTTGATGAAGTTAATAACATTAGATGTTTTGACTTCAGATAACGGGATTGCTTTAGCCCATTTAGAAAAGTAATCAGTTATTGCTAGAATAAACCGATATCCTTTTGATGATGGTGGGTTGATAGGACCAATGACGTCCATGCCCCAAGCCTCAAAGGGCCATGATGCCGCTGTTGGGTGTAAGAATTCTGACGGTTGATGGATAAAGTCTGCATGAATTTGGCAAGCTTTATATTTCTGAGCATATTGAATAGCGTCAGCCACCATCGTGGGCCAATAATAACCCATACGTCGGATACGATCTTGAAGTTTAGGACCCGGTTGATGAGCTCCGTAAACACCATCATGTGCTTCACGGACAATCTGTTGTGCTTCTTCACCAGCGATACATCGGAGGAGAAGACCGTCGTAGGCCCGACGATATAATGTCTTCGTAGTATGATTATAATAGAATCTGAGAGATCGATGCCGATTAGACGCTGCTTCACTCGGATTATCAGGAAGTATGTCATATAAAACAAAGTCTAGAAACGGGCGTCTCCAGTCTTCAGTTATGACTTCTGTTTTATTAGAAAAGACATATTCCATAGTAGAATCGGACGAAGATGAGGACACTTTGTCAAACTTTAATCCAGCATCAAAGTTGAGAGAATCTTTGTCTGGATTATGTGGAAAAGCTAAAGCCAAATTATTTTCAACGCAGAATAGTTCTCGGTTATAAACCACTATTACTTGCTGACGTCTGATTGGTATGGCTAATATAGCAGCAAGATTAGCCAAAGCATCAGCTTCTGCATTATAGGCTCGTCGAACATGTTCAATAAAGAAACCTTCAAAGGATGAGGCCATAGAGAGTGCTGCTTGATGATAAGGTATCAAATCTTGATGACGAACTTCATACGTTCCTCTGATCTGATTGATGATAAGCTTGGAGTCTCCATAAACTTCCAAATATTGAATATCTAGATGTTTAGCAAGTTGAAGACCAATGAGCAATGCATTGTATTCGACTACATTGTTTGAACATGATTGATCCAGAGAATAAGCCCTCTGAATAGTTAATCCTTCTGGGGATACAAGAACAATCCCAACTCCGGCGACAATATCGCCATTAAGACCTGTTCTAGATGCTCCATCAAAGAATAGACACCAGGTAGGAATTTCTTCAGAAACCAGATTTGAATCCAAGACTTCATCTGGAATCTCGTCATATAATTTAGAATCTTCTGGAACTGCATGAGCTGCCAGAAAATCAGCAAGAGCTTGTCCTTTAACTGACTTCTGAGGAATATAATGCATGTCTTATTAAGCTAACAAGATTCCCCAATTAGCTAGTTTGGAGTTGAGAATACCGGGTTTCTTCATCATAATCCTGATGGGATTCACTCTGGAAATGACGTGAATCGTTTGACCGATAATATAATGTCGCATTTTCTGAACAGCAAACATTAATACTAGGCATTCTTTCTCGATTGGAGAATAACGCGGTTCAGCGCCTGTCATTGTGCGACTGAGATAATAAATAGCCTGTTCATAGCTATCTTTATTTTTCTGGGCGAGTAATACACCAAGAGAATGATCCATGGCTCGAACATATAAAAGGAATGGTATTCCCGAGACAGGAGGTACAACATCGGAGGGTTCATGAGATACTGTTTGATATCGTCAAATACTTTTTGACATTCTTCGTTCCAGACGAAAGATACACCTTTCTTCAGAAGTTTGTTGAATGGTCTGCAGCGTCCTGATAAGTTGGAAATAAATCTCCTGATATAAGCAATTCTTCCTTGAAATCCTCGTAGCTCTTTTAAGGTGTGTGGAGGACGCATCTCTTGAATGGCTTTGATCTTATCGGGATCCACGTGTATACCTTTAGCGGTAATGACGAAGCCGAGAAAATTACCACTAGAGACGCCCAGGAAGGACTTAGTAGGGTTCATTTTAAGTTGATGCTGACGCATTAAATTAAAGATAGTCTTCAAATCTTGGATATGATCCTCCTTTCGTCGACTTTTGACTGCAATATCATCAACATAGCATTCGACTATTTTTCGGAGATGTTCGTAGAATATACTGCTCATTGCTCGCTGATATGTTGCTCATGCATTCTTGAGACCAAACGGCATCACTGTATAACAGTATGTACCGATCGGCGTTCTGAAGGAAGTGTGTTTTTCATCATCTGTAAACATTTTGATTTGATTGTATCTCGAATACCCATCTATGAATGACATCCGTTCGAAACTACATGTGTTGTTGATCATGACATCTGTAATTGGAAGAGAAAACTCGTCTTTAGGACAAGCTGCATTGAGATCGCGAAAGTCTATACAGACTCGAATCTTGCCGGTCTTTTTAAGGACAGGAACGATGTTAGCCACCCAATCGGGATGTTGTTACTCTCGAATAAATCCAGAAGCCATAAGCTTGTTGACTTCAGCTTCAATTGCATCCATAATGTCTGGACGAAATCGTCGCTGTTGTTGTTTGACTGGTTTAGCATTTGGCATGATATTAAGTTTGTGCATTGCAATCTTTGGATCTAATCCTGGCATATCCTCATAACTCCAGGCAAAGACATCGATATACTCATGAATAAGCTTGATCATGTCTTGTTTATCTGTTTCTGAAAGACTTTCGCTGATGAATATTGGTTTAGGGGACCCTTCTTCACCAACATCAATTTGGATTAGTTTATCTTCAGTAGGAGGTTCCCTCTGCACGAACCTGAATTCCCATTGATTATCTAATCTTTGAGCCCATTGTTCTGATTCGGGTGATATTTCAAAATCATCCTCATCTTCATCATTTTCTTGCGGGCCATCAACGGAGACCATATTGATGGATAAAATAGAGCGATGGAGATCGCCAATACTTGTGTCAGAATCCCAAGAAAGGGAATCGGAAGATTCAGATCGTTCATCTTCATCGGATTTTAAATCTTCATGGACTATGTTGATAAAGGAAGTAGGAGCAATGTAACCTAAACCATATTTTGTCCTTCCGTATTTTAGTGGAGGAATTCGAACAGGCATTCTTCTTCCTTTTCCATTATTGAGACTGGTTCTGAAGTCATAACCCATATTCTTGATGATATTTTTGGACTGTTGACTGTAGCGACGCAGTTGTAACCTGCCAGTATCGTCGTTTGTGTCATCTTCTTCCAGGTTAGGAGGATTCTGGGGTCCTTTATAGAAGAATATTGGGTTTTCTTCCTTCTTTCTAATAGGGACCACGAAGTATGATTTTTGTATGGACTCCAATGATACGTCTGTATGAAGAGTTTGAACAACTCCTATAGTTAGTGGCTCTAAGCTATCTAGTAATTGTAAATAACTTCGTACATGATTACAGACATCAATATACTGCAAAGGAGATGCTTCATTAATATCAGATATTGTATTTACAACAGAAGGCTGAGCCTTATCAGACTTAGTCAAATTAATGATAAAAGGGGAAGAGGAAGAGCGATCAGAAGTTTTGTTTCGATTAAGATCGATAACAAAAGGCTCAGAAGAGGTGAGCTCCCTTGAAGAAGATCGTAGATAAGTAGTACGTCCACTGACTGGAATGACTAGAGTATCTGGTCTAGCCTGAGAAGATGGAGGGGGAGTGGCACGTCCACTGACAGGAATTATCAGTGAACTTTGTGGAGCTTGAGAAGACAATACAGTAGTACGTCCACTGACAGAAATTATCAGTGAGCCTTGTGGAGCTTGGGCAGGTGATGAAGTAGTACGTCTACTGACAGGAATTATCAGTGAGCCTTGTGGAGCTTGGGAAGATGATGAAGTAGTATGTCCACTGACAGGAATTATCAGCGAGTCTTCTTCAGATGATTTAACGGACTGCGGAGGAGTGATACGCCTTTTTACCAGAATAACAAAAGTGTCGACTTTTGATATCTCATCGTCGTTATCCATAGCTTGCAAGACTTTTGAATATTCATCCTTGTACATGCGAGCGTCATTGAAGTAAGCTTCGACTCCTTTGAATGGATAGAGATCTGCAACCTCCTTTTGAACTTCTCCATTATCATCAACATATTTGAAGCACTGATGAAGAGTCGAAGGAACGACATTATGTTCATACAAGAATGGTCTCCCTAATAGAGCATTGTATGAGCAACCATGATTGTCAATGATGTAAAAAGTAACTTTAGTGCGAAGATCGTCTATTTGAAATTTGAGGCGAATCTTGCGCAAAGGCTCACTTTTTCCTTGATTGAATCCCAAGATGGTAGTGATAGTGCTGGAAAGACTATGCACAGGTATCTTCAGTGCATCTAGCATAGCCTTTGGCATAATACTGAGAGCGGATCCTGGATCAATCAGTAGACGATCAACCTTCATAGAATCGATATATCCTGTATGATATAAAGGACGGTCATGTCGATTATCCTCTAGCAGCATATCGTCCTGCGTAAAGGTAATGTTTGGAATAAATTCCAATACATTATGGCAATGAGAAACAGGTTCTGTTTCTAACTTCTTGAGGAGAGTTAGGCAGGTTTCTGCTTGCAGCAGTGCTTCACTCAGAGTTTTTCGAGTCTCTTTAGAGAGGCGTAAGAGCTCAAAGATTGATAATTTAGCTGGTGTATTGGCTAGTTGAGCCAATATATCAAAATTATAAGGCTTTTCAAGTCCTGTAGGAGATGACTTCTTCAATGGTTTGTCGAAGCGGACTTGTTGTTTGCCTTTGTCAACTACTGTTGGCTTAGAAGGAACTGTCTCAACAGGATCATTTGAAGGCTCTTCAGTAGAGACTGGTGTTGGAGCTGTAACCGGAGGGACATCAGAAGTTTCTCCAGGAATGTCAGCATAATCTTTCAGATATATTTTTCCTGACCGAGTTCCAGCATGAACTTCGACTTCAGATTCCAGTTCCGGATCTATGGAAACCATGTTGCTATTCTTTATCTTGCTCTTGGTTCTTTTATGCTTGATGAGAGCTTCATTCCAGAAACCAAGGCCAACACGAGATTGATTATGCCTCATAGTGATGGCTAAAGGTGCTCGGAGTCCTTTGCCTGAGTTTAAACCAGGAGCAGTGGCTAGATCATAACCCATCTTCGTCATTAATTTACGAGATTGTGAACTGTATAGATGAAATGCAGGCTTGTACCTATCTTCAGATTGAGGTACAGATTTTATCTCCATAGGGAGTAAATTTTTTGCCAAGATGAAAATAGAGGTTAGATAAAAATCGGGTGTGAAACTAGAAGTCACATTGCATGACTTAGTCTTCCTGAGCTTCTTTTTAGATGAGGGAGTCTTCCGAAGAGAAGAGGAAGACGTCTCAAACTCCGTCATTAAATCCGAGTGAATCCACATGATCTCTCCCTTCTTAGTTGTGACAGGAACAAGTCCTTCATTCTGTACTAGTGGGATGTTCACAACTTCGAGAGTTGCTTTGAGGATAGGAACAATCCCACTTTCCACCATTAAAGGAAGGAAGTCACCGAACTGCATTGAAATTACATTTGTTGTGACTGTCTTGTCTTTGGGTGTCAGTGTTACAGCTCCTGATTTAATCATCTCTTGGATTTTTCTTTTTAATACATAGCAAGACCGGATTGTATGACCCAGCATTCTATAATATGGACAGTATTTTGGATGATCTGTCTTATTGGCTTCATCAGGCTTTTTGATTTCTGACAATTGAATCTTGTTACCTTTGAGCAAGCATTCAAAGATACCCTGAACATCATCATCGTCGAAAGAATATTCTTCCTTCGGCCGAGGAGGTCTCTGTTGTTGATTTGTTGGAGCTGGGGTAGCTTGAGTAGTCTTTACCTCTTGACTACTGTTTTGGAGATTGACTTCAAGAGCCTCTTTCCTTTTTCGATTATTGGGTCGAGTACTATTGCTAGCACTCTGATTTGATTCCTTGGGAGCCATTTGTACCCCCAGACCCTTGAAGGTCTCAGCACTGACCTTGGCAGCTTTGGCACTGACGATGAATGAAGGCCAATCTTGGAACTGAGTGGACCCTGTCCATATGCTGATGACTGGTAAGAGATTCGACTTGCAAGTGTCGATAGTAACAGCATCGGGAGTTCCGAGAGGCATTTTGAGGGCTTCTCTTCTGAATCTTTCAATGAAGTCCTCGGTGGTTTCATTATTTTTCTGTTTAATTCTTATGAGGGCTGACATAGTCATGTCATTGAGCCCTTCATAGAATCGTTCGAGAAATATTTGTTTGAAACCAGCAAATGAGGTAATGCATCCATCAGAGAGACTTCTATACCATTCATAAGCTGTTCCTTTAAGACATCCGACGAACACCCGAGTGAGGAGGGCGTCACTTGGTTGCAGTTGATCAGTCATTACCTCAAAATGATTAATAAACTGACTTGGGGAGGTTGTCCCATCAAAGAAAGAGATAGTCGGAGGCTTGTATTTAGGAGGATATGATACTTGCTTCCATTCTATCGGGTAAGGTTGCTTGATACCTAACCTTTGTAAACCATCCTTCTGTTTGAATGCCTCAAATTGAGTTCGGAGATTCTTTAACTCTTCAGAAACAATTCCAGAAGATTGGGGAGTTGTAACTTGTTGAGTGTAATTGGGAGGAGGCACTGCAGCATATGTACCACCCCCAGCTCCAGACTGACATGGAGTGGGTTGTACAGGAACATTAGATTGTACACCCGGAATAGTAGAGGGTTCCGGGTTTGGAGCAACAGGAGTATTTAATACAACTGGAGGGGCTGTCTGTTGGACTTGCTGAGTTTGATGCTGAGCTTGCATAAGAGTGTGCATAGCATTCAATGTATCTGCCATAGCTCGCAACTGTTGTTCCAAGGAAGAAATCCTTTGTTCATGAGCTTCAGTGCTAGTTGAAGGTTCATGATTGCCATCCACCATGTAAGTAGTAACCATTCGAGGAATAGACGATGAAACAGTCTGTTCTGAATCATCGCTGTGTGAGTCAGTTTTTCCGGGACTATTTACAGGAGTCAATACTGGAAAATTGGACTCTCCAAGGAAGTCCTCTGTGATCTCCGGATTACCACTTGGATGAGAAGAAGAAGAGACCCTGGCCAAGGCTCCGGTCCTGGATCGGGTGCCGAGATAAACACCATCTTCAGAATCTGATATAGCATCAGATCGTAGGCTACCCCCAATATTTCTGGAGGTCATGTTGACAGAAGCATAAAGAGGTTCATCATCATTCAATATTGGTTCATATTGAATCCGTTCAAAAACAGATCGTCTTTTTGGTGAACAACAATACTGAATCACAACCCGAGGTTGGAAGTTGCAACCATGCTTTTCATGGCAAATATGAGCAATGTCATGGCCAGATGGAGTGTCAATTCTCCGTTTAGTTTGCAAATACTCCCGGAGATCTGTAGGAACAGATTGGGAAGTACTTGAAGATAATTTCTGTGTAGAAACTTGTCTTTTGTTCTTCTGTCTTCTCGGTTTTGGAGTGTATAAAGACTAATTAATTTGAGCCACATAGTTCTTGGCATATTCTGCATCAGAGTCTAGTATAATTGTCTCAGTTTGATCAGGCTTCTTAATACCAGAAGTGGAACTGAGATAATTTTGATTAAGCTTGTTACGAAGATCCGTAGGAGATATGACTTTGGTATCAGTCTTGGATACTTGTAATTTGCCTTTCTCAGATCGAGAAATTTTGAGAGAAGGAAGATGGGTATTATTCCGACTAGAAGTCGGTAATAATCCATCTTGAGAGGAATTAGCCAAAAGGCATTTTTCTTTGTTTGATCTAGTAAAAGTACTAGTCAAATTAACTCCAGAGGTAAAGACCTTAGGAGTAGAGGAGTTGACTAAAGAGTCTTTTTCCTTGGTTGGTACAAGATGTGCAAGTTGTAGGGGAATCATTTGTATGTTCTGTGGAAAAGAACCCTCAGCCTGATTTTGCGAAACAGTCAAAGGACTGTATCTGTTAGCATACGCTGACTTCAGTTTGGACTTCTGGTCATACGCTACCTTTTTATTAGCATACGCTGGCTTTGGCTTAGCGTACGCAGCCTGATGTTGGCTTTTATACGCTTCCTTTGCCGTACGCTGCCCTTTGACTGCCATACGCACAGAGTCATTAATGGCTAAAGAGCCGACTGCTGTCGTAAGAGTAGAGGGAGAAGAGACTTTGACATGTCCAAAGATGGTTTTCCTTGGACATGCTAACTTGGTTAAAGAACCCACTTTGTCAGCGTGACTAGGTGAAGCCACTGTTGCCGTGTTCAGAGAAGCCGAAGTGTGCTTCGTTGAAGTTGAAGACGTGTTCTTGTCAGCATGAGAGGTGACAGAAATGTCTTGGGCTGTTGAAGAAGACTTAGGGACATAGACAGAGCGTCCCTTCTTCTTGACAGCAGGAAGAGAGGAGGAAGCAGTTTGGCCCTCCTTCGCCTTGAGCATTTCTTCGTAAGCAGATTGGTCGAATTGTATGACCATCGTCTTCTTCGTCGAGCCGATCGACGAAGTATCGCATTGAGTTGTTGCTATCTCGTTGGAGGAGACAGCTTTCTCCAGCAGAGTCGCCAATTTGTTTTCCATAAATAAATTCACTTTATTTATTTTGTATCTGAGAAAATTACAACTGTAGGAATCTAATCTAGAAGACGATTACTTTATCCCTTGGACGATGCGATGAAGAAAACTCGAACTTTGAAGAACTTGGACAGCAACTGGGCAATCTCTCTGTTCTCTCTGAAATTGACTATCGTCCCTGATAAAGATGAAGAAACTCTCTTTTATAGAGTTCTGGATAACTGTTCTGAAGCATACGCTCAATCAGTTACTTGACGTGTGTATAGCTGCAGGGACGCATGGCAAATTCTGATGGAGACACGTTGGAGTACGGTTGAAAGTAGTGGAATATATCTAGGAGAGATTGATGGCATGAATGCCACGTTGCATAACTTCTGGATAAGTGGGTAACTGAGTACAGGACACGTGAGAACGTGTGTTGACTGTACGTTGAAAATCACCCTGGATGCCTTTACTATGATACGCTTGTCTTTGAAGAGGAGTCATACGCTAGCTTTTGAAGGCACATGTCTTGCATACGCTGACTTGGACAGCATAGAGCCGTAGAAGGCTGATACGCTTACTTTATTGATAAGGAGTCGTATGGGATCCATACGCTCACTTGGCTGGGAAGGAGTCGTATGGAGTCCATACGCTCACTTGGTTGGAAAGGAGTCGTATGGGGTCCATACGCTCACTTGGTTGGGAAGGAGTCGTATGGGGTCCATACGCTCACTTGGTTGGGAAGGAGTCGTATGGGGTCCATACGCTCACTTAGCAAGGAGTCGTATGGGGTCCATACGCTCACTTAGCAAGGAGTCGTATGGGGTCCATACGCTCACTTGGATGGCAAGAAGTCGTATGAGGTCCATACGCTCACTTGGATGGCAAGGAGTCGTATGAGGTCCATACGCTCACTTGGTGGGGAAGAAGCCGTGTGGATTGAAGGAGTAGACACGTGGCTGTTCTCAATCTTCTCAAACACGCCATATCTTCAAATACTGACAAATATTTCTTGAGCGTCGTGCTACAGATATGATGGCTGACAGACTGTCAGAAATGACAGTAATGATGGCTCTTTATTTATGATGGCCGCTGAGCTGTCCTCGTAAGAGACAAAATCTTTTCTCGAAAACCTATACGACGGCTAATCTTCATAGGGCAGCTGTCTTTGCACGAAAGACGAAGTGTCAGATTTATCCTTCATTAAATACATGTTGTACTGTCATCTCAAGAAATATTAAAATATTTACTGAGCGTACGGCCTTTAGATGAGCGTATGGCCTTGGCTGAGCGTATAGCCTTGAGCGTATGACTTTGGCTGAGCGTATGGCCTTGAGCGTATGACTTTGGCTGAGTCTTATGTCAGCGTGTCATAATTTTCACACCCTACAGTCCTGTTCAATACACACAAAGTGTACTAGTGTAAACCTATAGTCAAGATAGACTAATACCAGATTACACTACAACCTTTTCAATAGATTGTCCAAGTCCATCTAGGTTGTGAACTATTTATATACTCCATAGGAAACTGATAATATGATCTTCTGTGTGACACCACATACCATATTATCTACAATATAGAATATCAGACATTTGCATTAACACTTGCAACAAATACAATATGCAAAACATTTGTCCATATGATTCTCATTTTCGATTTAAGGAAATAAGGTTACAACAAAAGTGATGCTTTTAGTATATAACCCTAACAAGACTCGTCTCACAGTATCGGTATTTATATACGGATACGTATTTTCTAGTGTATTTCGTATTTTCTTGGTTTTCGTAATGTTTTAAATTTTTTTCTAACTTATAGATTTTCTTCTTGGCCGGCATACCGCCAGTATGCCGGTGTATACCGATGGCATACCGTCTATACAGATTTTTCATGTTTTAGATATTTTCGATTTCAGATATTTTCATGAATAGTATTTTCGATATTTTGATGAATAGTATTTTGGATATTTTTATGAATAGTTTTTAGACATTTTCGTGAATAGTGTAGATGCACCCTATTACCCATTGATATTTGGTTTTGTTTGGATGGCCATGATTGACTTATATTTTGACATGGATCATGATCCAACGGCTAAGATTAATTCCCCCTTCTATATATACCATTTTACTTTTTCTCTCCCATCTCTTTTCATTCTCTTCACTCTCTCTTCATTTCTTCTTTCCTTCTCTCCCCCTTGGAGCTTGCCAAGAGCTTGGCCTTGAGGCCTTGGGGGTGGTGTCTAACCCTCCTAGGAGGAGGAGTAGAAGATTAGGCTTGGAGCTTAACCTAGGCAAGTACATCTTGCCAAATCTTGAACAAAAATATTTTTGTTGTCATTTTATTTTCCTTGGTAGTAAATACTTAGAATTATTCTAAACTCATTTTGTAAAATATGTTTCTCTTATGATTCTCGTATATATGCATGTTTCCAAAATTTGTTTAAGCAAGGTTTTGATTTTCTGTTAAAATCCAATATGGACTTAGTAGAAAACTTGGTATCAAGAGTGATACTAGTGTTACCATCATGGATCTTGGTTACATATACATATATGAGGCCCTCACATAGTTTGTATATCATGGATTTTGAGTTTGGTGGCAATCGGAACCCGTTTCGGTGCCCCGAAAAAATATTTTTGGGAGTATTTTGAGATATTGATCTATCAAATCTTTGAATTTTGAAATCTAATAGTTCCATGTTGTAGAAAATTCAATTATATGTAATTTGGACTTTTAAAAATCTGAATTTCGATTTAAAACGAAATTTTTATGGCCGAAACAAGTTTTGGCAAAAATTTAGATTTTGTTGCTGTTTGGAAAATCGGTATACCGACGGTATGCCGGTGTATACCGACGGTATTCCGATTTTTGCACCAGAAACTTTCTGTCTTTAGGCCGGTATGCCGCTGTATACCGCCGGTATGCCGTTTTAGTCTGTTTTTGCCTGTTTCTGCCCATTTTTGTCCGTTTTTGATACTTTCTTCGATTGTAATAATTTTTTAACATGATACGATGATCTTGCCTAGTTAGAGAATGATTGTACACCCTATATACACTTGACACTAGCACATGTTCAATCATTTTTCTATAAAATGTACTTAGCTTTAATTATTGTTTCCCACATGCCATGATATGTCTTTTTGATAGATTCTTTCTTACAAGCTATGATAATTGTTGCCATGCCTTCTTTGCTTACATGATAGTAGCCCGTCGTGGCACACTCTTCTTACATGTCTTCTTTGCTTACTAGATAGTGGCCCGTCGTGGCGCACTCATGATACATGTCCTTCTTTGCTTACATGTCATGGCACACTCCCTATAGTGGCTCGTCGTAGCGCACTCCTAGCTTCTTATTGATTATATTTTCTTGTTGTGGCTTGTTATGGTGCACATTCTCGCTTTTGTCTAGTCTTGCATGTCTCATGTCTAGGTTGGATTCTGCGGAATGCCACACCCAGAATCCAACAAGAAAATGTTAAGGACTAAACAACTAGTTTGATTACTTAGATCATTGAGGATTTCCCAGTTACCTGCTACCCCTTTGGTCTTGGCATTATATATATACATGGAATTTAGAGCTATCTGTCATGATGAGCACACTTCTAGTGCACCGTCAAGTGTTGTACCGGGTACATTTGTCTCCTGGACGATGTACCTATTATTATATGTCTTAGTGGTACATTTGTCTCCCGGGCGATGTACCACTACTATAGGATGCATTTGTCTCCTGGGCGATGTATCCACTATATACTATTGCTCCTTTGGCTTGGATCATTCAGGTAGCAGCAGGCAGGTAATTGGACTTGGAATTCTCAAACTTGTATTTGTTAGTAATTAGGATTGTGATAACCCTAGTTAGCTAATGTATAAAGTCGTACTTATTGCTTGGCCGTGACTATTGTATGGAGTCCAGTCTCTTCTAGTTTGTCTAGGCAGTGTCCGAATTTATTTATTTTTAGTACATCTTTGTTTATGCTTTACTTTTGTCGGTAAATAATTAGATACTAAAGTTCTGTTCAGGAGAAGGGTTACAACTCCAGTCCTTATTTGGTTTACGGGTTGTAACTTGGGTTCCTGATTAGTTCCTAAGTCATCTTATCATTTGTCGTTCTATTTAGATCTAACATGCTCACATGCTCCAGTTACTTAACATGCTCACATGCTCTAGTTACTTAACATGCTCACATGTTCCAGTTACCTAATATGCTCACATGCTCCAGTTACTTAACATGCTCACATGTCCAAGTTGTCTAACATGCTCACATGCCCCGTCTACTTAACATGCTCACATATCTAGTTTATCTTTCATGTTCACATGCTTCCTTTTTCTTACATGTACACCGTTTACATTATGTCACATGTCCTTTACCTTATGCTACATGTCGCTTTACTTATTGTCTTTTCTATTCTCGGGATAAGTACGTTGGTAGCGCACGAGTCTCGATTTGCTTTTACTTATTTCTGTCTCTATCCGTTGCTATGATTTGTATGCTGGTTTTAGTTCATAGTTTGGCTTCCTTTGTGGTACTTGCTATTGGGGGTCTGACCCCACTGGTTTTGTTTGGCCAGATCTGATAGAGGAGCCCGGAGGATCTTCCGTACCATCTACTCGACGGTGACTACCCGGAGCACCAGAGTACCTTAGTGGGTTTTCTATTTCATTCTTCCACTAGTTATGTACATTATTCTTTTGTGGCGTTTAGCCTCCAAGCACGTATTTAGCTCGTGTTTTAGACTTGACATTTAGCCTACGGGCCAGAACATGATTTGCGTATTCTAGACTATAGCTCGAGCTTATCATGTATGACTATTACTCTTGCTAGTCTTCACTCTGTATTACTAGCTTCATGATCATTGATATATGATAGCTTGGGACGCTTTACTATTTTATATTCCAGTTGATCTTACTTCTTGTACATTGTTTACTGCCTGTGATTGAGATACCTAGGATTGCTTGACCTAGGATCGACTGTTGGCTTGTAGTAGTAACCCACATCTATACAGCTTATACGTTATTTCGGAGTACTGGAGTACTTTGGTATACGTAGCTGGCCTGGTCTGTCCCTACTTGCCAGTATTCTAGTTCTGGGACATGACAGGTCAACTCTAGGTCAACCCTAGGTTAAACAGGTAAAATATAGACTAACAGTTGACTTTTGGTCAACTGGTCAACTCTAATTTGGATTTGGTCCATTTTAGACAAATGGTTGACTCATTGTTGACTTTTTGGTAAAAAGGCAACTCTGGGTCAACCGAGTCAAAATTGGTTCAAATATGACATTTGTAGGGTGTACCTATCAAGACGTCCAAGTTTCAAGTTAAACCGACAACCCGCATCCCGTATCTTAAATTTACCCGTTTACCCTTTATATATTATTTACCCTTTACCACTCTAACACTAAAGCCAAGTGGCTTTCCCTTGGGACTTTCACTCCCGGCTTCCTAGGGTAGTAGGATACTAACCCATACTAACATTATCTACCAAGTTTCCTAGCTAAGGTGGACATTCAGTCCATCTTACGACTCATGTTGTTCAACTACCCATTACCTTGAGTATCGTAAAATACTCAATGGTATCATGAGATACCATTCTACTAACCTCAAACGAAACCCCGATTCTAACTTAGTAGTCTACCCACAAACTCCATTTCACATTAGCTAAGTCCTATTTCAATTTGGATATGTTTCGACACTCGTATCTCAAAATTCCCCTTTCACTCACACTCACTCTCAAACACACACCAAACTCACTCTCACACACACACATAGGACTCTTTTGGGGGATTATTTTAGAGGGTTATATGGGTATTAATATAGGGTATATAGGTATATATATGGGGGTTTGTGGGGGGTCAAATGGGTCATGGGGGGGCTGCCATTGCTGCCTAAGCTGCTGCTGCTGCTGCTGCTGCTAAAGCTGCTACTGCTATGTTGCAAGGGGGGCAGCAGCTCCTAGTCCCCCTTACTGCTGCTGCTATTTGCTTTTCTTCTCCTTCTCCTTATATTCTCCCCTTTATTCTCCCTTCTTCTAATCTCTAATCTTCTCCTCTATCTCACTCTATATATATATATCACACCACATATATATATATAGACACGCACACACACACACACACACACACACACACACACACATATATATATATATATATATAATATATATATATATATATATATATATATATATATATATATATATATATATATATATATATATATATATATTTAAAAATATATATATATATATATATATATATATTTAAAAATATATATATATATATATATATATATATATATATATATATATATATATATATATATATATATATATATTTAGATACACACACATATATAAATACAAAATCTGAAATTTAAAGTGTCTAAACCACTTAGATACAATCTAAATATTCTTGGGGTGTCCAACTTGGGGAAAAAGCACTAGGACACAAGCACAAATCATAACTCTTCCTAGGACACACCAAATGGACTCAAACTTGACACAAATAGGGATACAACCATAAGGATCAATCCTACTTGGTCAAAACTATTCTACATGATGAAGAAATGGAAATAGAGGATAGTTTGTACCTATTGGAAGATGGATCTCAATACAAAATCCTCCGACACGGCTCCGACACAAAGTGAATTATTTAGGACACACCTCTTCTCCTCTTGCTCCCAAAAGTTTGTAGAAGCACTACTTGAGGTAGATGGAGAGATTGATGGAAGAAAATTGGGAAGGGAACCTTGATTTGGAGATGATTCTAAGAGATTTGCTCTTCTTTCCTTGGAAGAACACTTGGAGAAGAAGATGAAAAATTTATTGAAGTGTGAATGGGTGAAAAGGGGGAGGGGGTGGCTGCCATATAAGGGGGATATTTGTCCCCTTGTATAATTACAAGTTTGCCCATCTCTCATTTCTTTATGAAGGGTTAAATATTATTAGGGTTTGGGGTTAGAAAAGACCAAATAAAAATCATAATTAGGCCTAACCACTCATGTGGGATTAGACCAAACTTCTAGACCTAAATGATGAGATTGGTGGGCCATGGCTAATTAATGTGTTAAGCACAACTTAAGTCAAAAATTTTCGGAATCCCGAAATAAGTCGGAATGAGATGAAATTCGAACCCGACTCCTATAATCATTAAGTATTAACATTCATGAAATAAAAATCCCAAAATATTCAAAAATAGAAAATTACCATTTTACCCCTATTTTGGAAAAGTGAGGGTGACAACTATCGAGAATCCACTTGCTTTTAGTTGAGGAAGGAAGGTCCACCTACATCACGAGTAGATGTGACCTTTGGTACCCAAGTTCTTGTGGATCCTAAAATGTTCGTCTTTGGTACCCATGCATATAGATTAATATCAACTAATTTCCTATTCTATATTGTGGTGAGATATGACCATGTAATACACAGTATGTGCAAATCGCATGCCTATTTGTGTTAAGAGCAGGTTGATGGTGATGTCTATATGCAGTATGGTGATAGTTGTGTGGAACAGCAGGATAGTAACTATATGTAGCAGCAGGATAATAGTTATGTCTATGTGCAGTATGGTGATAGTTAGCAGGAAAGTGACTATGTGTAGCAGCAGGATAATATTTATGATGTTTATGTGCATGTGGTTTACGTGCTGCATAGGATTACGTGTACATATAAGCATGGTTACGTGCTGCATATGGGTGACGTATTTTATGAGTGGTCTTGTGTTTTGTGTGTGTTTTGCGACTGTATGATTGGGTTTGAGGTTGAGCAACCTATTTTTCCAATCTAATCTCTAATTTCTTAGAGACAACATTCAGTTCATTACACTTAACATTTAGACCATCAATCTTAGCAATAGAGATCTTGTGTTTGTTCTTTTCTTCAGCAAGCTCTTTGTTGAGTGCTGATATCTTACGTGTTTGCTTCTTAATAAGTGTTTCGGCATCATGTAAGCTTAACTTAAGCTTGGATACCTCATCAGTGACTTTCGTGGGTGGAGTGTCTCTAACATTATCAAGTAAAGAGGAAAGATTTTGGATCTCTATTTCATAGCCTTTGATTTTCTCCTTGGCATGCTTACATTTACTAATGACTTTCTTGTGGTCATTTAGTAAATCATTAAACGTATCGCCAAGTTCATCAAATGTAAAGTCATCAAGAGTTTCACGAGTTACCTTCTCGGACGTTGCCATTAGGCAGACATTAGCAGTATCTCGAGGAGAGTCATCTTCTTCCTCAGAGTCACTGGCTTCACTCTTATGCCAAATGCTGGTGTTGGCGTACTTTTTCGAAGAAGGCTTCTTGTAGGGCTTCTCATATTTGTTACCTTTCTTTGCGAAGGGATAGTCCTTTCGAACGTGTCCAGTCTTTTAGCAGCCGTAACAAGTTGGTTCTTCCTCGTCGTCTTCTTGTTGCTCCTTCTTCCTTCGATTGAAGCGAAGGAACTTCTTGAAGTTGCAGACTAGAAGAGCTTGATCATCACCTTCAGAATTGTCGTCGTTAGTCTCTTCAGGATCAGTCCTTCGGCGATGAGCTTTTAGGGCAATCTCTTTTGCCTTTGGAGCAGGTTCGTCGAAGTCTTTGAGGTCGAGCTCGTGGGTCATCAGCTTTTCCATCAAAGTTTTCAAAGACATTTTGGTGAGATCATTGCCTTCTATAATTGCTGTTACCTTAGGGTTCCAGATCTTCGGTAGCCCCCTATATAACTTGCGGATCTTCTCATGATTGGAGTATTGTTTGCCAAGAGATGACAGAGGATTGATGATGTCAAGGAACCTTGTGAACATTTGGGTGATCATCTCATTCGGCTTCATCTTGAATGCCTCGTATTCTTGAGTAAGACGACTTATTTTAGATTCCTTGACTTGAGTGGTTCCTTCATGTGTCACTTTCAGAAGCTTCTATACTTCGTGCGAGGTGGTGCATGTCGAGACCCTGTTAAATTCATTCCTGTCTATTGCACAGAAAAGAGCATTAATAGCTCTAGCATCTAGACTTGTCTGTTTTTTTTCCTCGTCAGAATATTTGTCGTTGGGTTTCTCGATGAGATCTCTCTCGACAACTATTCTGGCCGGCGTTTTGTAACCATCGGTGACAATGGTCCACAGGTCGAAGTCTAGAGACTTGAGATCGAAACTCATCCTAGTTTTCCAATATGTGTAGTTGGTTCCATCAAATAGGGGTGGCCTATGAGTGGAATGTCCTTCACCAAGGTTGGAAAACATAGGTTGTGTGGTTGCCATGGATCAGCTCTAGGATGTTAAGAGAACAGAGCTCTGATACCAATCGAAGAACAGGTAGGTAACTCTAGAGGGGGGTGAATAGAGTTTATAACAATAATAGCCAAATAAAATAAAACTCTTTTCACCATTACTAAATAATCAAAGTAGTAAATACGAAAATAAAAAAGATTAAGAGAGCATACGCAAACACAGTCATTTTTAACCTGGTTTCCCTTGTAGAGGACTAGTCCAGGCCTGAGAACTCTAGCTCAGGATTAAATTCACTATTTGTGAAATAGTAGTTATACCCCGTGCCTTTTCTTCAGAAGAGCACGTCAACTTCTTATAAAGATCGCTGTGGTGATGCTTGAAATTTTCCAAGCGACTTTCTTGACTCTTGCACAAACTCCTAATTGAATAGCACTGAGCACTTTGAGGTTTAGGAAGCTTGTGGCTAGTAGATGAGAAGGTTAAGGTTTGTATAAGGCTTATAGAGAAGAGAAGATAATTGGATGATTGAAAATGAGAGAATTCAAGGCCTATTTATACTAGTTGGGATAGGCAGAATTCGGCCAGAATTCTGTGTCAAGAATTCAATTTTTTTGGCCATTAGACAACTAGCATACAGCAAACCCTAAAAATTAGGGTCCTATAATTTAGGGGACAGAGTTCGGCCCGAACTCTGTGTAGAGGCAGAGTTCGGCCCGAACTCTGTCTCCATAGGACAGAATTACTCAAATGGACTTTTATGGACTAGTTTTGTTTGGTGGAGCTTTTGGTTTTGTTTGGTGATAAGGTATAGGCCCAGAATACCCAGTGCTACTCAGTTTATATTTAGCTAGACTTAATAAATATAAAATATTACAGACTCAAAAATTGACTACGCTGCAAGAGAGAGCCGACGTCCATCTTGTACTGAGTTCTGTCTTGATGTGTCATATTGAATTATGACAAGTATCATATTCTCAATTTTATCAATATTTGGTTGACTGTGATTTGGGTCAACACAAACATCTAGTTGTCACAACTTGTTTACTTATTACAACTTTTTAAAAAAGGAAAGAAACTAAACATGAAGGTGCAACTAGGACTCTTGGTTCATCTGTCCTGGTTCAGCTAACTCCTCGGAACCCAAGTCGGGTCAGTAGTAAGAACTATATGCCAGCTCCTCGTTGTCGCAGTAACCTAAAATATTGGTCTCCAGTCAGGAGGGGATGAAGAACATACAAATCCATTCCAGCATCTTATTTAATAATTAAAATGAGACAAGAAGCAGTTTATAACATAAATATATTTTCTAAATAATAAATAAAGTAGTAGTTATGCAAATAATATCTAGAAATGAAATAAGATGATGCAATCTAACTAGAAGTAGTGTTTTGAGCGCGTAACATCATGTAGTCGGCTAGGGATAGAGGCAGTAAGTATTCTAGTGAATACGGTTCAGCTTTGACCCATATGGGTTGGCCTTCCGCTGTCCACAATGATTCAGTAGAGGGCTTTGACCACAGGTGTTAACACTACTCCCCAAATTCTGAGTCAATGAGTTAGTAAAGCAGTCGGTATGATCCGAGAGGGATCCCGTGAGTCAAGTGTCGATACAGTGGTTCTACTATGTAATGAAATTAATTATTAACTAAAACACAAGTTTGGGTAAGTATGAACTTGCCTCGGTGTTTCCGGTGCTGTAGGTGACAACATGAAAGTATTTGGGCTAAAGTCCGGGACCTAAACCTACATTAATGAAATATAACTTAGTTGCCAATCTACGGATGCTACAATCCTAATTACCATATTAATGACGCTAACGTCTAGGCCCTAAATCACTAATAGTTTAAATAGGCAATATTTAATTATAAAAATATATTTTAAAGAGCTCTAAGTTAATAATATCAGAAAATTATGGGTTTCTTGTAAATAAATTAGTAAACTTATTATTTTCGCAAATAATACGAGAAATATTATACTTAAATTTATTAGTAGATAATAAGTATTTTTTCGTAAACAAACATTATAATTAGAATTACTTATAAAATACTGAAAAATCTCTTGAAATTAAATAGTATTTATTTACATAAACTATACGCAATATTTTAATAGATTTTTAAATAATAAGAAAATCATTTTATTAGTAAAATCATGAAAATTATTAAGGGTGCAACTCGGACGGGTTGGGTCGGGTTTAAGGTCAACTCATACCCAACCCGATCGATCATAAACCTAGCCCAAGCCCAAGCCCGATCTGACTTTGGGTTCAACATATGAAACCCAAGACCAAGCCCGGAGGATCGGGTTAGGCTCGGGTTGGGTCGGGTCCATCGGGTTTATTGGACTCTAATATGATATTTGAAATAATTTTAAATAAGAGTAATATTAAATGCATAATCAAATAGCAATTAAGCCTCAATCATTACAAAATAAAACTAAAATGAGATTTAGGACAAGGAATTGAATAGTTCGTATGAAAAAATTATAGTTTAAACTTTTCATTTAAGTAGTATGAAATAATATATATATAAATTATATGTATGTCGGGTTTTGGGTTCTTCGGGTTACCTAACACAAGAACCCAAGCCCAACCCGATTTTTGATCGGGTTCAAATATTTTAACCCGAGCCCAAGCCCGAACCCGAATATCTTCAACCCTAACCCAACCCATTAACGGGTTTACTCGATTGGGTTCGGGTTTAGCCCGCCCGAGTTGCACCCCTAAAAATTATTTATTTTAGAAATAACTAATATATTTTTTTAGAAATTTAAGCAATTTTATTTGAAACATGAAAGTTACTAATTTAATCATAATAGTTAATAATAAATAGGTAAAAACCTTAAAAATATTCTTTTGGTAAATAAAATTATTTTTGTTTTTGGAAGATAAATATTATTTGTCCAAAATAGTAAATAATCGATTTTTGACTTAAAACACTATTTGTTATATTAAGAATATATTTTTGATACGAAACTATTTTAAAACTAATTTAATAATTAATGATAAATTAATGGCAATAATATTATAAATACCTATATATCTAAGTAACGCGATTATTATCTTATTCGTAATTAATGCTTAGTTAACCACTTAACGTTAACCGTTAACTCTAAATAACTTACTAATTAGTATAACAATTTATAATGTGGTATAATTACTAATAATAATCTAAATGTCACATTAATTATGATAGGGATTCTATTACAATACTTAAGGTCAGAATTAGGAAACTACAACTATCTATCCCAGAATTGACAAAGCTTTATTCTGTCAATTCCGGTCGAAACAGGAATGGTTTTATAATCTGTAAAATAACAAAAGGGGGGTCAGGCTTACCGAATGGTTGATGACGGAGTACCGAGGGGAGGCCTCGGACACGGAATACGGACACGTGGAACAGAGCGGTGTATGCACATGGGACGTACGCGGAATGGGAACGCACGTGTGGCGCTAGACACGCCCGGGAGGCGGCACGGACACGCGCACGGTTGCTGCGCTGGCGGGGGAGCTGCGCACGATGCTGTCACACGACGGGAAGCCGTTGGACAAGTACGGGATGCCGGGGCGGCCGGCGGGGAGCCGCTAGACACGCGCGGGAGGCCGGGGACGGTCGGCACGACAGATGGCTAACGCAGATGTGCTCACCGGGGGGGAGGGGTTTGCGCGCGACCGGCGGGCTGCTGGTCGGCGGCGGAGACGGCCGCACGGGCAGTCGTCAGCCGGAGACGGGGTCGAGCCATTGTCGGGGGCGACGAAAATACCCTGATTGGGGTGTCGGATGGACCGGAACGGCGCGTGGATCGTCGGAACGGGATCGATTTCGGGAATGGATGAGTGTGTGAGGAGAAAGGGATGAGTTTGTGAAGGTGGAGGGGAGAAACGTTCTTTGGGAAAGAAAAAGTCTATGAGTATTTGTTTCTGCATGTAAGGGTGTAGATCCGAAAGGGGGGGCCTCCACGCGGGGTAGCCGGGAGAACGGGGTTCGTTGGTGGAATGGGTTTGTCTAACGGGTTTAATTAATGGGTTTGGGTTAAGGTTGCTAATGGGCTCAATTTATTGGGCTAAGAGAATGGATTAATTAAGACTAAAAGAAGTAACGTGCTCATAACTGTTATTAATTCAAAAAGCATTATAAAAATCCATATATACATAATCTAAAGTTATGGATTTTACACCACCTGTTGCCAAAATCGGATCTATAGAGCAACTCTCACCTAGTGATCGAGCAGATGTCATGGGACCGATAGACTGGCCCTCAATCTTTGGCTCATCACAATCATTCTCTTTTTCTCGACGAACGGAATCCTACGTATCCCTCAAAACATCTCGAAGACCCTCATCAGGAAGTTTCCGACGATCCAACTCCAGTCGAACGTCCCTCGTGCCTCCATCCCGTGTTTGTGACGTAGTTGTACAACACAACGGTTTGAGCCTGTACATGCCACAACACATATCTTCTCGAGCTAGTTGTTGGGTACCCTTTGTGTAAACCCCTTAAATTTCATACTACATTTTTTTGGTATTTGTACAACGAGTACGAATACGTATGTACGAAGTATTTAATTATTTTTAGACAAAAGTTTAATTATTAGATTTTTCATAAATATAGAAATAACTATTTTGTTTCGATATAATATAAGGTAAATATTTTCTATATTTGTTCGAGTATAATTATGTCATCCCAAAATTGCAAAAAATATTTTTATTATTATATAAATGCTTTTTATTTGATATACAAGTATATGTACTAATTTTGAAAGTAATATTTATGTAAATAATTTGTACTATTGGCTTGTGATGTACATGAAAATAAATTCATGTATATTTTGTAAAACTTTAGATTTGGAAAAAATATTTTAAAATATTTTAAAGTATTTTAAATTAATTAAAATTATTTCTTATTTATAAAAATATATTTTTAATTTATTTTATGTAATCTAAATTGGGAGTAAATTTATTATATTAGATTTTAAATAGTTTTAAATTAAATATACGATTTATCTAGTTTTAAATTTGGATTATATTTTATTGAAATAATTTTAAATAATTTAAATTAATGTAATATTTATCAAGTGGGATATAAATAGGATTACTCCACCCTATTTATTGGGGAGACTTTCCATTATTTTTTCCACAAATTTTTCTCCACAAAATTTTCCATCACCATTGTGTGTGCACCGTGTTGGTGTCCACCCTCTTCGTGTCAGCTTGTGTAGGCCTTGGGTCCGACTCCGGGTGTCTTTCCAGTACCATAATTTCTCTCTTTTTCGTCCAAAATTATCATAATTCGTCATAAAAATCAGTCTCAATTGTAGCAACTTTAAAGAGCCATAACTCCCAACTTCGAACTCCGTTTCATCTCCAATTTTTTTTGTTTGAACCGTATTGAGGTTAGCTTCGATAATCTATAAATTATTTTAGCAAATCAGTAATATATATTTTTTTGTTAAATTACTTGAGTGCCAGTTGTCTGAAAATTGACGCGTCATACTACTTTTGAGATTTTGGGAGATCCCGAAGTCAGTTTTGTGATTCATTTGATGTTTCAAAAATCTGACATGATGATCTAGAGCATGCAAATTTTTTCAGAAATTAATTTTAAAAGTTTAAATTTTATTTTGGACTAATGTATATTTATATTATTTTGTGGTATTTAAAATAAGCTTTTTGACCTAAAAATATTATTGTAGTATTTTCTACCTAATTAAATTATATTTTTTTCCCTCTAAAAGTGATATTCCTAGATTTTTCAAAAATTATTTTAACTAATAAAAATGGTACTTTCCAAATTAAACTTATTTTCAAGTATGTATTTATCTAAATATTTTTTGGGTAATAAAATAGAGTTTTCAAGTATTATAAATATTTTTCTAAAATAGTATAAGTATCTATTTTTACTCAAATTCTCTTCGATTATCAACACTGATCGCGACTAATCGTAATCTCCATCTCTTGCAAATTTTGTACTTCCTTATGTTGACCCTAGCTAATTAGAATGTTTTAGACTCAATAGAATAGTCTGTTCCATCATTAGAGGCCATCTTGTGAAGTTGTAACACCAAAGTCAATTATGTGCCATAATGATCATCGTACCATACCAGATGCCAGACCAGGCAAGTATACTTTACCAACTTGTACAGTATTATGTATATTTGTTTTCAGTCATTCTAGTTCATGTCTATTTTTTTTTGTACTATCACATGATTCTTGTACATGCCTCATGACGTTTCCTTCTTATTTTCTTATATGCTACATTTCTTTCTTTTCTTGTCACATATTGGATCTATGCTACCATATACTTGATTAGATTCCTGTGGTCTTGTGCATTGACCTAGACTTGATCCGATTACATGTATTTGTCATGATTTGACCTTGACATGTTATTGGATGTTGACTATACCTGACCACCTCGTTCATGAGCTCCCATCGAGTGCGAATAAGACTTACTATAGTTAGAGAGTCCCCATTGGCCTACTGACTATAAGACTATGAGCTCCCATCGAGTTGCAGTTATCCCGATTTACTTGTAGTCACGTCTAGTACCACACTTCTAGTATAGCATGCCGGTGTCGTAGTCTTCTTGTGCCTTAGCTTTCTTATGCTTAGTCACCTAGTTGATTCTTGTATGACTATTTCTTATTTTTTCTGTATATTTTTGTCACAACCCGTACCCTATTTAGGGGCACGAGCACGTGGGTACGTCCAGCCTACGTCGCAGTATCGGCGGTAGAACGCTGTAAAGGTCATCTAGAATATATAGAATCTAAGACACAAATATAACCTGTCATCTCCGTACGGAGAAATATAACTACAACTCAATCACATAATTCTAAGGAAGATAAACACGATGATAAAGATAAAGATGAGATAAATTGTCTGAAATAGTACCGAGCCACAATCACCAGTTCAGAGACCAAGACATAAAACAATATCCCAAAATAAATAATACAAGTCTCCAAAGTATCAAACTGAAATATAATCAAGACAAAATCTAGGTGAACTAGTTCACTACTGGCGGTGCGTCCTCTACGAGCACCGCTCCACAGGCATGTCCTGGTCGTAGGCTCCATCTATGCCAAACCCGTAGTAAGTCGGGCAATCTGTATCTAAATTCTCTAAAAAATAACGGGGGTTATCCTGTCAGGATATGAGCAAGTACAAACGCCAACAGCAGTTCCATGTGAATTGACAAATACTATAAGAGATAATCATAATGAAATACAAGATGGAATATCAAGACTGAAAGTAAAACGGTACAAGAGAACTGGAAATCATGTCATGTGTGAGATATAAGATAAAACTGGAATATAAACAATGGAAAGTAATCTGAGGTATGATATAAACATAAAAATAAAGTGCCATGAGATATTAGAGCGTTATGTGATCGGCTTGGGTCAAGATCAGGCTGTTCCATTTGACCGGCCATGCACAGGTAGTATACTAGTATAGGGATCAGGCCGGCCAAAATAGAAAGCTATGCGCAAGTAGTATAAGGCAGGCTACACCCTGCGTGTGGTGAGGGTGGAGCTATGCACAAGTAATAAACACTACCAAAATACAGTAAATTAGCGACGGACAATTAGCGACGGAAATTTTCAGTCGGCGTTAGCGACGGCTTCGTGGCAGCTCACCGATGGATTACCGACCACACGCCTTTACATTTTTTATTTCAATTTTAGGGGGAGGAAAGGTCACATATCCGTCGCTAGGTAGTCGGAGATGTAGCGACGGAACTCCAGTCGTCGCTATGTAGTCGATTATTTGGCGGGGATTGTGTAGAGAATTGGCGGGACATTTCTTCGACTACGTAGCAACGGATATTCAGTCGGCAAGTATCAATAATAGCGACCACTTGGCGACGAATAATTAGCAGTCGCATTTTCGTCGCTAAATTTACGTTCCAGACTTAAAATGAAACGGCGGGGGAAACTTTTCGCATTCTCCCCAAAATTCACTCTCTCTCCTCTCTCTCTCTCTCTCTCTTCCGCAGCTTCGGTGAACGGCATCGGCGTCCTCTCCTCTCTCTCTCTCGAAGGTAATCTCCTCTCTCTCTCTCTCTCTCTTTCGATCTCTCTCTCTCTCTTTCTCTGTCGCGGTGTCGACGTAGGGGCAGCGGGGGCGGCGGGCTTGGGGACATTCGGGGTCTGGGCGGCTGGCTTGGGGCGGGGGGCGTCGGGGGCTGGGCGGCGGGCTTGGGACAGGGGCATCGGAGGCTGGGCGGCGGGCTTGGGACGGGGGCGTCGGGGGCTGGGCGGCTGGCTTGGGGCGGGGGCGTCGGGGGCTGGGCGACGGGCTTGGGGCGGGGGCGTCGGGGGCTGGGCGGCGGGCTTGGGACGGGGGCGTCGGGGGCTGGGTGGCTGGCTTGGGGCTGGGGCTGGGGACGGGCATGGGGCGGGGGCGTCGGGGGCTGGGCAGCGGGCTTGCATGGGGCGGGGGCGTCGGGGGCTGGGCGGCGGGCTTGGGGTGGGGGCGTCGGGGGCTGGGCGGCGGGCTTGGGGTGGGGGCGTCGGGGGCTGAGGGGCGGGCTTGGGGCGGCGGGCTTTGGTCGGGGGTGGCAGGGGGCTTTACTTATCAAATTCATCTGTGTTTATATATTGGCTAAATAATGTGTTATCCATATTGGGTGTTATCCATTAGTTTGGTGGTGTTTGGATTAGTAAATATGAATATGGAGTTTGGGTTCATGGTGTATATGTTTACTGTGTCAAGGACAGTGCGAGTTCTTCATCTGCAAAAGTCAGTTGTGTGCTTCTATATAGATGTATATATCTATACATCTAACTGTGATATACATATATATGTGTATGTGTGCTTTAGAGAGTGAGGAATGAAAAGGCAGGCCTACCATGCCTATTAGCATGCAGGACGGCTTGGGGTGTAATGTGTGAGTGTAGACATGGTAGGAATTATAGGTAATTAATGCTAGTGTGACTAGACTAAGGTAGTGCTTGCTAGGTAGTAAGGACACTCTAGTATCCTAACCAAGTTAATTTTAGACTAGATAATTAGGATATAGCTCCCATATCCTAGAAGTGGACTCTTGCAATTTAGAAATAGATAGATTGATTTAGTTTGATTAATTGACCTATAATCGGTATCGGACTATCGGTATCGGACTATATCCTAAATATACTAGAGTGTAGACATGGTAGGAATTATAGTTAATTAATGCTAGTGTGACTAGACTAAGGTAGTGCTTGCTAGATAGTAAGGACACTCTAGTATCCTAACCAAGTTAATTTTAGACTAGATATTTAGGATATCTCTCCCATATCCTAGAAGTGGACTCTTGCAATTTAGAAATAGATAGATTGACTCAGTTTGATTAATTGACCTATAATCGGTATCGGACTATCGGTATCGGTATCGAACTATCGGACTATCGGTATCGAACTATCAGTATCGGTATCGGTATCGCACTATCGGTATCGGTATCGCACTATCGGTATCGGTATCGGTATCGTACTATCGGTATCGAACTATTAGTAACAACTGTACTTAGATTTTTCTCTTCTCGAGCTAGAATACTAGCGGATCCACCAGTTATATGATTATATACTAATTCTGTTTAGTTTGTCTTACTATACAGATTTTTACATCCAATCTGTGATGGATCGTTATTTCGTTGATCGTACATGGATGTACAAACGACAACACTGTAGGATGTGGAAAATTATGACACGCTGTCATTTTCATCCATACGCTTAAAGACAGATGTCAGTTGAAGCCATACGCTCAATTCAGAGTTGTACGCTCATTCAAAAGCCATACGCTCAGTAAATATTTTATTATTTACTGAAGTGACAGCACAGCATATGTTTAAATGAGGAATGAATCTGACACTTCATCTTTCGTGCAAAGACAGCTGTCACGAGAAAAGTAACCGTCGTATAGGTTTTCAAAGAGTCGGTTTTGTCTTTTACGAGGACAACTCAGCAGCCTTCATAAATACAAAGGCCATCATTACTGTCAGTTTTGACAGTCTGTCAGCCGTCAAATCCGCAGTCACGACGCTCGAGAAGATTTTGTCAGCTATGGGAAGATATGGTGTACCAAAGAAGATTGATGATAGCCACGTGGCCACTTCTCTAGTGAGCGTATCGACCTCACATGACTCCTTCTTCACACAGTCAAGTGAGCGTATGGACCTCACATGATTTCTTGCTAAACAAGCGAGCGTATGACCTCACATGACTCCTTGCCCATAAAGCGAGCGTATGGATTTCCTATGGCACTACGCTGTCCAAGTCAGCGTATAACTCTCCTTCAACGAGGCAGCGTATTACAGCAACCATATCCAGGATTACAGTCAACACACATTCTCACGTGTCCTGTACCAATTATCCACTTCTCTAGAAGTTATGCAACGTGGCATCCAGGCCATCAATCTCTCCTGAACATGCTCCACTACTTTCAACCGCACGCTAATGTGTCTCCATCAAAATTTGCCACGCGTCCCTGCAGTTATGCACACGTCAAGTAACTACCTGAGCGTATGCTTAAGGACAGTTATCCTGAACTCTATAAAAAAGAGTTTCTTCATCTTCATCAGAGACTACAGTCAATTTCAGAGAGAACAGAGAGATTGCCCAGTTGCTGTCCAAGTTCTTCAAAGTTCGAGTTTTCTTCATCGCATCGTCCAAGGGATAAAGTAATCGTCTTCTAGATTAGATTCCTACAGTTGTAATTTTCTCAGATACAAAATAAATAAAGTGAATTTATTTATGGAAAACAAATTGGCGACTCTGCTGGGGAAAGCTGTCTCCTCTAATAAGATAGCAACAACTCAATGCGATACTTCGTCGATCGGCTTGACGAAGAAGACGATGGTTGTACAATTCGACCAATCGGCTTATGAAAAAATGCTCAAGGCGAAGGAGGGCCGCACTGCTTCCTCCGCTCTTCCTGTTGCCAAGAAGAAGGGACACTCCGTCTATGTCCCTAAGTCTTCTGCAGCAATCCGAGACGCTTCTGTCACTTCTCATGCTGACAAGAACACGTCTTCAACTTCCATGAAGCACACTTCGGCTTCTCGGAACACGGCAACAATGGTTTCCCCTAGTCACGCTGACAAAATTGGTTCTTTAACCAAGTCAATGTGTCCAAGGAAAACCATCTCTGGACATGTCAAAGTCCCTTCTCCTTCTATTCTTATGACAGCAGTCGGTTCTTTAGCCATTGATGACTCTGAGCGTATGGCATTCAAAGGGCAGCGTACGGCAAAGGCAGCGTACAAAAGCCAACATCAGGCAGCGTACGCTGAGCCAAAGCCAGTCTATGCTAATAAAAAGGCAGCGTATGACCAGAAGTCCAAACTGAAGTCAGCGTATGCTAACAAATACAGTCCTTTGACTGTTTCTGAAAATCAAATTGGGGGTTCTCTTCCACAGAACATACAAATGATTCCCCCTCAACTTGCACATCTTGTGCCAACCAATGAGAAAGACTCTTTAGTCAACTCCTCTACTCCTAAGGTCTTTACCTCTGGAGTTAATTTGACTAGTACTCTTACTAGATCAAACAATGGAAAACGCCTTTTGGCTAACTCCTCCAAAGATGGATTATTACCGACTCTTAGTCAGAATAATACTCATCTTCCTTCTCTCAAAATTTCTCGGTCTGAGAAAGGCAAATTACAAGTATCCAAGACTGATATCAAAGTCAAATCTCCCACGGATCTTCGTAATAAGCTTAATCAGAATCGGTTCGGTTTCACTGAGACAAGTATATTAGACCCTGATGCAGAATATGCCAAGAACTATGTGGCTCAAATTAATCAGTCTTTATACACTCAGGAACCAAGAAGACAGAAGAACAAAAGACAAGTTTCTACATAGAAACTATCTTCAAATACTTCCCAATCTGTTCCTACAGATCTTCGAGAATATTTGCAAAATAAACAGAGAGTTGACACTCCATCTGGCTATGACATTGCCCATATTCACCATAAAAAGCATGGTTGTGACTTCCAACCTCGGGTTGTCATCCAATGTTGTTGTTCACCAAAAAGACAATCTGTTTTCGAACGGATTCAATATGAACCAATATTGGATGAAGATGAACCTCTTTATGCTTCTGTCAACATGACTTCCAGAAACATTGGGGGTAGCATACGGTCTGATGCTATATCAGACTCTGAAGATGGTGTTTATCTCGGTACTCGATCCAGGACCGGAGCCTTGACCAGAGCCTCTTCTTCTTCTCATCCAAGTGGTAATCCGAAGATACAGAAGACTTCCTTGGAGAGTCCAATTTTCCAGTATTGACTCCTGTAAAAAGCCCTGGGAAAGATATTGATTCACACAGTGATGATTTAGAACAGACTGTTTCATCATCTATTCCTCGAATGATTACCACTTACATGGCAGAAAGTGATCATGAACCTTCGACTAGCAATGAGGCTCATGAACAGAGGATTTCTTCTTTAGAACAACAATTGCGAGCTATGGCAGATACATTGAGTGCTATGCACACTCTAATGCAGGCTCAACAACAGATAGCACCACCAGTGGTATTGAATACCCCTGTTGTTCCAAACCCCGAACCCTCTACTATTCCGGGGGTACAATCTAATGTTCCTGTACAAACCACACCAAGTCACTCTGGAGCTGGGGGTGGTACATATGCTGCAGTCCCTCCTCCCAATTACACTCTACAAGCCACAACTCCACAATCTTCGGGAGTTATCTCTGAAGAATTGAAGAATCTCAAAACTCAATTCGAGGCATTCAAACAGAAGGATGGTTTACAAAGGTTAGGCCTCAAACAGCCTTATCCGATAGAATGGAAGCAGGTATCGTATCCACCAAAATACAAACCTTCGACCATCTCTTTCTATGATGGAACAACCTCTCCAAGTCAGTTCATTAATCATTTTGAAGTAATGACTGATCAATTGCAACCAAGTGACGCTCTCCTTACTCGGGTGTTCATTGGATGTCTCAAAGGAACGGCTTATGAATGGTATAGAAGTCTCCCTGATGGGTGCATTACCTTATTTGCCGGTTTTAAGCAAATGTTTCTTGAACGATTCTACGAAGGGCTCAATGATATGACCATGTCGGCCCTCATAAGAATCAAACAGAAGAATAATGAGACCACTGAGGAATTCATTGAGAGATTCAGAAGAGAAGCCCTCAAAATGCCTCTTGGAACTCCCGATGCTGTTACGATCGACACTTGCAAGTCGAACCTCTTACCAATTATCAGCATGTGGACAGGGTCCACTCAGTTCCAAGATTGGCCTTCATTCATCGTTAGTGCCAAGGCTGCCGAGGTCAGTGCTGAGACCTTTAAGGGTCTGGGGGTACAAATGGCTCCCAAAGAATCAAATCAGAGTGCTAGCAATAGTACTCGACCCAACAATCGCAAAGGGAAAGAAGCTCTTGAAGTCAATCTCCAAAACAGTAGTCAAGAGGTAAAGACTACCCAAGCTACTTCAGCTCCAACAAATCAACAACAGAGATCTCCTCGGCCGAAAGAAGAATATTCTTTCGATGATGACGATGTTCAGGGTATCTTTGAATGCTTACTCAAAGGTAATAAGATTCAATTGCCAGAAATTAAAAAGCCTGATGAAGCCAATAAGACAGATCATCCAAAATATTGTCCATATCATAGAATGCTGGGTCATACAATCCGGTCTTGCTATGTATTAAAAGGGAAGATTCAAGAGATGATTAAATCAGGAGCTGTGACATTAACACCCAAAGACAAAACAGTCACAGCAAATGTAATTTCAATGCAGTTCGGTGACTTCCCTCCCTTAAAGGTGGAAAGTGGGATTGTTCCTATCCCCAAAGCAACTCTCGAAGTTATAAACATCCCACCAGCACAGAATGACGGACTTGTTCTTGTCACAACTAAGAAGGGAGAGATCATGTGGATTCACCCGGATTTAATGACGGAGTTTGAAACGTCTTCCTCTTCTCCTCGGAAGATTTCCTCATCTAAAAAGAAGTTCGGGAAGACTAAGTCATGTAATGTGACTTCTAGTTTCACACCCGATTTTTATCTAACCTCTACTTTCATCTCAGCAGGAAATTTACTCTCTACGAAGATAAAATCTGTACCTCAAATTGAAGATAGGTACAAACCTGCTTTTCATTTATACAGTTCACAATCTCGTGAATTGATGGCGAAGATGGGTTATGATTTAGCCACTGCCCCAGGTTTGAACTCAGGTAAGGGACTCCGAGCACCTTTGGCCATCACCATGAGACATAATCAATCTCGTGTTGGCCTTGGTTTCTGGAATGAAGCTTTCATCAAACATAAAAGAACCAAGAGCAAAATAAAGAATTGCAGCATGGTTTCCATAGACCTTGAACCAGAATCTGAAGTTGAAGTTCATGCTGGAACTCGGTCAGGAAAAGTATATTTGAAAGATTATGCTGAAGTTCCTGAAGAAATTTCTGACGTTCCTCTGGCTACAGCTTCAACTCCAGTCTCTACTGAAGAACCTTTAAATGTTCCTGTTGAGACAGTTCCTTCTAAACCAACAGCAGCTGACAAAGGCAAACAACAAGTCCGCTTCGACAAACCATTGAAGAAGTCATCTCCTACAGGACTTGAAAAGCCTTATAATTTTGATATATTGGCTCAACTAGCCAATACACCAGCTAAATTGTCAATCTTCGAGCTCTTACGTCTCTCTAAAGAGACTCGAGAAACTTTAAGTGAAGCACTGCTGCAAGCAGAAACCTGCTTAACTCTTCTCAAGAAGTTAGAAACAGAACCTGTTTCTCATTGCCATAATGTATTGGAATTTATTCCAAACATTACCTTTACGCAGGACGATATGCTGCTAGAGGATAATCGACATGACCGTCTGTTATATCATACAGGATATATTGATTCTATGAAGGTTAATCGTTTATTGATTGATCCAGGATCCGCTCTCAGTATTATGCCAAAGGCTATGTTAGATGCATTGAAGATACCTGTACATAGCCTCTCCAGCACTATCACTACCGTCTTGGGATTCAATCAAGGAAAAAGTGAGCCTTTAGGCAAGATTCGCCTTAAATTTCAAATAGGCGATCTTCGTACTAAGGTTACTTTTTACATCATCGACAATCATGGTTGCTCATACAATGCTCTATTAGGAAGACCATTCTTGCATGAACATAATGTCGTTTCTTCAACCCTTCATCAGTACTTCAAATATGTTGATGATAATGGAGAGGTTCAAAAAGAAGTGGCAGATCTTTACCCATTCAAAGGAGTCGAAGCTTACTTCAATGACGCTCGCATGTACAGAGATGAATACTCGAAAGTCTTGCAAGCTATGGATAATGAAGATGAGACATCCAAAGTTGACACTTTTGTTATTCCTGTAAAAGGGCGTATCACTCCTCTGCAGTCTGTTAGATCATCCGAAGAAGGCTCACTGATAATTCCGGTCAGTGGACGTACTACTTCATCATCTGCCCAGGGCTCACTGATAATTCCTGTCAGTGGGCGCACTACTGCACCATCTTCCCAAGCTTCACAAAGTTCGCTGATCATTCCTGTCAGTGGACTCATCACTCCCCCTCCATCTTCTCAGGCTAGATCAGATACTCTAGTCATTCCAGTCAGTGGACGCATTACTTATCCACGGTCTTCTTCAAGGGAGCTCACCTCTTCTGAGCCTTTTGTTATCGATCTTAATCGAAACAAAAATTCTAACTGTTCTTCTTCTTCCCCCTTTGTCGTTAATCTGACTAAGTCTGATAAGGCTCAGCCTTCTGTTGTAAATACAGCATCTAGTATTAATGAAGCATCTCCTTTGCAGTATATTGATGTTTGTGGTTATGTACAAAGTTATTTACAATTGCTAAATAGCTTAGAGCCACTAACTATAGGGGTTGTTCAAGCTCTTCATACAGACGTATCATTAGACTCTATACAGAAATCATACTTTGTGGTCCCCAGTCGAAAGAAGGGAGAAAATCCAATATTTTTCTATAAGGACCTCAGAATCCTCCTAACTTGGAAGAAGATGACATAAACGATGATACTGGAAGGCTACAACTGCGTCGCTACAGTCAGCAATCCAAAAATATCATCAAGAATATGGGTTATGATTTCAGAACCAGTCTCAATAATGGAAAAGGAAGAAGAATGCCTGTTCGAATTCCTCCATTAAAATACGGAAGGACAAAATGTGGTTTAGGTTACATTGCTCCTACTTCCTTTATCAACATAGTCCATGAAGAGTCAAAATTCAATAAAGACGAACAATCTGAAGATGAACGATCTGAGTCTTCTGATTCCCTTTCTTGGGATTCTGATACGAGTATTGGCGATCTTCATCGCTCTATTCTATCCATCAATATGGTCTCTGTTGATGGCCCACAAGAAAATGATGAAGATGAGAATGATTTTGAAATATCACCCGAATCAGAACAATGGGCTCAAAGATTAGATGATCAATGGGAATTCAGGTTCGAGCAGAGGGAACCTCCTACCGAAGATAAACTGATCCAAATTGATGTTGGTAAAAAAGGTTCTCCTAAACCAATATTCATCAGTGAAAGTCTTTCAGAAACAGATAAGCAAGACATGATCAAGCTTATTCGTGATTATATCGATGTCTTCGCCTGGAGCTACGAGGATATGCCAGGACTAGATCCGAAGATCGCAATGCACAAGCTTAATATTATGCCAAATGCTAAACCGGTCAAACAGCAACAGCGACGATTTCGTCCAGACATTATGGATGCAATTGAAGCTGAAGTCAACAAGCTTATGGCTTCCGGATTTATCAAAGAGGAACAAGATCCTGAATGGATGGCTAACATCGTTCCTGTCCTTAAAAAGACTGGCAAGATCCGAGTCTGTATAGACTTTCGCGATCTCAATGCAGCTTGTCCTAAAGATGAGTTTCCTCTTCCAATTACTGATGTCATGATCGACAATACATGTGGTTTCGAACGAATGTCATTTATGGATGGGTATTCGGGATACAACCAGATCAAAATGTTTCCAGATGATGAAAACACACTTCCTTCAGAATGCCGATCGGTACATACTGTTATACAGTGATGCCGTTTGGTCTCAAGAATGCAGGAGCAACATATCAGCGAGCAATGAGCACTATATTTCGCGAACATCTCCGAAAAATAGTTGAATGCTATGTTGATGATATTGCAGTCAAAAGTCGACGAAAGGTGGATCATATCCAAGATTTGAAGACTATCTTTGATTTAATGCGTCAGCATCAACTTAAAATGAACCCTACTAAGTCCTTCCTGGGCGTCTCTAGTGGTAAATTTCTCGGCTTCGTCATTACCGCTAAAGGTATACACGTGGATCCCGAGAAGATCAAAGCCATCCAAGAGATGCGTCCTCCACGCACCTTAAAAGAGCTACGAGGATTTCAAGGAAGAATTGCTTATATCAGGAGATTCATTTCCAACTTATCAGGACGCTGCAGACCATTCCACAAACTTCTGAAGAAAGGTGTATCTTTCATCTGGAACGAAGAATGTCAAAAGCATTTGATGACATCAAACAGTACCTTATGAACCCTCCAGTTTTGGTACCTCCCGTCTCGGGAATACCATTTCTTCTATATGTTCGAGCTATGGATTATTCTCTTGGTGCATTACTCGCCCAGAAAAATAAAGATGGTCATGAACAGGCCATTTATTATTTCAGTCGCACAATGACGGGTGCTGAACCGCGTTATTCTCCAATCGAGAAAGAATGCCTAGCATTAATGTTTGTTGTTCAGAAAACGCGACATTATATTATCGGTCAAACGATTCATGTCATTTCCAGAGTGAATCCCATCAGGATTATGATGAAGAAACCTGGTATTCTCAACTCCAGACTAGCTAATTGGGGAATCTTGTTAGCCCAATATGACATGCATTATATTCCTCAGAAGTCAGTTAAAGGACAGGCTCTTGCTGATTTTCTAGCAGCTCATGCAGTCCCAGAAGATTCTAAATTATATGATGAGATTCCCGATGAAGTTCTGGATTCAAATATGGTTTCTGAAGAAGTTCCTACCTGGCGTCTATTCTTTGATGGAGCATCTAGAATAGGTCCTAACGGCAATATTATCGCCGGAGTTGGAATTGTTCTTGTATCCCCAGAGGGATTAACTATTCAGAGGGCTTATTCTCTAGATCAATCATGTTCAAATAATATTGTAGAATACAATGCATTGCTCATTGGTCTTCAACTCGCTAAACATCTGGATGTTCAATATTTAGAAGTTTATGGAGACTCTAAGCTTATCATCAATCAGATCAGAGGAACGTATGAAGTTCGTCATCAAGATTTGATACCTTATCATCGAATAGCACTCTCTATGGCCTCCTCCTTTGAAGGTTTCTTTATCAAACATGTTCGACGAGCCTATAATGCAGAAGCTGATGCTTTGGCTAATCTTGCTGCTGTATTAGCCATACCAATCAGACGTCAGCAAGTGATAATGGTTTATAACCGAGAACTATTCTGCGTTGAAAATAATCTGGCTTTGGCTTTTCCCCATAATCCAGACGAAGATTCTCTCAACTTTGATGCTGAATTAAAGTTTGACAAAATGTCCTTGTCTTCTTCCGATTCTACTATGGAATATGTCTTTTCCAACAAAATAGACACCGTAACTGAAGACTGGAGACGTCCGTTTCTGGACTTTGTGTTGTATGACATACTTCCTGATAACCCGAGTGAAGCAGCATCTATCCGGCGTCGGTCTCTCAAATTCTATTATAATCATACTACGAAGACACTATATCGTCGAGCCTATGATGGTCTTCTTCTTCGATGCATCGCTGGTGAAGAAGCACAACAGATAATCCGTGAAGCACATGATGGCGTCTGCGGAGCTCACCAGCCAGGTCCAAAACTTCAAGATCGTATCCGACGTATGGGTTATTATTGGCCCACGATGGTAGCTGATACTATTCAATATGCTCGGAAATGTAAAGCCTGTTAAATTCATGCAGACTTTGTCCATCAACCATCGGAGTTCTTACACCCAACAGCGGCATCATGGCCCTTTGAAGCTTGGGGCATGGATGTCATCGGTCCTATCAATCCACCATCATCAAAAGGACATCGGTTTATTCTAGCAATAACTGATTACTTTTCTAAATGGGCTGAAGCAATCCCGTTATCTGAAGTCAAGACTTCTAATGTTATCAACTTTGTCAAACATCACGTCATCTATCGATTTGGTGTTCCTCGGCGTATTATCCATGATAATGGACCACAGTTCGTCAGCCAGAAATTTACTCGATTCTGTGATGATCATCGGATTAATAATCTGGCTTCTACAGCATATAATCCAGCAGCCAATGGACTAGCAGAGGCTTTCAACAAAACAATCATCAAACTCTTGAAAAAGTTCGTTTCTTCCAATAAACGTAACTGGAGTGAGAAGCTTGGTGAATGTTTATGGGCTTATCGTACCACAGTTCGCAATACGACCGGATGTACACCTTTCTCTTTGGTATATGGGTGTGAAGCTGTTCTTCCCCTCGAGATACAAATTCCTTCTTTGAGAGTTGCAATCTCCAATGAATTTACAACAGAGAATAATGATCGACTTCGACTTCAAGAGTTGGAAGCTCTAGATGAAAAATGATTGTATGCGCAACAAAATATCGAGCTATATCAAGCCCGAATCTCAAAAGCTTTTAATCGGAAAGTCAAAGTCAGAACATATCAAAAGGGAGAATTGGTCCTTACTGTCAAACGTCCGATGACCATGACACATATGAGCAAAGACAAATTTGACGCGAAATGGGAAGGCCCATTCGTAGTAAACAAAGTCTTCTATAATGGAGCATATCAGCTTGCCTCTATGGACGAGAAAGTCACGATAATGCCTATCAATGGCAAATTCTTAAAGAAATATTATGTATAAATAATATTTTCATTACTCCCCAGCAAGTGTAAAATCAAAAATTTATTCTTCTCTACAAAAGCTATTTCGATGTCGTTATCCCCAGCGGAAACTGATATTCTACCATGTATCATTTTCCCAGAGAATTTGATATTTTGTCTTATTAGATTCCCAGTGGATTTAATAAAGATCTTGTATAGAAAATCATGTCCATATCACCTCTGAATTTTCTATCTCAGTATGTATCATATTTTCTATCATATGAAAATGATATTTAGTCTTTTGATTTCCAAGTTCAAAGATCATGGAAAATAGAATCCAAAGATATCTTTATATCTGAATTCTGTTTTCTCTCACCAGTATTAAACTAAAATTTCCTTTGGTTTAATATCATGATAGAGTTACAAAGTTTATTTGTATATTCTATTCTACTGAAATATGTCATGTATCATTTACCTCTGAACATGTTTTCTACAAAAATATCATCCACAAAATTGAAGTCAAATAAAGATATTCATTTCAATCAAACTCAGAACATTGATTACAAATGGTATCAAGATTCCAATATATGATCTATTTAGGAGGAGCGATTATCTCCTGAATATGAACAATTACATTATTCATCTTCTCATCATGGGCTTTCTTGAGACGCTCTGCTGTTTCAGATACAATCATCCGTTGATCATATTCCGCAACAATAGAACTTCGACGGTTGGTCTCTTCAATCTGATGGGTTTGCCCGCTCTTCCTGTAAAGATTGATAACGTTCAGCTTCAGATTGACGATCAGCTGCAATCTTTGATCGTTCTTCTTCCACGGAGGCAATTTGTTTTTGGAGACGAGCTAGCTCTTCCCTCAACTTTCTAAGATCTTCAGCCCTTGACGATTCATCTTTCTCTAAACGCTCCATATTCTGACGAGTATTTAACATCTCTTCGTCTTTTGCCATTAATTCCTTAGAAGACTGAACGAGGAAATCTGTCAGAGCAATATGTTGAGCTTGAGCTTCGCTCTCCAATTGAGAGATTTTAGCTGCAGTCAGAGACTCAATATCCTCCTTTTTAATCTCCCAATATTTTTGGATGTTGGCTTCTAAATCATTCAAGAGATGTTCAAAGAAGACACATTGAGCCTCATAACCAGATTGTCTCAAGGCTGAACATGGGAAACTAGTCGCTTCTCGAAGACTCGAAAAGGGCATAGTCTTATCTTTCATGAGTCGCCTCGAATATGTATCCAGATATGTATAAATAATATCTGAATACATCCTCATGACTTTGGCTATCCCTGTGTCAAAACTGGGAGTCGCTGCAATAATAGGGGAAGGAGCAGGAGGAGCTTCTATTCTTGGAGCTGAAGTTAGTACCCTTGGAGAACTCGGCAGATGGGAACTCCTCTCACCCACCTCAGTTTGAACAAGTGGGGCTTGAGTAGAACTCATAGCCGGTGCAGTTCCTACAGCTGTTGAAATAAAAGAAGCATGATCAAAACCAAAAGATAATAAAGCAGAGACAAGACAAAACTTTGATGAATAAAATATTACCTGGAGTTGGTTCATATTCAGTCTCCTTCGGGTCATTCAATCCGGCTCTTAGTCTATTCAGAGTACTTTCTGACATGGGATTTATTTCACTGCTTCCCGCACCAGAAGTACTCAGAATTTGAACCTCAATTTCCAAATGCCTCTTCGGTTCTGGTGTTAACCCAGAGTGTTGACCAATGGTCTTCAGTGCATCTATTGGTATTTTAGACAATGATTCATCGTCTATCTCCATGTCTTCTTCTCTAGAAGAATGAGACGACGGTTCATAGTCAACTTGTTCGCTCTCCGAAGCTTCAACAATTGGATTGAGAGGAGTAGCTTCCTTCACTGATTCTCCCGAAATCAGTAAGTCATTAGCCGTTTCAGTCTGATGCTCGGCCTCTACCGCAGGTTGACTAATTTTCTGCGCATCATCGGCTATTGGTGGAACTGAGCCTACATCAAAATGTCTAGAAGACCCAGCAGTTTCAGGAATATCTTCTTCTTCTGTCTTTACAGAGAAATCAAAAGTAGTTTGCTTTTCTGCAGCCAATCGCGTAGCACGATCTGTGGGACTCTCTGCATCCAGACAAATTACGGATTTAGTTTTTGAAACTATTACTTTCCTTCCTATTCTTCTAGTTAAAGGAACAGTAGGATAAGTGTCTAATGGATCACTACCTATTTCATCAATATTTCTGGCTCGTTCAGAAACAGAAGAATTCCCGGGAATAGAAATTCCTCCGCGACTTCGAGTCTCTGCTCGAGTAGCTCTTTTTGCGGCAGGACCCGCAGTACCTTTACTCCTCTTCCTCTTCGGTGTATTATCAACAGATATACTTTCTTCAGCACTCCCGATAGGCACATGCAATGGTTGATGAAGGTCATCAGAGAAGAAAGTTTCCAAAACATCATCATCAACTTCATCGGTGGCCAGAGGATCTTCTTTGTCGTGATAATTCCTAGGCAAGGCGGATTTAGTTGATTTCTTTTCAACATGAATAAAGCTTTTACCTAAGATGCTAAATTTTTCATCAAAGGTATTAGCTGATACATAAAATCTGGCATAGGATGCCAATATCTTAGCTTCTCTCCGATAGTTGACCGGATCTGGCATAGAAAAGGTAGCCCCTGTACCTTTGGCAATGTAATATAGCCAAGCTCTGGCACCATCAACCAACCCGTCTTGATGAGCAAAACATGTCGTTGCATTGCCCACATGCAACTGATCGTAACCAAATTGACGAGCAAATCTGCTCGGAAGATATGGCTCTATATATGTGATGTTGTCACGACGGCAAATTAAATGAGATGGCCTAATTCTCTTTAGCCATTCATGTTGGACATCATCCAACTCATTAGCACCAACGCCGTCAATCAATCTCCCGGGCATGGTCTCATAGCCAATAGGAGGAGGAACACAAGCGAAGCTCCAGAGTTCTCCCTGTTCAAGATGGTTCTGCAATCAGTTAAAGTATCATATCTCCATTTCGGTATGTGCTTGTACCTTTCAAGGAAAGTGTCATCTGGCTTAGCCATCCCAGCACTCATCAGAGATTCAAAATGAAGAAGCAGCCATCCAAACAAGTATGTAAAGGGCATTTCTACCCGGGGAAAGGACGTCAAGCTCTTCCGTGCCAATTCGAACATCCTATCTGTGTATGCCCTTAATCCGGCATTCAGACGGCAGGTCATTGCCGTTAATAGATCCATTTTATACCCAAAAACTAGACGGACTGCTGCGAAGACGACTCCTCTGTGCATCCTGTCTGCCGAACAGGTGCCAGGAACTACGAATTTCCTCAGCCAAAGAGATATGAAACCAGCCAGATGACCTTCATCGGACAATTCTCGGCCACCCTGCTTAATATAGGTTTCTAATCTATCACCGGCCTTGTAGCTGTTGATGTCTTCTTCGACGACAATGTCATCATGATTAGTCTTCCGGATTAATCTGTTAATCTCGGCTTGACTCAAGGGCTTGAATTTTCTGACATACTGCTCGGTCTTTTTCTTCTTTTGGACTTCGTCAGTGCGGCCTTGAAATAAATAAGCCATCCACTTCGAAGAATAGCAATTGGAGTCCCCCTCTCCACCTTGTCCCTTATAAAAAGCTTTACAGATGCTGTAATGACACATTAATTCTTCAAATACATAAAGAATTAGTGGGTTGGCTGCAGAAATCTTATTCATTTCGTCAACAAAAGGGATATATTCTTCATATGGCAAATCTGCCATGGGTAGCTGAGATATATATGCCATTTCATGAAGGGCGAATCCCATCTCGCCCTTTGGGGTCATGAAGGTGCCAGTCCGATAGTTATATCTCTCCGCTAATGCCAAAAACAGATCCGGGTTTGGTTTGAAACCATAAGCAGTACACTTAATGGCATCATATAAACCTATCGCCTTCAACTGTGCACCGAAGTTCCGCAAAATCCATCTCACTAGAGCAGTCCATCTAGTGTTCTCTGGATTTACTAGACCAGTCAGCCTCATTGACTGTTTTGGGTAGATGGCATTCTTTAATTGAACAAATTCATTGGCAAAAATTAGGACTCTGACTGGCTTCAGCAGTGCCGAGTCCTCAGGAGGGATGGTGGCAGGTAACAGTCCTTGCAGAGATGTGACATGTGGTTCAGTACCACTGCGGAACCTTCCTTGACGATATCCAATCCACCCAGCCTTAGCTTTACGGGATGGAGTAATATCCCACTTCATCTGTCTTTGTTGGCCCGAATGGAATAAACGGGCTATGTTGATACTCTTTGTCAAACCAGTCAAATACATAGGCTGATTTACATCACCATCCCTATAGTAACTGTATGATACTTTGTCCAGAGCAGGCTGGGAATTCATGTCAATAGCATCTCCAAAAAGGAATGCTGGCTTCAAATGGGCAATACCATCTACACTTTGTAACGGCAGTCCACTCATTAGGTTCAGCAAAGTATCATCCTCCTGATTGGTCAACAGAGCTATTCTTGTGGAAGGTCCGTCAAATTGGGGAAAATAAACATGTGATAGATCACTTCTATAATTATTTCCCATACTTCCTTCAAATTCTGCTTCCTGAGCCAGAATATCCACTGCAAATGAAGAATAAAGTATTAAAAATCTTCAATGTCAAAGAGATGATAAAGTTTAAACATACACTCAGTTTTTATTAAGCGTACAGCTCAACATACGCTCAGTTTTTATTAAGCGTATGGCAGACTCAAGGTTCAGCATACGCTCAGTTTTCTTTAAGCGTATGGCAGACTCAAGGTTCAGCATACGCTCAGTTTCCTTTAAGCGTATAACAGATTTTTAAGTGAATGGTTTTTAAAGTTCAGTTTATGATCAGTTTGAGTATATCAGCGTATGGTTGACAAGATGATCATCAAAAGTTTACGTTAACACAGGAGTTAGCGTATCTCAATGAGACAAATTGCCATAGCATATTCTTTTAAAAGATAGTGTATTTTGATATCTCTATCAAAAATATGCGTATCTTACAGATATACGCTCCAAACATACTTTTCGTAAAAACGAAAAATATGGAATACAGCTAAACCCTAAAGAGGGAAGCGTATTTGCTGACGTATTGACCCTAAAGAGGGATACGTTTTCTGAGTTTTGTTCTAACCAGAGCCCTAAAAAGGGAATAGTTATTTGTTCATCATCATCTTTTTCCTCACCATAAAGAGGTTTCAATGGCCGTTCATTGCGTGAAACATGCTGACTGGCCGTCCTCTTGGTAGTGGCAGTGTCGACGGCAGGATGAGATGACTCTTCAGGGGCTTTCCCCTTTCCTTTCGCAGCAGCATCAATCTTGGGTGCCATTAATGGAGATGGAGTTGAAGACGAAGAAGAAGAAGAAAGATCTTGAGTTTCTGAAAGCTTTTTTCTCTCTCGAAGGCAAAAGCTCTGGTAAAGAAATAAAATAGGTTTTGGGAGACCTATTTATAAAAGAAAGAAAGAAGTTCAAAAATGGCGGATATTTTCTAAACAAAATCCCTAAAGAATTGCACTGATATTGAGGAAGATAACAGACTCATGCCAGCGTGTCAGGACTCATTCCCACTTTCTGTTCAAAGTAATTTCGAACTTTTGAAACTCATAAAGTTCGAAAACTTTGAAGGAGGTCTTGTAGGATGTGGAAAATTATGACACGCTGTCATTTTCATCCATACGCTTAAAGACAGATGTCAGTTGAAGCCATACGCTCAATTCAGAGTTGTACGCTCATTCAAAAGCCATACGCTCAGTAAATATTTTATTATTTACTGAAGTGACAGTACAGCATATGTTTAATTGAGGAATGAATCTGACACTTCATCTTTTGTGCAAAGACAGCTGTCACGAGAAAAGTAACCGTCGTATAGGTTTTCGAAGAGTCGGTTTTGTCTTTTACGAGGACAACTCAGCAGCCTTCATAAATACAAAGGCCATCATTACTGTCAGTTTTGACAGTCTGTCAGCCGTCAAATCTGCAGTCACGACGCTCGAGAAGATTTTGTCAGCTATGGAAAGATATGGTGTACCAAAGAAGATTGATGATAGCCACGTGGCCACTTCTCCAGTGAGCGTATCGACCTCACATGACTCCTTCTTCACACAGTCAAGTGAGCGTATGGACCTCACATGATTCCTTGCTAAACAAGCGAGCGTATGACCTCACATGACTCCTTGCCCATAAAGCGAGCGTATGGATTTCCTATGGCACTACGCTGTCCAAGTCAGCGTATAACTCTCCTTCAACGAGGCAGCATATTACAGCAACCATATCCAGGATTACAGTCAACACACGTTCTCACGTGTCCTGTACCAATTATCCACTTCTCTAGAAGTTATGCAATGTGGCATCCAGGCCATCAATCTCTCCTGAACATGCTCCACTACTTTCAACCGTACGCTAATGTGTCTCCATCAAAATTCGCCACGCGTCCCTGCAGTTATGCACACGTCAAGTAACTACCTGAGCGTATGCTTAAGGACAGTTATCCTGAACTCTATAAAAAAGAGTTTCTTCATCTTCATCAGAGACTACAGTCAATTTCAGAGAGAACAGAGAGATTGCCCAGTTGCTGTCCAAGTTCTTCAAAGTTCGAGTTTTCTTCATCGCATCGTCCAAGGGATAAAGTAATCGTCTTCTAGATTAGATTCCTACAGTTGTAATATTCTCAGATACAAAATAAATAAAGTGAATTTATTTATGGAAAACAAATTCTGTGATATGAAACTCACAAATCGGTATCGCACTATCGGTATCGTTATCGGTATCGTACTATCGGTATCGAACTATTAGTAACAACTGTACTTAGATTTTTCTCTTCTCGAGCTAGAATACTAGCGGATCTACCAGTTATATGATTATATACTAATTCTGTTTAGTTTGTCTTACTATACAGATTTTTACATCCAATCTGTGATGGATCATTATTTCGTTGATCGTACATGGATGTACAAACGACAACACGAGAGCAGAATAGGTGTGAGTGACGATTTTCAGGCAGGCGTGGAAGTGTTTCTTAAGTATGCCATGAGCAAAGCTCAGTTTATGGACGGTAACAAAATCAAGTGTCCATGTCATAATTGTCGCAATAGACGTTACGAAGAAGTGGTGAGTGTAAGAGATTATTTGACCCGTAAGGGTTTCGTACGTGATTACGGCCTGTGGTCATCGGAAGGTGAACTATATGCCGAAAGACAGGTTACGAATGCTGCTACTTATGCTTTTGATGATAATGCTGCAGCGGATTTTGTCGTCGATGACGACGAATGCTCCGTTAATTATGGAGACGTGCAGAACCTTGTACGAGATATAGTGTACGATGCGACAGGGCCTAATTTTGATCCAGAGGATCCTAATCCCGGGGCGAAGGAGTTCTATGATATATTTCAGGATGCTGAAACTTCTTTATATCCTGGTTGTGATCCACATTCCGTACTGTCAGTGACGATGCGGTTGTTGAACATAAAGTCCGATTTTAACTTGCCACAAACTTGCTATGATCGGATTACACAACTAATGAAGGAGGTATTACCGAAGGAATCAAAAGAGCTTCCAAAAAACTTCTACAAGTCGAAGATAATGGTCCGACAACTGGGACTGGGATACGACAAGATAGATTATTGTCGCAACGGATGCATGTTGTACTATAAGGAGAACGAGGATGTAGAAAGTTGCAGCTTCTGTAATACGGATCGTTACAAGAAAGTCAGGGAAAAAGGAAAGTCAACTAGAAAACGACGTCCTTACAAGTATATGCATTACTTGTCGATCACGAAGCGCTTGCAGAGGATGTATATTTCTCAGAATACAGCAGAATACATGACGTGGCACAACGAAGAACGCACAAAGGACGATGGAGAATTGTCACATCCTTCGGATGGAGAGGCGTGGAAATATTTTGATTTTTGCCATCTAGATTTTGCTGCAGAGCCCAGAAATGTACGCATGAGGCTATGTTCTGATGGATTCACCCCTTTCGGGCAGTCGGGATCTCAATACTCTTGCTGGCCGGTCATTCTGACCCCTTACAATCTGCCACCATGGATGTGTATGAAGACTCCTTATATGTTCTTGACAGCTATCATACCGGGCCCCAAAAATCTGACGAAGAATATCGATATATATTTACAGCCGTTGGTGGATGAGCTGAAACAGCTGTGGGAGATCGGCGTCACGACCTATGATATTTCCAGGAAACAGAACTTTCAGATGAGAGCTTCACTGATGTGGACAATCAATGATTTTCCCGCATATGGTATGCTGTCGGGATGGAGTACTCACGGCACCCTGTCTTGTCCGATATGCATGCAAAATAGTAAGGCGTTCCGCCTTAAGCATGGTGGAAAAACTTCTTTCTTTGATTATCATCGTCAATTTCTGCCCGCGAGTCATCCTTGGAGAAAGAACAAGGACGCATTCAGAGCTGGAAAACAAGAATTTTCTCATCCGCCTGCCAGATTGTCGGGATACGATATTTGGGAAGATGTAAAGGACTTGCCCACTGTAATGGAAGATCCATCGAACAATCGTGTCGATGGGTTCGAACAAACCCACAACTGGACCAAACGGAGTATCTTCTGGGACTTGCCTTATTGGAAAGATAATCTTATAAGGCATAATCTTGATGTTATGCATGTCGAAAAGAATGTGTTCGATAATGTCTTCAATACTGTCATGGACATTAAAGGAAAGACGAAGGACAATCCAAAAGCAAGACAAGACATTGCCGAGATATGCAAGCGTCTTTATCTGAACTTGATACAAAGGGGAGCTGTTGGACAATTAAGTAAGCCGATAGCACAATACACATTGAGCAAGGAAGATAGATTAATAATCTGCAAGTGGGTATCTACTTTAAGATTTCTCGACGGCTATGTGTCAAATTTGTTTAGATGCGTTGACCTCAATGAACGCAAGCTAATGGAAATGAAGAGTCATGACTACCACGTGTTTATGGAAAGATTACTGTCCATTGCTTTGAAAGAGTTGTTGCCTTCTGCTGTATGGGTTCCGTTGGCCGAACTATCAATATTTTTTAGGGATATTTGTTCAACTAAGTTGACTGTGCAACACATGGTTGAACTTGAGGAGAAGATTATCTTAACAATTTGTAAGTTGGAGAAAATATTTCCTCCTGGCTTCTTCGACAGCTTGGAGCATCTACCGATTCATCTAGCATACGAAGCCCGTGTCGGTGCATCTGTTCATTATCGATGGATGTACCCATTTGAAAGGTACATAAAAATTGATATAATTTAAGTTGAATTTCAGTGGGTTTTAAAATTCTTTCTTAATTCTCAAGATAATTTGTCTCTCTAGATACCTACACCATCTAAAGAAGAAAGTTGGCAACAAAGCTCATATAGAGGCTTCGATATGCGAAACATATCTTATCGAAGAGGTGTCAAACTTCTGCTCCATTTATTTCGATACTTATGTTAAGACAAATCGAAATATACCTCAAAGGAATGACGAGGACGTTGAGGATGGAGGAATATTCAATGTAAGGGGCAAGCCTGTTGGGGCTAGTAAAGACGGTGGTTGACAGACGATGAGTATGATGCCGCTCACCGATATGTCTTGTTAAACTGTGACATATAAGAAGTGAGAGATTTGGAGAAGTAAGTCAGTACACTTGCACTCGTTATAATCTCGAATTTGATGAAGTAAGTGACTACACTTATATATTCTTATTTTCTCTAATAGTGTATTTAGAGATGAAGTCAAAATGAGGAGGCCCGATATTACCGATGAGGGACTTCAAAGAGAGGTTGATTGTACATTTCCATCATGGTTTCACAAATACGTAAGTAACTGTGATTATAATTAAGATTATTAATATATAATCTGAAACATTTAAATTATAAATATTTGTTTACAGATTTTATTGCCTGAAATAACACTCACTCATGAGAGTGTTCGTTATCTGGCACTGGGACCGAAGAAGCAAATAAAGACTTGGCCAGGCTATGTCGTTAATAGCTTCAGGTTTAAGTCAACTCAGAATGCTATAAATGTCGAATTTATCAATGACGGCATCAGTACCAAGGATTCCGGTGTTTGCATAAGAGGCACCATCTATGACGACGAGCCGGACTTTGACTATTATGGAGTGCTTCGGGATATTGTAGATTTACAATATACTGGCCCATGTGATATGCATATTGTGATGTTCAAATGTGAGTGGTTCGATACGACACCAAATATCGGTTGGAGAATCGATAAACAATTTGGATTCGTCGATATAAATCATCGCAGGAGGTATAGAGGGTCCGATACATTTGCGATAGCAAATCAGGCTGTTCAAGTCTACTATACAAGCTATCCAAGGCGTCGTAGAGATCGATTTGACTGGTGGGCAGTATACAAGATTAAATCTAGAAATACATTCAATGTTGGAGACCCAGCATACCAAGAGGACCAGATCAAAAAGTCCCAATACTTGGGACAACACTTAGATACAATGGATGTTGAAGATATTATTGAGAAAAATAGAGGGAAGGAAGAGGTTGATACACAAGACTTAGCTGTCAACCAGGGGAGAAAGAGGCATCTTATCCCAAATATTGAGGCAGAAGAAGAAGAAAAAGAAGAAGACGAAGAAGAAGAAGAAGAAGAAAAATTTGATGGGGATGAGGATACAGATGAAATCGACGATGAAGATAAGGATGAGGATGAGGAGGATGATGATGAAGACGAGGCCGAGGATGAGAACGAAGACGATGATTAGGTTAAATATTGTTGTATATTGCAAACACTTCCAAATTCATGAATTAAGTTTGACCTCATAAAAGCAATTACGTGAATTCATATTTTTTTCATTCGATTATTTACTTATTGCAGATGGCACTCCTAGTCTTTTTTGTCGCGGCGGCACTCATCTCCCTACTGGTGGTATGTATATTTTGGTTTAGTTTTTTATATCCATTTATACTTTTATATTGTTAATTATGCTTATGTGTTCTATTTACAGGTCATTATGGCTGGCCGTGGTCGTGGTGCTGGTGGTGGTCGTGGTGGTGGTGCGGGTCGTGGTCGTGGTCGTAGTGGTGCTGGTGGTCGTGGTCGCATTTAAAGTTCCCAGGATGTGACCCCATCGAGCGAGCCCGACCCGAAGAGTACCCCGGGCACAGACGCATCTCGCCCTCGATCGACCACTTCATCGAGGCATGAGTCCGGATCTGCTAGCGGATCCGTTCCGCTATCGGAACCACCAGCAGCGGATCCACCAGGGGATGCCACAGTTACTGCACTGTGGACCCCGGAGTACCCCCATACTCGGTTCCATCCGGTTACTAGGGAGTACATATGCGGACCCGCAGATCCTCCGACGGCACCAGAGAGGCCGAGAGGCGAGTTCCGACGAGAGTTATGGCCCGCGGGGACCTCGTAAGTAAATTTAAGATAATTTATTAAATTTCTTTTATTTATTCAAGTTAATAATCCAGTCGTTTCTTCTTTGTAGGTTTTTTCCGTTTAATGTTGGCAGGGCTCTTGGAGAAATTATCAGGGCTAACTTCCAAGGTCCCTACCTCAACTTTTCGTCTGTGCCCCCAAACATGAAGTACGTCTGGCTCGACGAGTTGAGGGTATATATCTATATCTTCTGGTTAATTATTAGTTACTCTTTAATCAACCATTTTTTAAATTACATGATAATTGAATTTCTATGTTAGACGACGTACTGGTGGCCCCCCATTGCGAGGACGCGATCCACAGGACCTACAGAAGCGCTGCCTCGAAGAAGATACGGGATATGATTCATGACCTAAAAATGGGGCATACGAGGCCGAATTGGATCCGACAGGAGTATTATGAGGACCTCTTAGGTATGATAGATACCCCTACGTACAAGGAGAAATCGGAGAAGGCGAAGGCGAACCGACAGGCCGCGGGCCTTCATACGGGGGGATCAAGGTCCCACGCAACGACACTTGCAGATCTGGTGAGCAACCGTAAATTTATTTCACTATCGAATTAGGTATTATTAATTAAAGGAGTTAATTAGTTTCTAAAAAAATTTCGTATGCAGACCCAACGGGCGGTGAAGGAGGGAAGGGCGCCAGAATCGGTCACCATGCACGACGTGTTCCAGCATACTCACAAAAGACGGAAGGACGGGAGCTTCGTCGACGAGAGGGCCAAGGAGACTGATGTAAGTACTTATGTTTATGAGATTTACGTTAGAATTAAAAGTATTCGGACTATAACTTAGGTAAACTTAGGATTCACACTTAACTTAGTGAAACATAGGATTTAGATTATAACTTAGGTAAATCTTATAATATAAACACATTCATTTGATAGGCTGCATATCGTGAGGCCCTTAGTCGGGCTCAGTTAACTGACACCGAGGATGTCGGTAAAACGACGCCCGCCCGGACGCCCTCTTTTTTGGCCGCTCGGAACGACTTGTTCGTAGATACCGTCGGCGACTTTAAGAAAGGGTTCCTGTACGGAGTCGGCTCCCTTGGGCCGTTGCACATGGCGACGCAGAGATTTCCACCGACACTGCCTCCTCCCGTGGCCCCGGCAGACGATGATGTTAGGTCGCAGCTTACGCAGCTGCACGAGGCGGTGTCGTCCTTACGGGAGCAATTTGCCACGTACTTTCTGCCTCCGTCTGCTGCTGCCAGTCCGTCTGCTGATGGTGTTGGTCCGTCTTCTACTGGTCCGTCGACTGCTGGTGTCGGTCCATCTTTCGTGGGTCATCTTTCTTTCAACCCTGATGCCCCTGTGGTACCGCCTACGACTGTGACTTCACTCCTGGATCTCATGTCCCCAGAGCAGCTATGCCGACTTCCTAGAAGTGTCTACAACGGCTTGCCTTCGTACCTTGTGGAGGAGTATATTCGTCGGTCGCATATGTGATTACCACCACTGGACAATCGACCTCCTCCTTCTTCTTGAAATATTGTATTAAGAAAATTTAGAATATTTGTGAGAGCTTTGGATTAATTGTGCTATAATCGGATTATAGCACCGGATATTATGTTACTCTTCAGGATAATTGATGTTTATTTTTTATTAATTTGGTTTGGTCTGTGATTCTTGGATAATTGGTGTGCATTAAATTCGTATGTGCATATTTGGTCTATGTGATTCTTGGATAATTGGTGTGCATTATATATTTGGTCTATGTGATTGTTGGATAATTGGTGTGTATTATATATTGGTTTGGTTTATGCATATATTTGTGAACAGGGAAAGTGATGCAATTTTTTTCCTAAAAAACTCAGTTAGCGACGGACTAGTGACTGTTTCGCGACGGATATTCCCAGTTTTTGACGAATTTTTGACGAAAACGCTGTCGCTATCTGGAGATTTTAAACTGTTTCCAGGTAGCGACGGGAGATCGACGGAATATCCGTCGGCAAGGTTCTGGTGGTACATACTTCGACGGAATAGCGACGGCATATCCGTCGCCACGACGACTGATAATCAGCCACTAATCAGTCGCTCTCGCGACTGCTTAGCGTCGGACAATCCGTCGACAAGGTTCTGGAAATGCTTAACATTTCCAGAACCGTGGCGACGGATAAGCAGCCACTAATCAGTCGCTATTTCGACGGCGTAGCGACGGATTAGTGACCACTCTTCCGTCGCCATGGTGCTGGAAATGCCAAACATTTCCAGAACCTTATCGATGGATATTCCATCAGTAATCCGTCGCTAATCCGTCCTTCGTTATCGACGACTACCGACGGGTTAGTGACGGAATGATACGCTCTGATACGTTGTTACGACGATTTACCGACGGACTTTACGTCGCTATTGTCTACACAGTTCAGTATTTAATACTTGAAATGGACGACAGTCCGTCGGAAATTAGTCGCTAATATCTCGTATTTTGAAGTCGATTAGCCATCGCTATTCCGTCGCCTAATGACTACATAGCGACGGACCCTTATTAGCGACGAGCTAATTGTCGACGGATTGTTTTGGCCAAAATCCGTCAGTTATCGGTCGCTAATAGGAATTCCCGTCGGACTGGCGACGGATCCGGCCGTCGCTAAATCGAGAAATTTTGGTAGTAAAACAAGTAGGGGTAATGATCACATAACCTCTAATAACTCCTCCATCCCCGAGTTGTATAATGAATCCAGACATGACAGGTCATGACACGGGATTCGAAGAGCAGGGGGCCATTCCACTCCCAAATCGGTGTCTATACAAGTACAAGAAATAATATCGAACAATGTACTCATATACCAGGTAAACCAGGAATGACATCTTATGACGAGATTCACGTATACTAGTCCGTGTATCCTCGTGTCGAGAATCAAGTATAATACTACAATTGAATCGGATATAGTAGATATCAAGACAATAAAAACTATCAGAGAATGTACTCGCCTGTTTTTTCTGAGCTGAGAAAATCGAAACAACCCACTCAATGAGCCACGGACGGTCAACTCGCACAACTGCCTCCTAATGCTAAAACAGACATTACCAACATTCTCAGAATGGTCAAATTAGCTAGAAACGTCTACCCATAAGTCCAATTCTGGACACAGGGGCAAAACGATAATTTCGGATCAAAATGGTGTCCGCCGTTGGATCCACTTTGCACCAAAAAATGTGCCAGAATCTACGATCTCTAAATTCATCAAACTATATGTCTAAAGGTCCGGTTTGACGAGACGAACCCAACGGTATGTCCAATTTTGGATTCCGGTGGGCTGTGCACAAAATCACCCGTTGAGTGGGATTGTGCCAAAATGGCGTCCCGATCAACGGCCTCAGAATCGGACCAAACTTGGCGTACTGGACCAAAAAAATATTTCGAGTTCAATGGCGCAAGTTTCGTCGCGATTTGATGAGTGTGTACAAAGTAATTGACAAATATGCAAAAGGCCGATACGGTAAATTTTTGACGGATACGCATCAAATTCGTCGCGCACACACAACCAATTTGAATTCCGTCAAAGCCCACACGACCACGAAGTCGATACGCACCTTTCAATGCTTTCAGTTCGTGACCATGTCGCCCGGATTGACGGGACGAACGGCGTATCAGGACAATTTTTCTAAAAATCACTTTTGAAAATCAGTTTTTTCTCCAACTTCACAAACCAATAACTTTCTGTACAGTACATGAAATTTAATTCTACAAAAAAAGTTTTAAAGCGATATAGGTTGTCTACAAGTCTCTTCAGACCGATTTTGAAAACTCGCAACAAGCTGGTCGTAAATCGGCTACAAAGTTAGGATTTTGGGACAATTTCTAAACCCAGAAAATCGAGTTTTTTCTCGATTTTGGAACTCGTTTTTTGTCGCACATGGTGCGAATCGGCACGAAGTATTTGAGGGAAATTAAAGGTGTATATGTTGGGATCATACCTGACTAAGTGGTTCGTAAAACGACGGAGCGAGGAAGGAGAAATCTATTTCCGAAGTTGGCCCTTCACTGACAGTTTTCGCGCGCGGGTGGGATGCTCGTTGCACTTTTTCTGGCGATGGACGGCCGCGGTTAGGCCGACGGAGATGTCGGGGTACATGCTGGGTTGGGGGTGACGGCTAAGGTTTGGGTTTTGTGAAAATTTTCCTCTCTCTCTCTCTCTCTATATATATATATATATATATATATATATATATATATATATATATATATATATATATATACACACACACACATACGTCGGTTTCGTTCGGTTTATATAAGGATGGGGGGTTTGCTCGTCTTAAGGTTTTGCTGCTGCTGCTTGGTTTTTCTTTTGTGGGGGGCACGCACATGAGTGTGTGCTTGGTTTTTTGCTTTATTCCTTTTTTGTATTCTTTCTTTCTTTGAGCCTTTGCTTTTATTTATATATATATATATATATATATATATATATATATATATATATATTATATATATATATATACACACATAATACATACATACATACATACATACATACATACATTATTTATACACATATACGTATATTTATTTATATAAAATAAACCCATAATATTTACCCATTAATATTTATATATATATATATATATATATATATATATATATATATATATATATATATATATATATATATCCCATAAAAAAAAATATATATATATATATATATATATATATATATCCCATAAATGGAATAATACCTGAATATATATATATAAAATCAGAATTTGTTTACAAACAAAACTAAATATTTTATTATATATATATATTAAATATATTAAACTTTATTAAATAAAAACTCTATCAGTAAAATACTTATTTAAATAATAATATAAAAACACTAACAATAATATTTAAATAATATTAAAAAAATAGTAAAATATTATAAATGACTATATTAGCCATATTCAGGAAAGTGGAGGTGACAATTTTATACTGTTACATTCGATAAGGTTTATGTATCTTGTTACATCTTACTGAGTACATGGTGATCTCTCCAGGGGTGTGTGTGTTCTTGACTTTCCGTAGGAGTTCCCGCTAGGATTGTGAAGTTCTCTTTCCTATTGAAGGTGACATGATCTTGGATCATACTTGCTGCATGAATTCATTATTTTGCTATTCCTATGTCGGTAGTGGATTTGTCTCCATCCAACAACTTGTACAATGACATTCATTATTGAATTCTATAATATCTTTATTTTTTTATCTTTGTGTATGAGATTAGTTAATCGTAATTATACTGCATATACATCTTATGTATATTTATTATACGACTGGCATGTTACGTATCTAGTCCTACGTATTTTGGGACTGGGCGTGACACTTTGTAAGCATCGAATCTTTGTACCCAAATAAACTGCGACATCCATCATCTGTCAGTCTCACTACCGAAACCAAGTTACAGCGTAAACTCGGTACATGTCGCACGCCCTTGAAGACAAGCTTCACACCAACCTCCGTTGTCAAGTGCACATCACCGATGCCTACAACTGCAACCGTCCCTTGTCGTCCATCTTCACACGTTCAAACTTGCCATCGTGGTATGACGTAAAGATCCTTCTCTGCGGACTTGCGTGATACGATGTCCCGTGTCTGTCACGCCCCAGAACCAAAATACTGGAGAGCGGGGGCAGACATAGCCAGCTACGTATAACGGAATGGAATCCACACCGCTATACGATCACGGCTGTCTAGATATGTGAGGGTTTCACTACAATCCATCAGTCTCTTAAGGTCATAAAATAGCCTATTGTCTCAATCTCAACCAACTAATAATAATCACAAGATATCAGATCACCAAATATACAATTGTAAGACGTCCCAAACATTACATATCCAGATGATCATGAAGCTAGTCGTTACAAAATATGAGGACTAGCAAGAGTTTAGTCATACATGATCAACCTCGAGTTGCCAATCATGCTTACAGCCCGTAGGCAGACAGTAAATAAAGTTGCAAACGAGCTAACACTTGCTCGGCGGCTAAACGCCTCAAAAGAATAATTTTACAATAGAGTGGGAGAGCAAAAATAAACCCACTCGTTGCCCTGGTTACGCCTGGTGACCACCATCGGGCTGAAAAGCCGGGAGATCCTTTGGTGCTGCTCCGGTATCTGGCCATACAAAACCAGCTGGGTCAGACCCCAGAAAGAGCAAGTGCCACAAAGGAGGCTTCACTTAAGAACTAAAACCAGCAATTAGCACAAGAGTATAATTACATAATAAAAAGCAGTAGTTAAGAAAAAGCATGATGGGTAATTATAAAAGACAATCTTGTATAGAATCACTAAAAGACAGGACATATGGAAAGAAAGCATGACAGGATGATATACGATGAGATAACCATGGGACTATTCAGATAGCCAGGTTACAACCCGTAAACCAAATAAGGACCGGGGTTGTAACCCTTCGTCTGAACGGAACTTGGTTTCTCTCACCATTTATCGGCAAGATAAATATAAGAAATCAAGTCAAGTAACATTCTAGAGTGACAATCATTATAGTGACAATCCGGAGTGACAATCATTATAGTGACAATCTGGAGTGACAATCATTATAGTGACAATCTGGAGTGACAATCATTATAGTGACAATCTGGAGTGACAATCATTATAGTGACAATCTGGAGTGACAATCATTCAATCATTCTGGTATAATCTTACAATTAATCAATTCTAGACAATACTATACTGGACTAGACTCCATCCAAGCAATCACGGCCAATCATTGCCTACGGCTTTCTACATTAACTAACTAGGGTTATCACAATCCTAGTTACTAGCAAGATGCAATGAGATGCTCCAAGTAGTCACAGGCCCTGCAGCTATCCAGGTTATCCAGGCAATCATTATAGTGACAATTCAGAGAGTACAATGCATTAGAGTGACAATAGAGTTCAATTATTTAAGTGACAATCAAGAGTGCCCCACATGACAGTGGGTTAGAAATATGCCCTACTCGTCGGCAGACTACAAGTCCAAACATTTGCGGCCGGGGAAAACGGGATCGCCTGTAACTGGAAAACATCTCTTCATGTCTAGTGAATTATACTAGTCATTAACCTTAGTCCATTTCAGTAGGTACTCCTGACCGTGGTACTCAGGAGTCCCCTCCTAGACATGATGCAAGACAGGACTGGATTATTTGTACAAGCACAATCGCCCACGGTGTCAGGATCAATTATATAGGTCATGTCATGTCAGGTAGCCGTCGTAACAGCTCTTCGAGAAATCATGTCAGGTTATCATGTCAGGTGTACTTTGTCAGGAGTGCACCACGACGGGCCACTATCAGGTCATGCCAGGTTATCATGTCAGGAGTGCACCACTACGGGTCACTATCACGTCGTGTTCAATTATCAATTCCAAACATACAAATGAATTCATAATTTTCAAGTTCAGGACAAAAGGTGTAAGGATATAAAATGGACGTTAAATATCTAATAAAAATATCAATATACAGGGCTATAGGAGAGCCATGCGGCTAAGGCACATGCGGCCAGGAAAGGGTAGACTCATGCGGCCCAATTAGGAGAGCGCATGCGGCCAGGGTCACTGGATCCCATGCGGCTAAGACAAGGGGGCGCATGCGGTCAGGAAGATAGGAAACTCATGCGGCTGGGGGAATAGGTCTTATGCGGCTAGCTGGCCAATCAGGTACATGCGGCCGGGGGGGGAGTGTGGTTCCATGCGGCTCGAAAAGAAGCAACCCATGCGGCTGCGGGGGAAGGGAACCATATGCAGCTCAGAAGGGAAGAGTACTCATGCGGCTGCGGGGGAGCAATGCCTATGCGGCTGGGAGCATATGTGCATATGCGGCTCGCGAGTGTTGAGTTCATGCGGCTCAGGGTGAAGTCCTCATGCGGCTGGGTCAAGCAAGTCTCATGCGGCCAGCGGGAAGGGCGCATGCGATTGCAGAGTTCAGAACTTGTACGGCTGGGAATTGAGCGAGTTATGCGGCCAGATGAGTCCGGCCCTCATGCGGCTCAAGTACTTCCAGCCATGCGGCTGAAGAGAACACTTGCCGCATGAATATTCATGCGGTCAAGTCAAGCACTGTTCATCTTCTCCAAAATTTTAGAGAAGAAGAACATCATGAGAGCCAAGTCCTCAAGCTCCATAACTCCATCATCCGGAGCCTAAATCCGAACTTCCTTAGGTCAAATGGGGTAGAACGAGATTCTCTACAACATGGAACCATCAAAACATAGAAATAACAAGATTAAGTAGATCAAAACCCAAGAAATCCAAAAATGAAATAACTTAGATCTACAAGAATCTAGCCATGAAAATTAAAAATGTCAAGTACTAAAGTGCTTTAGAATGCAGTAAGGAAGAGAATGAAGCAATAAAAATTGGAGTTCCTCCATGAAGCAATTGCACTTGCCTAGACCTCTCTCTCCTCACTCTGGTAGGTAAGAAGTAAATGAGGAATAAGAAGATGAGTAATGAAGAGAGAGAAGAAAAAATGGCAATAAATATCAAAGGTGGTGGTAGGTAGGGGGTTCACCTTGGGTTCATCATGAACCCAATCAAAACCAAGCCAAGCCGAACCAACCAACCCGAACCAGGAATAAATCAAGCCAAGAAGGAAATCAGGCAATACAAGAATAAAATACGTACACGTATTCCAAAAAATACGTAATACGAACCACAGGCATTACAGTGTCCATGACCAAGTCATCGTCATGACACATGCTACAAGGGTTTCTCTGCGTTAGTCACTGCTATGATGATATCTCCAAGCGCCATGAGATCCTCATGATCATCATTGACTTTAGCCTTCTCAGCTTTTAGCTTCATGTTGTTTCTCTTGATATGACCCCTTTCACCACAATGATAGCAGCCCTCATTGCGGTCCACAGTCGCAAGATCCCGAGAACTCTCCCGTGTCCTCGCCTGTGACTTGAGTCTTTCTTTTCCGTAGTAAGCCACCAAAGCGGACTCATGCGATGATTCAACTTGCTTGCACCGGATCTCCTCATTCAACAAGCTACTTTTAATTGCATCCATCGTGACAACTCCATCGGTGCATAGGTTCTCACCGACACCACCAACATCTTCCAACTTTCTAGCAGAGAAAGCAGTACGACCAGAAGCTCATCATCAACCACCATCTTCATTACAGACAGCTTATTAATGATACCATGAACCTCCTTCAGTTGTTGTGCCACCGAGGCATCCTCCGTGTACTTCGAGTTGACGAGTTGGCGAATAAGAAATACCTTGTTGCCTGTCGTCTTTCTTTCGTACAATGAATGCAGCTTCTCCCACAATTCTTTTGTCGAACTCTCCATAGACACGTGGTGAAATATCATATCGTCTAACCATTGGCGGAAGAATCAAACGACCTTCCGATCCAGTCTTTTTCACTCTTCAGCAACTTTGTTCAATGGCTTTGCACTGTCGCCCTTCAATGGACCATGCAAGTCATTTCACCAGAGTAGATATTCCATTCTTGGCTTCAAAATCGTCCAGTTCTCCCTGTGAGGGTGATCATACGAGTGTTTATTTGCTCCGTTGATATGGTTGTCATGACCCCAAAGCTCTGATATCAGATGTTGAAAATTGGACACGTCCTCTTACGCTCCGATACCGTGTCTGAGATGTTGCCGCAGCGGTAACTTTTGCCAACCTACCTGAGATAACCAACCCCCAGCTAACGGACACCAAACACAGATGAGACACGTATATGGCGGTGACTACGTCACCTGGACAAATCTCAATATTTATAACTCAGATGAAATTACAAGATTGACAAAAACAATATTGAACCGTTTGTCCTAATAGGTTCAACCCACTCACCACACTCAATAAAAAAAAAGATTGCAATTGAAATCACTCACTAATCGGTATCGGTTAGTTCCTCCTTACTCTCAAGCAATTAGTTAAAGAGAGAAGTACACGATCGATCTTCTCCTTACCAAAAAAAAAAAAAAAAAACTTGAGAGTCTACCAAGACCACCTCTCTCGGTCATATTAGACCCAAGTGTCTACGACCGGTTGAGGAGTTCCCTAGTGATCCCTCAAAGGCTTCTTAGCCAAATTATGATTTTACGTCGGAAGGCTACGCAGTCAGAAGAAGACACCCTTTTTGTGGAGGTTCTTTGCAAACTCTCTTTTGACAAAGTCGCTGTAAAGATCTTGAACTAGATAAGTATTCTCATTGCTAAGTTGAATATTAATTATGTAGATATTTTTAATTAGTTAAATATTTAAAGTTAAGAGTACGGAAAAGTGGTCGTGTGGGACAATGGGGGAACAAAAAGTGGGAGGGAAAAAAAGTAATAGTTATATCCAACCCCAAATAAATATCCAACTAAAGTGAGAACGTGGAGAAAGGTAGGCCAAACCTGAAAAATATGCCCACTTCCGATGTCATATACAACTTGTAAGAAGTTTGAGAACTTGAAAAAAAAAAATTGTGGTGGAATCCACCCCAAATTCTTCCACGTTCTTGAAGGTTCCAAAATATTGTGTTTGGCTATAGGAAAGACTAATTAATGTTTAGAGCATCTCCAAACCTATTGTGACTTTGGAAAAAAGTTAATGCCATATAGGAATGACAAAATTTTATTCAAAAGTTCTTCTCCAATGCAATTGTCAAATCAATTGTGAAGCTTATGTGGAAAAAATTAAAGAAGATATTGTGAAGTTAATTGTCTTGTTCTAGACAATGCACTTGACAATGTCTTCTCTTTCATGTCATCAATTATGAATAAAAAATATTAGAAAAAAAGAAAGAAGATGAGTAGTTGTCTTAAAAGTTGTCTTGGAAGTTGGAAAAAATACTTTTTATTGTCTTCTCAATACTTTTGCATTGAAGAGAGTTTTTCTATCTCATTGTCTTTTGAGATATAATTTTGTCACATAAATAAGACATTGTCTTGTGGCTCATGCCACATAGGAGCCACCTAAGACTCACAACACTTAACAAGACTAGGGTTGGAGATGCTCTTAGACCAAAATTTTTACAACAGTTTAGAGTTAAAGTTCTAACACTTTCAGTTGGAAAGTTTGAACCATAAATTTATATTTTTGTTTTTTTTTTCTTTCCATTATACCCTCCCTTGAAACTTCAATATGTAGGGGAGAGAGGGTATAATAGAAAAAAAAATAAAATAAAAATTCAAGACCTAAAATTTTCAATTGAATATGTCAGGACTTGAACTCTAAACTGACATAAAATCACTAGCCCCTATAGGAACTAAAGTTTAGAACTTCAAAAATAAACTCTCTCTCTCTCTCTCTCTCTCTCTCTCTCTATATATATATATATATATATATATATATATATATATATATATATATACTCTACCAAGTTGTTCAACTTCTAAGCATTTTTGCATTGTTTGGTTGGCGAAAACGAAAGAAAAAAAAACTAATTATTTATTATTTTTGGGAAAATTATAAGTTTTATTAAAATAATTCTGTGTTTGGAAAGGTTCAAAAAATTGTAAGGAAAAGTGAATAAATTGGGGATGTGAGTGAATCCATGAGTGAGTGAGAGAACCATTTTTTTTTTCTATTTTTTTTTCTTTTGGAAATCTTTTTATTTTTTTTATTTTTTTGGTATCCAAACACAAAAATTGAATAACTTTGCTTTTCCAATGTGCTGATAACGCAAATCAAAATTATCAAGTACATGAAATTTCCAATGTAGTTGAGGAGACGAAGTCCATGTGGCAAAGGATACAAGTCCCCTTAAATTCCGGATCTCCTCCCCTCCCCTCCTCTCATCCAAGTTTCTCAAGTCATACACATGTAATTTGTTTCAAGATCTCTCAAGGTTTTTTCAACCTTGCAACCTATTCCGGTCAAACTTCAATTTCATTTCGATCATGGACATAGTCGTTTCTGAGCATGTAAAAGTTGTACATTCATATATAATACCAAAATCAAAATATTATAAAACTTTTAATCTCTGTATATATTAATAATATGAAAATTTTATATTCTTAGAGTTAAGCTTTCATATTTTTCAGAAACTAAGTAATATGATATTTAGAATGTCATAAAAAGATTTTTTTTTTTTTTTTTAATATTTGTACAAGATTCTTAGAATGACAAACGGTCCTCATTATCAATGTAGAGATGGCCATCAAGGAAATTCGTATAGCAATTTGAGTGGAGATGGAGTGGTGATAAGTCATAAGTGTGTAGATAATAAAAGGGAGAAAAAAAATAGTAAGGGAAGGAGTTGGAAGAAAGTGGATGAATATGGGACCATCATATGAGATGATTCATAGAACGATGTTGAAATGTGAGAGAGATCATCTACGAGTTGAAGCTTGTGCTTGATCTAGTGGTAGAGGTGGTGATCGCTTGGCAAATATATGTTGCTTTACATGTTTAATTCCAATTGTCCCTATCTAGCCATCCATTTTCAGAGTTCGCAAGCACATCAAGATTTGGTTGTTAATTGAAGATGGGATTAGCTTATAAACATTGATAACTTACTCTCTTTCTCCTAATTTGGTTCATGGTTGACTTAGTCTTGGGTCATATACCTTGCGTGTGCAATACATTTTTTTATTCTAAAAATATTCGAAAATTAGAGTTTTGGTTTCGAAGTTGTCCAACTTAAAATTTGGAGGACCCCTCCAGAGAGAGCTATTAAAATTAATGTGGAATGCGCAACGACGTCCTCGGAAATGGCCATGGCAGCGGTGGCTAGGGACTCACACGACATCTTCCTAGCGGCTAAATCGGAGCTATTAACACACTACCACGGGAGTGATTGCGGCTTCTGGGCGGAACTACATGCCATTCATCAGGGCATTCTGTTGGGGAAGATGATCGACGCTGTCGATATCATTATCGAGGGGGACTCCCTCACAGTTCAGAGAATTCTTAAGGGAGATGAGGCTATGGTCCCATGGAGAATGCTGAGATCTATTTGTTGTTATAAAAGAGGAGATGCACTCTCTAAAGAAACTTCCAGTTTTCAACTTTGTGAGGCGACAAGCTAATATGGCTGCTCATGAATTGGCTTCGGCTGCCATTCACCAAGCTGCTTTGGCTTTTTATTCATCCCCTCTGGATTTTATGCTCAAAATCCTAGAGGAAGATTGTAAACCGGACTCTAGTGGTTCCTTTACTTGAAATATAAACTTTTCTTCCCGTCAAAAAAGAAAAAAAAAAAAAAAAAAACTTAGAATTTGGATCATGAGACGACGGTTGACCCGTATTGATCATCCAAAATATGTTAAAAAATATTTTAAAAATAATTATATTTACGATCCTAGAAATATTATTTACCTTCTTGAGTTCTGGTTGATCAATTTATTATTAACGAATTTTGGATCGTCGACACGGATTAATCGTAATCTCAGAACCTTGAAAAATCTTCATGACAAAAATACTGATTTCCGAATGTTTCTAGAATCCTAAGTCTAACCAACCCTAAACATAAATGTTGGCAATTGGTAATGATAAAAATTATCACAATGTGGCCAAAGTAAAATAAAAATAAAAAGAGGACAATTGATAAACGAAAACAATTATGGCATTCTCTCTAGTAGCATTTAAGCCCACATTCAGGTGATTCATCCCCGAATCTTTGAACTGAGGGTAGCTGCACTAACAACGGTCCATTTTTGCTGTCAATTAGAACCAACGTGAGTTTAAAGTTAGATTCTAAGAATAGCTTCATTGTATAATTTTTCTCTATATACATTTGAGGGTTAGTGCATATATATTGTACACTTTAGTCACATATAGAACATATTTAAACGATGGAGGTTCTTCTATTTATATATGTACTCAAAAGAGTCAAAACATGACAGTGAAACATTCATCACAATGTTCGTCTATTTATACATTGTTATTTTTAACTTTGGCCACATTGTGATAATTTTTGTCATTATCAATTAATTGGCAATGTTTATTTTTAGGGTTAATTAGACCTTCAGAAACAATCAAAATTAGCATTTTGGTTCTGGAAATTTTCATGGTTCTGATATTGCGGTTATTCGCGTCGAATATCTAAATTTTGTTAATAAATAAATCGAATCAGAACACAACACACAACGCAACCCCAAATGATAAACATAACATAATAAATGTTATGATATATACCTCCTTGTATGTTAGGAATAAGCGATAGGGGTGAGTGTTCGCAGTTAATTCGGTTCAAATCGAACCGAATTGTCGCGTCCCGCTTCCGTTGGAGCGATAGTGCTCGCTAAGGCGTGATGTCGCGTGAGCCTAGATTGCGCTCACCTAAGACAGGTCCATAACGGCCGATTACAGGCTAAACGACGGGGTCGTCACACAGAAGTCCCAAGCAGCAGCATTGAATAGTCAGCAGCGAAAACTTGAAAGCAAAACATTCAAAATGCTCTTTTTATTCATATTGAATATAAGATTACAAAGGGCACAAGGCCAGATTACAAGTCTCTCAAGCTCACTTTTCTCTCATATTACAAGTCACTCTGCTCTCTCTCATTTCTCAATACAAGCTTCAAGGCGACGAGTGGCAGATTCTTCGGAATGACGATGTTCATACACTATGTCCCGTACAAATTCTGACTCCATGCGGCCGCATGCCTCGAAACGTCAAGGAACTCCGTTCCTCGACGCATCCAAGCGAGCTCCGCGCCAACGGACTTCTACCTGTGCCTGCACATGAAACCTGTGTGGGTGTCAGTACTCAATTGTACTGGTGGAGTGAGCTCCTTGTCCACCCATACAAAACCGACACGTTCATTTACTTTGTGCAGCTTAATCCCATTTGATTGCCTTTCTAGTCTTGTTTTAGGATCAATCTTAGGACAAAGACGCCTTGGCCTATACTTGGCCACGCATCGACAGGGTCGTGCTATACTCTATTCGTGACTTCAATATATTCGAGGCAGTCTCTCGCCAAGTAGAGACTTATGCAAACTCGGCCATGCCAAGACTTTCACTTGTTTTTATATGCCTCTAGACCATTCTCGTGCCAACGACGTTAAAGAGACGATCGTGCCGGTCATACCGTTAGACTTTAAGATCGAGGCCGTGCTTCCCAAAGATCAACCAGACTTAACCAAACTTGTCTTACGACCCTTCCTGACTTAACTTGTCACGACCCGCACCCGTTTTTTCGGATACGAGAAGTGTCCAAGCCAGCCTACGCCGTAGAGTCGGCGGTAGAATGCTGTCACGGCTAAGATGCTCAAAATCACAAAATAACTTTATTGTTCATTCACATTTCTAAATTTATTACAACATTTACAACATTTATATTTAAAGAAAATACAAATTTCTCACAATTAATAAAAATGATGCAACTGCTATCTATCTCTAGGTTTCTGTCTGCAAGTACACCCGTATCTCCCAATGCTAAGTGAAGCCACAGCTAACCTGAAAAATGTTGGTTTCCAGTCGGAAATGGAACAAGCACACAAACCGACGGCAATGCAAAAACACAATAGAATTCACAAGACATGAAAATAACATAAGTGAGATGAAAACTAGAAAGTAACTGATGACATGGCAAGCGGTGAAGAAAATCAGAAAATAAATAAAAGACAACTATCTATGTGGTTGGAAATATCATGTTCGACATGTGAACGGCTAAGGGGTAAATACGGCATCCTGCACGTGTCGTGTGCAGCTGCTATCAGTCAAAATTAGATATATTGAGATGGGTAAGGGGTAGTTCACACGTCTACTAGGATATTTTCCCGTCCAGCTAGTACTCATAGAATCAGGTCGCAAGCATGGTAATCAGGAAAATGACAGTCAATAATGTAAAATAAATCCATGATACTAATCTCCGTGTGACGAGCGTGTCAACAAGCAGCAAGACATACTTATAAACATGAACTGAAAAGACTACTATGCATCAAAAGCAATCAGAAAGTGCACTTGTCTGAGGACCAGTGAGGTCCTTCGCTGGTAAAACCGATAGTACAACCACTCAGATGAGTCATTAAAGTCAACACATGCAAAAAGTCTTCGGATGCTAAAATAGACATTACCAACGTTATTAGAATAGTCAAATTAGCTAGAATTGCCTGTCCTTAAGTCCAATTCTGGATACAGGGGCAAAATAGTAATTTCGGATAAAAAATGATGTCCGCCGTTGGACCCGCATTGCACCGAAAAACGTGCCAGAGTCAATGGTCTCTAAAGTCATAAAAATATATGTCTACAGATTCGTTTTGATGATACCAACCCAACTGTATGTCCAAAATTGGATTTCGGCGGGCCGTGCACAAAATCACACGTTGAATCGGACCGTGGGGCCCGCAAAACGACGATCCGATCAAATGTCTCAGAATGGGACCAAACTTGGCATATAGAACCAGAAAAATGATATAGTACTGTTGGCGTAAGTTTTGTCGCGATCTGACGAACGTGCACAAAGTAATTAAAAAATGTGCACGGAGGTCAATACGGTGAATTTCGACGGATACGCATCAAATTCGTCGCGCACACGCAACCAATTTGATTTCTGTCAAAAACTACACATCCACGAAGCCATTACGCACCTTTTAATGCTTTCGGTTCACGACCACGTCGCCCGGATTGGCGGGACACACGTCGTATCGAAGGATTTTATTATTTTTAAAATAGGTTTTTGGTAAACTTTGGGATCCGATTTCTCGGTGCGTAGTCGATGAAATCGACTTCTGCGAAATGGGTTGTGGACCCCTATATGTTGTCTATAACTGTGTTCAAGTAGAATTTATAATCTGGCACTAGATCTATCAAAATCGATCTTCTAATGTGGATGAATGGACTGTTATTTGCCCTATTTTCGAACAGGTTTTTACCGAACTTTGGTTCAATTTCTCATCTAATACAGACGACTTCGACTTGAACTAATCGACAGATGTCAGATTTAGTTATGTTGTGATCATACCAGCGAAAGAAAATTGTGAAACGATTCGGCGAGCGTTGCATACAGTTGTGACGAAGTCGGGTTCAGAGGCCGCTGCCACTGTGCGGCTGTTGTGCGCACGCTTCTATTGCGGCCATCCGCGGCTGTGCTCGGCCTGTTGCCGGCGACGTGCGGTGGGCCAGGGTCGCTAGGGGAGTGCGAGCGGACAGAGTGTCTCTGGGTCGATCACGAGGGGCGCACTGCGTCAAGGTTTAGGGTTTAGAGTTTCGATCCCTCTATCGGTTATATAGCAACTGCTATATCCAATTTTTTGGAGTCGGGTGTGGGTCCTCCGTGCAGTTTGCTGTAGCCCGAATGGGCTGGGCTTAGGAGGTTTATGGAGGATGATTTCATGTGACATAGAATTATTCTTTAATTGTGTTATTCTTCATATATGTATAGTTACAAAGGTAGACAATATTTCAAATAATGTAAAATATTGCATGTGAATGCAAATTGGAATACCGAATGCCACTAATATTTGATATATGTTTGGCATTTTAGATTACTACTACCATTTTAGGCGTATATAAATATATACACATATATGTATATCTTTTTGATAAAGAATAAAATAATAATAACTAATAATAATAAATAATTTATACTTAATATCCAAAATAATAATATTAATAATAATAATAAATTTCAATAGTAATTAAAATAATTTAATAGTAGTTCCTGGATGGGCATATCATATACTCTCATTACTGGGCTCCAGAAAATCGTATCAATACTCTAAAATACCAACTGATCTTATTAATAACTATTTTATACGTGTAATTTATATTTAGAAAATATTAGGCATTTCCCAAAAATATATACAAAGTATTTGCACATACATGAACATGTTTACATAGGTGTCTTTAGTCTCGCTGCATGCCTACATGGGCTTGGTCCGATCCGGGTCCAGTCCGGACCAGTTTGGTACAACCGGGTCACTTAAACGTCAAATAATATTAGTAATAAATAATTAAACTATTTATAATGGTCATGTCACAACTTGGCCTGATTTTCCTAGTTAGGACACCACTATGGCTCGACCTTCCCTAATAGGGCTAATACACTAGTCAAAGTACGCCACTGCACTATCCGTGCCATGATTCCTAGTCATATGGTACTTCAAAACTCAACCATGGCTAAAGTCATCTACCGTAATAATTAACTAATTAATTATTTATAAAATCTAAAAATCACCATTTAAATCAAGTAAATAATAAATAACATATTTTAAAATTTTCGGGAAGGGGAGCTGGCCATGGTTGGTCAGTAGTAGCCCATACGTCGCAGTCGATCCTGCAACTTAGGACCGGGTTGATGAGCTCCGCAAGTTCCGTCATGAGCTTCTCGGAGGGCTTCGGCTGCTTCCTCGTTGGACAGGCATCGAAGGAGGAGCCCATCGAAGGAACGTCGGTACAGTGTTTTAGTAACTGTGTCGTAGTAGAATCGAAGAGAGCGTCTCCTGACTGAGACGGCTTCCTTCGGGTCCTCTGGAAGAATTCCGTAGACAGCAAAGTCGATGAACGGGAACCTCCAGTCTCGGACATTAACACCAGTGTTCGTCGGCATGGCGTGGGCCACTTGCAAGCACAGGTTGTTTCTGGGACAAATCAAGTCTCGGCCTGTTACCGTGACATAGTATTGAGTCCCAAAAGGCGCTGCCAATGAGGCTGCGAGGCCAGCCAGAGCGTCAGCCTCCAAGTTTTGTAGACGAGGCACGTGTTCGATGAAGAACCCGGTGAAGGTTGAAATGATGTTCAATGCAACTTTATGGTAAGGGATCAGATCTTCATGGAGAACCTCGTACTGCCCTCGAATCTGGTTCACAACGAGTTTTGAGTCACCGTAGGCTTCCAGATGGTCCACCCCCAGCTGTTGTGCAAGTTGGAGTCCCATGACGAGTGCGTTGTACTCGGCAACATTGTTGGAGCACGGCTTCGAAAGGGAGTAAGCACGCTAGATGACCAGCTGATCGGGGGAGACTAAGACTACCCCCACTCCTGCGATGATTTGGCCTTTGGGGCTTGTTCTCGAAGCACCATCGAAAAACATCCGCCAAACGGAGCTTCCTTCGGTGACGTTGGATTCTTGGACCTCATCCGGGATGTCTTTATAGAGTTTTAAGGATTCTGGGATGGGGTGTGCAGCTAAAAAGTCAGCCAGAGCTTGACCTTTAACAGCTTTTTGCGGGACAAATACCATATTATATGGTGTTAGCAAAATCGCCCATGTGGCTAGCCGGGAGTTTAATGATCCTGGCTTCGTCATGAGGACTCTGAGTGGATTGACTCGGGAAATGATATGAATTGTCTGGCCCGAGACATAATGACGAGTCTTCTGGATGGCAAACACCAAAGCCAAGCACTCCTTTTCAACGGGGTTGTACCGGTGTTCGGCCCCGATGAGCGTTCGACTGAGGTAGTAGATTGCTTGCTCATAGCCTGTATCGCTGTTTTGAGCCAGCAGAGCGCCAAGGGAATAATCCATGGCACGGACGTAGAGAAGAAATGGTTTGCCCGCGACAGGTGCCACCAGGACTGGTGGGCTCGTCAAGTAGGCTTTGATGTCGTCGAAAGCCTTCTGGCACTCCTCTGTCCAGACATAAGAGACTCCCTTCTTCATGAGCTGAGTAAATGGTTGACATTTACCGAAAAGGTTTGCTATGAACCTCCGGATGTATGCCAGACGTCCCTGCAAGCCTCGAAGTTCTCGAAGATTCTTCGGAGGGTCCATGTTGAGGATGGCTTTGGTCTTCTCGGGATCAACATGAATGCCTTTCGCCGTGATGACAAAGACCAAGAATTTGCCGCTAGAAATCCCCAGAAAGGATTTAGCGGGGTTCATTTTGAGTTGATGTGCCCGCATGAGATCGAAGACTGTCTTCAAATCCTGTAGGTGATCTCCTTTGAGGCGGCTCTTGACTGCGATGTCGTCAACATTGCATTCGACTGTTTTGCGAAGATGTTGACGGAAGATGGTGCTTATAGCTCGTTGGTATGTTGTACCGGCATTTTTCAAGCCGAAGGGCATTACTGTGTAGCAGAAAACACCCTTTGGAGTCCTGAATGACGTGTGTTTCGCGTCATCGGGGAACATCTTGATTTGATTGTAGCCTGAATACCCATCCATGAAGGACATGCGTTCAAAACCACATGTGTTGTCGATCATCACATCGGTGATCGGAAGCGGGACTTCATCCTTCGGGCAAGCAGAATTGAGGTCCCTGAAGTCGATACAGACTCGTATCTTCCCGTTCTTCTTGGTGACAGGTACGACGTTGGCTACCCAATCTGGGTGTTGTTCCTCACGGATGAAGCCGCTAGTCAAGAGTTTGTCCACCTCCTGATCGATGGCATTCATGATGTCCGAACGAAAATGTCGTTGTTGTTGTTTGATAGGTTTGGCATCAGGTAAGATGTTCAACCTATGTATTGCGATCTGTGGATCGAGTCCTGGCATGTCTTCGTAGCTCCAGGCAAAGACGTCGATATACTCTTTAGCCAGCTGGATTAAAGCCTCTCGGTCTTCTCCTTCTAGGCTTTTGCTGACGAAGATGGGTTTGGAAGAAGATCCGTCCCCAAGGTCGATCTGCTCGACTTCTTCTTCGGTGGGAGGTTCACGTAACTCAAAACGAGACTCCCATTGCTCTCCTAGGCGTTGAGCCCAGGGTTCTTCTTCGAAGGGTTCCGACGTTTGGTCTTCGCCTTCACCTTTTTGAGGTTGTGCTGACGTCATGTTAGCTGACAGCACTTTCCTGAAGACTGATCCGATACTGGTATCAGAATCCCAAGTCGACGCTTCGGACGAGTGGGAATGTTCTACGTCTTCTACGTCTGAACTCTCTGGGGTTGATGGCGGCGTGACATAGCCTATCCCCCGTCGAGTTTTGTTGTAGTAGTCTTGCGGCCTTCCTTTGGGTGTTGAAAGCTGGAGAGGGAGAGGTCGACCCTTGCCATAGTTTAGGCCTTTGTTGCTTTTCAGGTCGTAGCCCATCTTCTGGATGATGTGCTTTGCTGTATCCGTATACCGATAAACTTGTACTCTGCCGATATCAGGTTCAGGCTCGAGTGGCGGGAGGTCTTGATGACGCTCGACTTTGCCAAAAATGACGGATCTTTCGTCTCGGCTTCGTGGAGGGTTTATGAAACAGACTCCTTGAGACGGGACTACTCGGTTTACATTATGGACGGTCGTTATTTATGTTTGCAACGACCGTAGAGCGTGATCTAATGTATACATGGCATTCCAATGTGGAAGACAAGAATAATTAAAAGACACTCTATTATTGATAAAGTACGAGATTTTATCCCGCGGGATTACATTGTCTAAGGAGGGTGCATCTACATCAGCAGAAATATATTCGCCAAGCTCCTCGTCTGTAAGCACTGGGGCTGGATCAGGAGAGTCCACCACAGCTTTGATCTTGGGGTCTGAGAGGGTTATGTGAGCCCTCTCTGGCATCTTGGATGACTGCGGGGGCTTGCCCTTGAGACGCACCTTCAGAGGTGCCTCAACTGCGCCTCTTGTGGGTGGTGTCTTCCCCTGTAATTTTGCCACCAGGGGAGCCGATGTTTGAGGCGGCTTTCTCTTGAGGCGTATCTTCAGGGGAGCCTCAGGAGTCGGTGCTTTCCCGGATAGCTTGATGCTCATTGGAGGCACCTTCTGGGGTAGTTTGCCCTTCAGTCGGATCTTCAGTGGGGCATCTGGATTCGTCTCAGGCTCCGTGTCTGGCTCAGTTGCCGTCTCTGCCTCATCATCAGCATCGTTGGCTTCCTCCTCGTCAAGTGGCTTGTACAAGTCGGAATCGGTGAAGTAAGCCTCAATCCCTTTGAAAGGATCGATGTCTGCGAACTCCGTACGGATGACGCCGTTGGTGGATACATATTTCATGCATTGGTGGAGCGTGGAAGGCACTACCATGTACCCATGTAGCCATGGTCGGCCGAGCAGGATGTTGTAGTTGACCTCGGCATCCACCACATAACAAGTCACCTCAGTTTTGTGGTTGCCTATGTGGCACTTCAGTCGAATCTTGCCCAGTAGCTCGCTTTCGCTAGCGTTGAAGCCACTGATGGTTGTGTTGGAGGGCGCCAGCCGGTACATTGGGATCCCCAGTTTTGACATCAGCGCCTTCGGGATGATGCTGAGGGAAGACCCCGGATCGATCTGAATCTGGCTCACCTTGACTGAACCGATGTACCCCGTGTAATACAGTGGTCGGTTATGTCGGTGGTGCTTGAGCAGCATGTCTTGTTGGGTGAAAGTTATGTTTGGAATAATTTCCTCCGCACAATGACAGTGCGCACAAGTAGTTGGAAGGTCTTCAGGCTGCTTGACCTGACTGAGAAAGGATTCAGCGTCCTTCAGAGCTTCGCAGAGAGCTTATCGGGAGTCTTTGGAAAGACGCAGGAGCTCAAACAAAGATAAGCGCGCAGGAGTACTGGCCAGTTGTGCCAGTATGTCAAAGTTGTGGGGCTTGGCTAGCCCCGAAGCATTCTCCTTCCGTAGAGGTCTGTCGAAACGAGCCTCCACCTGCTTCTGTTTATTGGCTGCTGAGGGTTTAGATGGGCCCTCCTCAGGGATTGTGCTAGGAGGCACCACCTCAGCGGCAGCTTCGTCGGGCTGAGCGTTCTGCTGTGCACGCGTCTGCACTGGAAGTGCCTCTTCCGTTGAAGAAGAGACCGTACGGCAAGACTTGATCTTCCTGCCTTTTGATTTGGAGGTAGAGCGTACCTCCGGTTGAGTTACTTCGGAGACGAGGTCGGGGTGAACCCAGAGGACCTCTCCTCGAGATGTGGTGAGTGGGATGAGTCCACTCACATTGTCACGGGTAGGTGGCAAGTTCACCACCTCCATTGTCGCCTTAGGGATAGGGACGACGCCATCTTGTGTGGTGGTCGGCGGCAAGTTGCCGAACTGAAGTGACACCACATTGGCTGACACCGTCTTCTCTTCGTAGTCGACGGAGATTACATCCGCATTGATCATACGCTGGATGTAATTCTTGAGGACGTAGCAGTCCTTGGTCGGGTGTCCGACAAACCGATGGTAGTGACAGTACCTCGGGTTGTCCACTTTCCCAACTTCATCGGGCCGCTTCGGGTCCGGGAGCTTGATCTTGTCACCCTGCTTCAGTATTTCGAAGAGTTGCAGGGTGTCTTCATCATTGAATGAATACACCTCCTTAGGTCTCGGTGCCAGTGGAGGCTTCTGAGTAGGCGCAGATGCGCCCTTCGAGGCATTAACAGTCAATGCCTGTTTCCCCTTTGCTTCTCGCCCGGAGTTGTTGGTTGCTGACCTTTTTCCCTTATCATCAAAGGCGGGAAAGCTGATACCCAGAAGACGTGCATTGGCCGCCTTCTTTTCTGCGGCTTCAGCTTCGATGATCAGGGAGCTCCAATCGGAAGGGAGAGTATAGTTGAGCCAGAGCTTCACTGCGGGCAGCATGTTCATGCTGCAAGAGGAGAGGAGCGCATATTCTGGCATGCCTGGAGGTAGCCTGAAGCAGGCTTGTCGGAAGCGTTCGATGAACACCCGAACCATTTCTTTCTCCTTCTGGCGTATCTCTATGAGAGATGCCATCGTCATGTCCTTCCCGCCGTCGTAGAAGCGATCGAGGAAGAGGCGCGTCAAGTCGTCGAAGGACGATATAGAATTGTCGGGAAGGCTGCAGTACCAGTCATACGCCACCCCTTTTAGGGCCCCAACAAAGATGCTGGTGAGGAGCGCGTCCTCCTTTGGAAGATGCCCCATTTGTGACTGGAAATATGTCAGGTATCGACGCGGAGAGTCCTTCCCATCGTATGGTGTGAGTGTTTGTGGTTTATATTTTGGAGGATAAACCACCTTGTTCCACTCAAGGGGATAAGGCTGGGGAATGCCCATCTTCTGGCGCTCCTCTTGCCTGTTTTTGGACTCGAAGTGCTCCCGCAGGTCCTTGATCATTTCGACCACATCCTCCATGGAGCTAGGAGTCGGGGAAGGTGGCACTATCTGGAGCGGAGCGTTTGAGGGTTCCGATGTCCGAGGTGCTTCTGTGTCGGAGGGTGCCCGTTGAAGGGGTACACTCGACTCCCCATTAACTCCTGGGTCGGGACCGGTTGAAGGTGTTCTGGTCAAGGCCGACCGAATATCAAACACTGCTTGAGTCAGTGCTTGCATAGAGGCAAAGAGGGTTTTGAGTCCTCCCTCTAATGAGTCTATGCGCTGAACAATGTCCTGCGGTGGCGCATCAGACTCGGCATCATCCCCAGCCATGTATACTATCCTGACACGGCCAAGAGTGGATGGATTGGTTGAGGCTTCGCTCTCGGCCTCACTTTCATGTGGGGAAGTCACCTCTCCTGGTGTTTCAGCTTGGCCACCCCCAGTCACATTCTGGAGGTCATTCTCGACGGGCGTATCTGCCAGGGCCTGATTGTCCTCGACTCCGTCTTGAAGGGCCTCTTCGTCTCTACCCCCAGCTGTGTCCTGAGGGACATCCTCGTTTTGAGGTGCTTCTGGGAGGCTGACTTCGCCTCGAGGATGAAGATCCACCGCAGCTGTGCTTTGGACATCTTCGTCTTCGGAAGGAAGCTCAACAAGGGTCTGACTACCCCCAGCTTCCTCCAAGAACTTCTTCTTTGACCGAGTGCCTTCGAACACCCCGGAGGTCGAGACTGCTGCCTTGGTTCTCCTTGATTGGCTTTTGGACGAGGAATTATCGATCGCCTTCCGGAGAGATGAGGAGTTGGAGACCACATTGCATGAAGCAACTCTTGGCTCCTCTTCTGTTGACACCTTCCCAAGGCGATGTCGGAGGGGTGTCGATGACTGCAGTCGCTGGAAGACTGACTGCCTTGGTGGTACTGCCGTCTTGCCACAGCAGTTGATAGTGACCACCGCACAAGTATGCCCCGTGAGAGGCTCATCGTGCTTGTTGGTCGACTCTCCTGACCGGCGCTTGTGAGTGATCACATTACGCAGGTCATTGGAGGAGAGTGCTACCTTCACACCCCTTTCAGGCGCATGGCAAGGCCAAACGCCGGGGCGGACAGGTGAGTGCTGCGCCACCTGATCGAATACCAAGCAGGCATCATGATCAGTAGTGGGGGAACAACAACATTTGAAGTGACTTGAACGGACCTCAAACGCACAACCAGAGGAGGCGCGGGAGTTCAAGACCACTGAATCTGCCGTACTCGACTTGGTTATGCACGCAGTGGATGCGCCCAAGTGAGATGAGGACTTTGAAGATCGACTCGTCTTTGGTGCCGAAGTACCTGAGTCGACCTTATACAGCTTGCCATCGGCAGCGCGCGTAATTGTGAGCACGTGCCTCTAGCCTGCTGCTGGCATAGCACGCTTGTGGCGCATGGCCCGTGCCGCCTTGGATTTCTTTATACTAGCCCGCTAGGGCGCATAGTACTCAGCATCCAAATTCTTCTCACCATTACAGCGAGTGAGTCTGTCAAAGACAGAGACTTTTTGTGGCGCATCAGAGGTGATGTGCGGGGCTTTGGCTGCGCCCCTGCTCCGTCGACACATCTTCCTCGCCTGAGAGGAAGATGGATGGGGAACGTGGTCAGCCGCACGTTTCCCCGAGAGATGCATTGCATCAGCGGGCGCACCTTGGTTGCTGAGAACGTCAGCAGGAAGGGAGGACTGGATTGGCACATCCCCTTCAGTGGTGGTGCCCGAGGCGTCGACTTTGCGCACCCAGACACGGCGGGTCTTCTTCGGCCTCGGCAGCTGCTTCGAAGGACTCGCGCTTCCTTCAGAAATGAACTCCTCGTACGCCTGTTGATTGAGGCGCACGACCAGCGTCTTGTGGGAGGAGCCCACCTTCACGTCGTCGGCCTGTGACACAACTTTCTCGTAAGAGGAGAAAGAAGTCCCCAGGAGTCGCCAGCTTGTTTGCCATAAAAATTGTTTGATTGCAAATCTTAATACAAACAGAACAGTGTTACAATATAGGACTTAGATGTAGTCCTAGGAGTACACTTTTGTTTAATCTGGGTCCTAAGTGCCAATGGAGCGAATGGTAATGCGTTGACTCCGTTGACGGGCTGACGACGGTTATCGGTTCTCTGAAGGTATAGATTGCTCTGGGTGCTGGAGATGGCTGAGAGGAGGAAGACGTTGAGTGTCTGTATCTGCCTCTCTGATGATCTCTGTCTGGTTTGTTCGTATGTATGTCTCTGTGTGTGTATCTGTAAGGAGGGGATGATTCCTCCATTTATAGCTGGGCAGGTTGGCTGCTCATGTGTGCATATGTAGGATGCGCCGGTGCGTGGGGACGCCACGTGGAGATTGCTGATGGAGGCGCATGGATGATGTGCCCTACTCGCGGAGTTGAATTCTTCATACTGCTGTTGTGAGTCGGCACGTAGCAGAGGAGAAGATCTTTCTGTTGCTGAGATCTTGGATGAGTTGAGTCAAAGGACACGTGTCGTCGACCCATGTTTCGAAGATCTCTGATTTGGTGGGGGGATGATTTGGTGGGATGCACCTTGAATTGGGCGTATGATGAGATTTTGGGTCGTGACCTTTAGGAGTCACGAGCCGTTCTGGGCGCATAGCTTTTGAGGCGCATACGAGCGACTTTCCTTCGGCCTTTCGGGATCAGAGATCAGTCTGGGGCGCATGGCTTTTGAGGCGCATGCAAAGCTTCAACTGGAGACTCTTCTTCTGTCTTTAGGGATCAGTGAAGGGTCTGAGGCGCATGGCTTTTGAGGCGCATGCAGGTTTGGGCACATGGCCGCGGAGGCACATACGGGTGGTCGAGTGGCCACGTGGCAGTAGCCGTCGGGATAGAGTCATGATGATGCTGACATTGTGGACGCTTCGTTTTCTGCAAAAGCTGTCAGCCGTTCAGACTTGGAAAGGCGTGCTGCTAACTCTGTCAGTTCAGCATTTAATGTTGGTGACATTCGATGGACAGCTGAGTGGGCGCGTCGGTTGACGTTCCACTAGGCGTATAGGGACGTATGGGGGCGCATCCCCTTTGATGCACTTGGTACAGGGCGCATCTGTTTGAGAGGTGTGATGCGCTGACCAGCCGGCGCATCCGACACGTCTTTGATGATGCGGTTGTTTCGCTTCTCGAGTGCTTTTAATAGCCGCTTGGCTGAAGTCGAGGCGTCTGGTTCATCCATTTAATGTGAGTTCATTGCACGGAATTCGGAGAGCCATCCACTTGGCGCATGGGTTTGATCTGCCCGGCCTATAAATAGTGGCATGGAGAGAAGGTTGGCCTCTCATTCCCTCACGTCTTTCCAATATGAACTCAGGTTCTCGGGTGCATTCTGTTGACGAAGTGCTCCCGAGGGTGAAGATGAGACGCCATGTTGTCATTGATGCTCTTGAAGGTGACTGTTACATCCAAAAGACGGAGTCGAGGGCTTCTGAGGCAGGCGGAAGGTGCCTGTTGCATCCAAAGATGGGGATGCTCGGGCCTTGTCTCCGTTGTTCCGGAAGAGCCGTAGATCGGAATGGCGGTGCTAGGTTCTCTCTTCCTTCAAAGTGGGTGTCGTCCACTCTGATTGTGTTGAAAGCTGCCTTTCGCCGTGATTTCGATCACGGTCTTCCTTGGCCTTTGGAGGCTCTTTCGAAGCCTCCCCTGGCCACAGATTTGCGGTGCTCTTCTCTTCCTTGGTTCCAGCCAGAGGGTTAAATACTTTGTGTATCGAAGCATTTATCAGGTGAGCCTGGCTGGAAGAGCGGCACACTCCTGCTCGGCCAGGTGAGCCTGGTTGGAAGAGTGGCACATAACTGGGCTGCTGAAGGGATGCACATAACTGAGCTGGATGCACATAACTGAGCTGCTGAAGAGATGGCGGGATGCGCCTGGATGGAGGCGCATAGTATCTGCTGCGCCTCACTGGTGGCACATGGTGACTGCTGCGCCTATCTGGAGACGCATGGTGGCCGCTGCGCCTATCTGAAGGTGCATGGTGGCCGCTGGCTGTAGACTTAGGATCTTTCTTTTGTAGAAATTCTCCTTTGTACAACCTTTTCTAGACATGTAATAGACTTTTATATATAATGAAAAGTCCTTCTTCAAATGTCTATACTTATTGACTTTGCTGTGAAGTGTTCTGTGCGAGTTCTGGCGCATGTAGTGTCTGGCGCATGGTCTTTCTGGTTGTGAAATTCCATGCTTCTACAGTCCGGTGCCCCACACAACAAGCATAATCCCAGCGTCTTGCGACACTCTGACACAACGTGTCCAGGCTTCCCACAATAAGAACAGCCCACGGCGGAAGGCTGCGCTTGCTTATGTTTCTGCGGAGGGTACGTCGGGGTCGAGTACTGGACCGACGTAACTGAGGTTGCTCGCCTCGGAGCTCCAATAGTCAAAGCCCTAGCTGCCGGGGCTGGTGCTGAAGACTGATTCATTTGACTGTGGGACCGCTTCCGTCCTCCGGTCCTATCCACAATTCTCTGGGAGGTATACTCGTGCCTCCTAGCTGCTCTCAATACTGCATCAAACGTCTGGTGTTCAAACTGTTCTACTGCCAACAAAATCTCCAAGTGGAGCCCCTGCTGGAACCGCTGGGCCCTATCAAACTCGGTCGCCACCAAGGTGGGAGCAAACCGACTAAGTCTGGAAAACTCGACCGCATATCCGTCGACCGTCCTGCCTCCTTGCTTCAGGTTGCTAAACTTGGTCTGCAAGTCATATCGAGCCTCCTTGCTTCAGGTTGCTAAACATGGCCCACCAGTTGCGGGCTAGATCTAATAACTGCAGGCGCACCACCGCCACCTTTTCGTCTTCTGGAGTCTTCGCGGCCTCTAGAATAACTTCTGTATCTTGGAGCCAAGCATCTGCGGTAATGGCATCCTCGGTGCCGTCGAAGAATGGAGGGTTCAGGCGCTTGAAACTATTGGCTGCACTGTTTCCCGGATGACCGCCTCTGTTCAGAGCATCTTGTACTGCCTGGTGCAATGCATCACCTCGACGATATTGAGAAGCTAACAATGATCTGATGAGACCTTCCAAAGTGCCATCATCAGGCTCCACTGGCTGGACTGGGGGCACTGGTTCTCCAGAAGGCATAGCTCGAGAGGCGACTTCTGAGGACTGATCTTGATCTTCTTGCTGTTGCTGGGCTGCTGGCTGAGCTCCTTCCGGCTGATCAACAGGAATGATGCCACTGAAGCAATGACATCAGGGATATTAAGGAAGGACCAGGATAGAACAATGATGCAAGCATATTATCAAGTCAGGGATCCAAGGAGATAAGAAGATACGAGTGGAGATCAAAGACGAGTACAGATTGAGACATCTATCTGGTAAACCCTCACATTTCTTGATTGACAAGACCTGTATGGGCCACCACTTAAACCATGTCACGCCCCAGAACCAGAATACTGGAGCGCGGGGGCAGACATAGCCAGCTACGTATAATGAAATGGAATCCATCTCACCATACGGTCACGGCTGTCTAGAAATGTGAGGGTTTATCTACAAGCCATCAGTCTCTTAGGGTCATAAATTATCCTATTGTCTCAATCTCAACCAACTAATAATAATCACAAGATATCAGATCACCAAATATACAATTGTAAGGCGTCCCAAACATTATATATCCAGATGATCATGAAGCTAGTCGTACAAAATGTAAGGACTAGCAAGAGTTAAGTCATACATGATCAACCTCGAGTTGCCAATCATGATTACAGCCCGTAGGCAGACAGTAAATAAAGTTGCAAACGAGCTAACACTTGCTCGGCGGCTAAACGCCTCAAAAGAATAATTTTTACAATAAAGTGGGAGAGCCAAAAATAACCCACTCGTTGCCCTAGTTACGTCTGGTGGTCACCATCGGGCTAGAAGACAGGTAGATCCTCTGGAGCTGCTCTGGTATCTGGCCATACAAAACCAGCTGGGTCAGACCCCAGAAAGAGCAAGTACCACAAAGGAGGCCACGAAATAAGAACAAAAGCCAGCAAATTAGCCCAATAATATAATTACATAATAAGAGACAGTAATTTAAGGAAAACATGATAGGTGAATATAAAAGACAATCTTGTACAGATTCGATAAAGGACAGAGCATATAGAAGAGCATGACAGGGTGATATACGATGAGATAACCATGGGACTATTCAGATAGCTAGGTTACAACCCGTAAACCAAACAAGGATCGGGGTTGTAACCCTTCGTCTGAACGGAACTTGGTTCCTCTCACCATTTATCGGCAAGATAAATATGAGAAATCAGGTCAAGTAACAAATCTGGAGTGACAATCATTATAGTGACAATCTGGAGTGACAATCCTTCAATCATTCTGGTACAATATTACAATCAATCAATTCTAGACAATACTATACTGGACTAGACTCCATCCAAGCAATCACGGCCAATCATTACCTACGGCTTTCTACATTAACTAACTAGGGTTATCACAATCCTAGTTACTAGCAAGATGTAATGAGATGTTCCTCAGCCACAAGCCCTGCAGCTAATCCAGGTTATCCAGGCGATTTGGATTCATTAAGCAGTTATCAATAATTATGTGCCCCACACGACGGTGGGCTGGAAATGTGCCCTACTCGACGGCAGGCTACAAGTCCAAACGATTGCGGCCGGGATAACGGGATTGCCTGTAACTGGGGAAATCTCTCATGACTACTAAATTATTCTAGTTATTAGCCGTAATAAATTTTAGTGAGGACCCCTGACCGTGGTACTCAGGGGTCCCTGTCCTAGACATGATACAAGACAAGACTGGATTATTTGTATAAGCACAATCGCCTACGGTGTCAGGGTTAATCAATACAATTCATGTCATGTCAGGTAGCCGTCGCAACAGCTATTCAAGATATATCAGGTCAGGTAATCATATCAAGTGTACTAGTCAGGAGTGTGCCATGACGGGCCACTATCAGGTCATGCTCAATTATCACGCACGCAAGGGGTCAAGGGGCAGCATACGTACAAAAGCACGCACGCAAGACTAGCTCAAGTCTGCGTACCAAGGCACGCAGGCTCACTCAAGGCAGCGTACGTGAAAAGTCACGCAGGCTCGCTCAAGGCAGCGTACGTGAAAAGTCACGCAGGCTCACTCAAGGCAGCGTACGTGAAAAGTCACGCAGGCTCACTCAAGGCAGCATACGTGAAAAGTCACGCAGGCTCGCTCAAGGCAGCGTACGTGAAAAGTCACGCAGGCTCACTCAAGGCAGCGTACGTGAAAAGTCACGCAGGCTCAAGGGGAGACACGCTTCCAACAGGAAGCGTACTCAAGGCTGCGTACGCAGCGCTAAAGAGCGTGCGTAGCTCAGGGTGCGTAAGCTAAACAGCTCTGCACACTGCTCACTGTCTTCTCCAAACAGCAAGAACACCATAGCAGAACCAAGCTTCAAAAGTTCATAACTTGGTCATCCGAACTCCAAATCCGAATTTCCAAAGCTTCAACTTGGGTGAAACTGAATGTTCTCCCACATGGAAGCATCAAAACCCATGATAATCCAACCAAAGTAGATCAAACCATGCAAAATCCAAAAATAACTAAACCTAGATCTAGAACAAAGGAAGCTCCAAATCATGAAATAGCAAGTTCTAATGTTGATCCCCATGTCCTAATCTAGCTAATGAACCATGAAAATAGTGTTCTCGTGAAGTGGCAAGGTGCACTTGCCTAGGGTTAGGAGAGTTGTGGAGGAAGGAGAAGAAGAAGAAGGAAATTATTGGTAGAAATTATGAGGAGAGAGAGTGGTAGGTGGGGGTTATAAAGAGGGTGAGTTGTGGTGGGTTGAGGGGTAGCATAGGTTAAGGTGATCCAAAACCTATAAACCAAACCAAACCGAACCAACCCAATAAAACCGAGCCGTACCAATTAAAATCGAGCCATGCCAAAACCCAAAATACGAGATATACCGAAATCCCACAAGTTGAGAAAAATAAAAAAATAAAAAATACATGCCGAAATCTAAATACGTGTAAAAAAAATACGAAATACGAAAAATACGGGAAATACGGAAAATGAGGGTGACACTTTCCAAGCACTATGTTGCTCCAGTGCAATCCACTGGGGGTAGTCTGTTGACTATTCCTCCTCCTCCTTAGAACAAAGGAAAAGGCCCGTTGGTCTTTTCTCAAACTTCCTCGTCCCACGACTTGGAAGACAACAGAGGAAAACGCTCTTTAGCTAACCCTTCTTCACAATACAAAGGAAAAGGCCCTTTGATCTTTTCTCAGTCTTCCTTAGTTTTTACCGTAGAAGATCAATCTGAATGTGCCTCGGCACCAGTCAGTACAAGGACTCTCTCAAACAAGAGTTCTTTCCTCCTTGCCAAAGGGAAGTACACTGATCAAAGAGGTATTCTGCCTACTCCGGTAGCAGAATTCCAAGATCTCCCAACTCTCAAGATATCCCGCTCAAAACAGGGAAAATTGCTGGTGTCTCAGACAGAAACCCCTGGGGTAAATTTGCTGATCTAAGAACTTATCTCAATAGACCAACTTCGGCGAAACGCAAACAGCCAATGCCTAAGACCAACCAGCATCAGAGGCAAACTTCCAGGATCAAAAATCTTGACACCTATTCTAATGAAAAGAGTACTTCCCTGTACACTCATGGGACAAAATATTTGAAGAATCGGAACCATGTTCCGAATGTGGTCAAATAACATATCCCTCGAATTTCTTCTCGTTCCGTCATTGTTCTTGATCTCCGAGAACACCTCAAACAAAAATGGGACAACATCTCAACATCTCCAGTGCAACCACTTGGACACTATTGTAATCACAAGGTTGTCATCAAGTGCTGTTGTCAGACAACAAAACGATCTGTCTTCGATCGTTTGAATTTTGCAACATCTGAACCTATGTCAGAAGATGAAGACGAAGTGTTGTACGCTTCCGTTAATATGACCTCTCTAGACACTGGGGGTAGGAAGTGCTCCAAGTATGGCAAACCTCGCAAGCCCAGCCAGCGGTATTTAGATCTACTCCAAGAATCGTCTGAAGGAGTATTTCGACATACCAGATCCCGAAGCCGAGACACAATCGGTCAAAGGAATCTTCAAGATCCTTCCGGTCATCTCCCTCTTTCTCACTCAGGAGATGATTCTTTCTCTGACTATGATGCATACAGCGAAAGTTCTGAACAGACAGTGTCCTCCACTGTACCTAGAGAAGTGACAGCTTATGTTGTCACTGAAGACCCAGATGCTTCTAGTTCATCTAGTCAAGAACAACGAATAGCTGCGCTAGAAGACAAGTTGAAGACCATGGCTGAAATGGTTGCAAGTATGCATTCTATCATCGTGGCCCAACATATAGTACCACCAACTGTACCTGCTATAAATCCTGAGATCATAGCATCGTCGGTGCCTGTCAATGTAGGGCTGGGGGTAGTGTCTCCTCAAGTACCTCCTATACAGATTCAACCTACACCTAGTCAGTCAGGTGCTGGGGGTAGTGCTTACCACGCTGTTCCTCCCCCTAACACTCTGATTCAGCCTGCTCCTTCTACATCATTGGAGGATGCTAATGAAGCTGTCAAACTCCTGGACACTCAATTCGAGGCCTTCAAAGAGAAGGACAACTTACAGAAATTGGGGATAAAACAACCCTATCCAGTTGAATGAAAGGAAGTCCTATTTTCTCCTAAGTACAAGATTCCAACAATCTCCCTGTTTAATGGCAGCACTTCTCCCAGTCAGTTCATTAACCACTTTGAGGTAATGACTGTCCAACTTCAGCCAAATGACGCTCTTCTTACCAGGGTATTCGTCGGCTGTTTAGCCGGTGTGGCATACGATTGGTACAGAAGCTTGCCCGATGGCTGTATCACTTCTTTCCCAGGTCTAAAACAGATCTTCTTGGAACGATTCTATGAGGGGATCAACGATATGACCATGTCAGCCCTTAATAAAATCAAACAAAGACATAATGAAACTGCTAAAAGTTTTATTGAAAGGTTCCGCCGAGAAGCTTTAAAAATGCCTCCTGGAACTTCGGCTGCTGTCACTATTGATACCTGCAAGGCAAATCTTTTGTCTATCGTTAGCATGTGGACGGGATCAACTCAGTTCTAAGGCTGGCCATCCTTTATTGTCAACGCTAAAGCAGCTGAAGTTAGTGCTGACAAATTCAAGCAGTTGGGGGTGCACATGTCTAACCCCGACCGGAATAAACATCAGACATCGGGTGGTGGTAATCGCCAGAACAACCGCAAGGGAAAAGAGACTTTGAATATCAATCTGAAGAACAAAGAATCTCTGGCGGTCAACGTAGCTCCACCTACGTCTACTTCTACTCCTTCTGCACCTCCACCAAGGGAACCTCGTCCGAAAGTAGAGTACTCCTTTGACGAGAATGACACCGTGAGCATCTTTGATTGCTTGATCAAAAGCAACAAGCTCCAACTTCCAGACCCGAAGAAGCCTGATGAGGTTGGTAAGACTGATCATCCTAAATATTGTGTCTATCACAGATTCATTGGACATCCCACTCGAGCATGTTATGTGCTCAAAGGCAAGATTCAAGAGCTAGTCAACGCTGGTGTTGTCACTCTGCAGCAAGACGAGAAGACGGTTACTGCGAATATGGTCTCAGTTCAGTTTGGTAACTTTCCTCTGCAGATGGTACAGCATGGTGTCATCCCTATCCCTAAAGCTACTCTTGAGATCGAGAATCTCCCTCCTCCACAAAGTGAAGGTCTTGTCCCCTTGTCTCTTGAAAATGGTAAGATTATGTGGATTCACCCTGATCTTACTTCGGAGTTCGAAGTTCCCTCTTCCTCCAAGAAGAAAGAACGCTCCAAGGGCAAAACAAAGATCTGCAATATGGTGTCTTTTGACCCTATAGTTGAAGAGAAAATTCTATTGGGCACCAGATCAGGAAAAGCCTATCTACGGGAACTTCCCGAGACTCAAGAAAATTATGCTTCTTCTTCTGAGTCTGCTCTAGTACAACCTGCTTCTGCTGACGGCATCCCTGCTGTGTCCTCACCGGTTATAGAACCCACTCCCCCTAAACCGACAGTAGCCGACAAAGGCAAATAACAAGTCCGCTTCGACAAACCTTTGAAGAAGTCATCTCCTTCTGGACTTGAGAAACCATAAAACTTTGATATCTTGGCCCAACTAGCCAATACACCGGCCAGGCTGTCAATCTTCGAGCTCTTGCGCCTCTCCAAAGAGACTCGAGAAACTCTAAGTGAAGCTCTCATGCAGGCAGAAACCTGACTAGCCCTTCTGAAGAAGCCGAAAGCAGAGCCAGTCTCTTGCCTCCATTGTCATAGTGTGTTGGAGTTAATTCCAAATATTACCTTCATACAGGATGATATGCTGATGGAAGACAATAGGCATGATCGTCCTCTATACTATACAGGATATGTCGACTCGATGAAAGTCGATCGTATTCTGATAGATCCTGGGTCTGCCCTCAGCATCATGCCGAAGACAATGTTAGATGCACTGAAGATCCCAGTACATAGTCTTTCCAGTACAATCACCACCATCCTGGGGTTCAACCAAGGAAGAAGTGAGCCTCTGGGCAAGATTTGCCTAAAACTCCAAATAGGCAATCTTCGCACAAAGGTGACCTTCTATATCATTGACAACCATGGTTGTTCTTACAATGCTCTGTTGGGAAGACCATTCCAGCATGAACATAATATTGTTTCTTCGACTCTCCATCAATGTTTCAAATATGACGATGACAATGGAGAGGTTCAAAAGGAGGTTGCTGATCTCTATCCTTTTAAAGGTGTCGAAGCATACTGCAATGATGCTCGTATGTACAAGGATGAGTTCATAAAAGTAGTACTGTCTCTGGACACTGAAGAAGAACAAGAAGCAGTGCCTAATGACACCCTCATCATACCTGTCAAAGGGCGTGTTTCTCGTCCTCAATCCTCCAAACCACTGCCTATTCACTTGCCAGTCCAGAAGCAACCAACCGATGTTGGTCAGGATCAAAGGGAGCTCACATCTTCTGAGCCACTTGTTATTGACCTACGTCGTAACAAGGATAAAAGGGAGCTCACCTCCTCTGAGCCACTTGTTATCGACCTCCGCCGTAACATGTCCAATCCTCCTCCACGTTCTTTTTCTCTCCCTCTTGTAATCAATCTGACCAAGCCTACTAAGGCTAAAGGTCATGTTATAAATACAGATGTACAAATCAATGAAAAAGCATCTCCTTTCCAGTATACTGATGTCATTTATCATGTTAAATGCTATTTGGATATGTTAGATAGCTTTCAGTCGTTTACAATGGGAGTTGTACAATCTCTTCAAACAGAAGTCTTACTCAAACACCCAGATGATTCATACTTTGTTGTCCCTTCTCGAAAGAGAGGCGAGAGTCCGATACTTCTTAGTAAAGGACCAGAACAAAAATTCAGTTATACGGATGATAGCAAAAGTAACGATATGGGGCATCTTCAACTGCGTCGTTACAGTCAACAATCAAAAGACATCATCCAAAAGATGGGTTATGAATTCAAGAATAGCCTCAACTACGGTAAGAGTAGAAGAACTCCTATCCGTATGGCTGTTCCAGAAGGAAAATCAGAGATGTATTACAGCAGGACCAAAAGAGGTCTCGGATATGCTTCACCTCCGGTGTTATCCCCAGCAGTTTCCAAGTCCGATAGTGAAGAGCGCTCTAACTCTTCTGATTCCAGATCATGGGATTCTGACACCAGCATCGGTCAAGTTCATCGATTGATCGTATCGTCTAACATGGTCTCCGTTGAACTTTCAGAAGGCTATGACGAGGATATTAAAGAAAATCCCGAAACAGATCCTTGGGCTCAACGAATGGATACCCAATGGGAACTCCGATTCGAACAACGAGAACCTCCTACTGTAGATCAATTGGTTCAAATTGATGTAGAAAAAAATGGATCCCCTTGTCCAATATTCATCAGTAAGAACCTTTCAGAGGCAGATAAGCAAGAATTAATTCTTCTTATTCAAGAATACATTGATGTCTTTGCCTGGAGCTATAAAGATATGCCAGGTCTAGATCCCAAAGTTGCTACTCACAAATTGAATATCCTGCCTAATGCAAAACCAGTCAAATAGCAACAACGGCACTTCAAGCCAGAAATAATGGACGCAATCGACGATGAAGTCAAGAAGCTCATCGCTTGTGGCTTTATCCGAGAAGAACAACATCCAGATTGGGTAGCCAATGTCGTTCCAGTCCTAAGGAAAATCGACAAAGTTCGAGTTTGCATCGACTTTCAGGATCTTAATGAAGCATGTCCAAAAGATGAATTTCCTCTCCCTATTACGGACGTCATGATTGACAACACCTGTGGGTTCGAAAGAATATCTTTCATGGACGGATTCTCTGGATACAATCAGATTCGAATGAATCCTGAAGATAAAAAACATATATACTTCTTTCCGCACTCCTCGTGGAGTCTATTGCTATACCGTAATGCCATTTGGTCTCAAGAATGCTGGTGCAACTTACCAACGAGCCATGAGTACCATCTTTTGAGATCATCTTTGCAAGACTGTCGAATGCTACATTGACGATATTACTGTCAAAAGTCGTCTAAAGGAAGATCACATTCAAGACTTGAGAACTATCTTCAATCTGATGCGCCAACATCAACTCAAAATTAATCCCATCAAGTCATTCTTGGGTGTCTCTAGTGGCAAATTTCTCGGCTTCGTCATTACCTCTAAGGGTATACACGTGGATCCTGAGAAGATCAAAGCCATTCAAGAGATGCGTCCTCCACGCAACCTAAAAGAGCTACGATGATTCCAAGGTCGACTTGCGTACATCAGGAGATTCATTTCGAATCTGTCTGGACGCTGCAGACCATTTACTCAACTAATAAAGAAGGGTGTATCTTTTATTTGGACCGAAGAATGTCAACGAACATTTGACGACATAAAGCGATATCTCATGAACCCGCCAGTCTTAGTGCCACAAATCTCTGGCATACCATTCTTAATGTACGTCCGTGCTATGGATCATTCATTGGGTGCTTTACTTGCCCAAAAGAACAAAGAAGGTCATGAACAGGCCATCTATTATCTCAGTCGTACTATGATTGGTGCTGAACATCGTTATAGTCCGGTCGAAAAAGAATACCTAGCTCTTATGTTTGCTGTTCAAAAGACGAGGCATTACATCATTGGCCAAACTATTCATGTCATATCCCGAGTTAATCCTCTTCGGGTACTGATGAAGAAGCCTAGCACACTCAATTCTCGGCTGGCTACATGGGCCATTCTGCTAGCCCAATATGACATGGTATATGTTCCACAAAAGTCTATTAAAGGTCAAGCCCTGGCGAATTTCTTAGCAGCTTATCCTGTACCAGAGACATCCAAACTCTATGATGAAATTCCAGACGAGACATTGGAATCAAATATGATCTCCGAAGAATTTCCTACTTGGCGTCTATTCTTTGACGGTGCATTCAGGATTGGACCCAATGGTGCCATTGTCGCAGGAGTTAGAATTGTCCTTATTTCTCCAGACGGGTCAACTATTCAAAGAGCCTACTCCCTAGATGAACCTTGCTCCAACAATGTAGCAGAATACAATGCTCTACTCATTGGTCTTCAGTTAGCTAAACAACTGGATGTTGAATATCTTGAAGTTTATGGCGACTCCAAGCTGGTTGTTAACCAAGTTAGAGGAACCTATGAAGTTCGCCATCACGATCTAGTGCCTTACTATGAAGCGACAATCAACATAGCTACATCATTTAAAGCCTTCTTCATCGAATATGTCCGACGAGCTTGCAACACTGAAGCAGATGCTTTAGCTAATCTTGCAGCAGTCTTAGCCATCCCTATCAAAAGACAGCAGGTGGTGGTTGTCTCTAATCGGGAATTGTTCTGCATCGAAAACAATCGTAATATTGAGTTCAGTAATCTTGCTGAAGCTAATGTTATCAGTGAAGATTGGAGAATTCCCTTCATCACTTCGTAGTTCATGATATACTTCTGAAGATCCCAAGGAAGCTACGAGTATTCGTCGGTGGTCTCTACGATTCTACTATAATCAGACCACCAAAACTCTTTACCGGCGGACTTATGATGGCCTACTCTTGCGCTGTCTTGCTGGTGATGAAGCGAAGCAAGTATTGCGTGAAGCTCACGACGGTGTCTGCGGAGCACATCAACCCGGTCCTAAGCTACAGGATCGTATCCGACGCATGGGTTACTACTGGCCCTCTATGGTATCTGATGCCATCGAATATGCAAGAAAATGTCGAGCTTGTCAAATCCATGCAGATTTCATCCATCAACCGTCGGAATTCCTTCATCCGACTGCTGCTTCCTGGCCTTTTGAAGCTTGGAGCATGGATGTCATAGGTCTCATCAATCCTCCTTCTTCTAAAGGACATCGGTTCATACTGGCAATAACCGACTACTTCTCCAAATGGGCCGAAGCTATACCCTTGGCTGAAGTCAAGACAAGCAATGTCATCAACTTCGTCAAACACCATGTTATCTATAGATTTAGTACCTCGACGAATCATCCACGATAATGACCACAGTTCATCAGTCAAAAGTTCACAAGGTTCTGTGACGATCACCGGATTGACAATGTCGCTTCAACAGCTTACAATCCTGCTGCTAATGGCTTGGCTGAAGCTTTCAACAAGACTATCATCATGCTCCTCAAAAAGTTTGTGTCTACTAACAAACAAAACTGGAGTGAAAAGCTTGGAGAATGTCTATGGGCCTACCGTACTACGGTCCGCAACCCTACAGGCTGTACACCCTTCTCTTTGGTGTACGGCTGTGAAGCAGTTCTACCCCTGGAACTTCAAATTCCGTCTTTAAGGATTGCCATCGCCAATGAGCTCACTACAAAGAACAACGACCTTCTTCGACTCCAAGAATTAGAAGCACTTGACGAGAAGCGGCTATTGGCTTAACAGCATATTGAGCTATACCAATCCCGCATCTCAAAGACCTTCAATCGCAAAGTTAAGGTCAGAGCCTTTCAGAAAGGAGAGCTCGTTCTAACCGTCAGAAGTCTTGACTATGACTCATATGAGCAAGGGCAAGTTCGATGCGAAGTAGGAAGGGCCTTATATCGTGAGCAAAGTCTTCTCAAATGGAGCCTATCAACTCACAGAACTGGATGGTCGAGTTGCAATGATGCCCATCAATGGCAAGTTCCTCAAAAAGTATTATATTAAATGTAAAAGACATCGCTTGTAATCATCAGACAAGTTCATAAATAAAATTTGATTTTATTTCATCATGAATGATAGTACATAATATCAAGGAAGGTTACTATCATCCTTCTCAAAATTGGGACGAGGACCACTACCGTCCTTCTCAAAAACATAATCGGCAAAAGAGCTGAGAACATCCTTGCTCGAACCCACCAGGAACTTGCAAGCAGCCATCCTCATGGCCTCTTCTTCTTCAGTCTTCTCTGGTTCAAGAAGGAAGTCCAAGATGTCCCTTGGCGGCTTGGGTGCAGATGAACCTTCGTCTGCCTCTGTCTGCTTTGGCTGGGCCGACTCGATTGGACGTTTTTCAGTAACCGCTTCAACCTTTGGGGCGATCTCAGCCTTCTTGGATGCATCTCTAGACGACATCTTTATATTGAAAAGTGAAAGTGATCATTCCTTCTGATTTTCTGTCCTATTTATAGACAGAGATTCATAAGACAATGAAGCGACACATTCATCCGACGGTTCACCCGTTCATCCATTCATCTGACGGTTCACTCGTTCATACATTCATCTGACGGTTCGCCCGTTCATTACATTCATCTGACGGTTCGCCCGTTTATTCCATTCATCTGACGGTTCGCCCGTTCACTACATTTATTTGACGGTTCGCTCGTTTATCACATTCATCCGACGGTCACCCGTTCATTACATACATCCGACGGTTCGCCTGTTCATTACATTCGCTTGACGGTTCGTCCGTTCATTCCATTCAGTTGACGGTTCATCCGTTCATTCTATTCATTCGACGGTCCATCCGTTCATCCTGACGATTTATTTCGTTCACATATTTGATGATTCATCTATTTCGTTCATATCAGCAACTTGTCATGTATTCGTTATCTTTGATTAAGTTGTCTACTGAAATAATGATATTCAACAAATTATATTTTGCCATGTCCACATTACCTCTGAGTAGATATAATGAATATAATTATTTTCTAAAATCAAGAAATATATGTCTTGTACCTCTGAATATATTTTCTATCGCTATTATTTATATCTGAATAAGATATGCTAATAATAGAGCCACAAAAAAATATCTTTTTATTGATCAAAATTAAAAGACAATACAAAATTACATGTCACAAAAATTGAAGATACAAAAAGTCTCCGCTGGCGGGGTCATCAAGCTAGTCATCTGCTGCTTTAAAGTTTGTAGTCGCTCCTCACGATAGTCCATCACTCGCCTCCTAGCTTCCTCCATTCCAGACTTATCATCGAAAGTCGGCATGGTTACTAGTCTGCGAGAGATTTTAGCTTGATGAGTTGTGACATATCTCTTTCCTGGGTCAGGGCGTCCAGTTGCTGAATTGTAGCTTGATGTTGTGTGGCCTCATCTTCTAGAGCAAGCTTAACAAGTCTCAACTCTTCTTGAAGACGGGCAGATTCTGCTTTTAGTTCAGCAACTTTCTTCTCCTTCTCCGGCAGCAGATGCTATGATCTCTATTTGAGAGTTATATTCTGAAGACTTAGCAGTGAAAGTGTCCAAGATAATCTGGAGATCAACCTTCGCAACTGCAACCTCTTGTGACATCCTCTCAAACTCGTCCTGTACCAAGGTCTCTACCTCCCCTCGATTCAGATCTTTATAGATCTTAACCGATTCCTCTAGCTCATCCAAGATATGTTCAAGATAAGCAGCTTGTGCTTCATCACCTTGACTCCGGATGGCAGCTATCAGGTAAGAGGTGGGACCTCTAACAGTTATAAAACCAACCTCTTCTTTATCTATTACCCTCTCTACTAAGGGTCCTAGAGAATTAAAGAAAAGGTTGGTGAAGGAACCGATGATGAATCTGTTAGTGGCAATGGTACTGGAAGTAGCAGCTACTCCCATAGACGTCGAAGCAGCAGTAGGTGCCTGTGTAGATGGACGTTTAGCTTCTTGTATGTGGGTGGAGGTCTCTCTAGATAATAGCCATGGTAGAGCTAGTCACCCCTCCCAGGTGTTCCTCTGTAAAATCAAACAAACACCATCAGTCGGCTGTCATTAGCAACTATCGAGAAGGATCAAAAGTAAGGGCAATCTTACCATTGCTAGGTCCAGGGACAAGTTTGTCCTCTGCTGACACAAGTTGCAACCTCACAGAAGTAGCCTCAGACATTACCGCCTGGCTACTACCTGCTTCGGAGCCGCTCAAAAAATGTCTGCTACCGCTGGCTATCTCCTTTATTGGCACTATGTCAGTGCATGTTGGAGGAATTGGAGAAGATTCAACTTCTGCATCGATAAATTTTTAGATGTCAGCTATTTAATCTATGAAAAGAAGATTGATAATATCATTCAATACCTTTGGGATCAGCAGTAGTAATTTCCTCAGCTGCTACTTCTCCACCCACATTCTTTTCTGGAGATACATGCACATCAACATCCTCTTCTGGATTCAATATGTCATCAACAGCTTCTGGGGATATATGGACATCAGTGTCCTCCTCTGGATTCAGTGTATCATCAACACCCTCTGCTGATGAAACTTCATCACTTGTGCTCTCCTCTCGAGCTCCACTATCAGTTGTTGCGATCGGGTCCACATCATCATGGAGGTCGAAGTCGCAGTCGTTCAGAGCATCGATCATTAATCGATCCTCTTCATCACGAAGTGTTCTCGGTGTAGCCGGAAGCTGGATAGTCTCCACTGTAAGTGTAGGAGATCGCACCACTTCATCTTCTTTCTCCACGGCTTCCTCTATGGTCTATAGCCTTATCCTTCCTTTCTGGGCTGAAAGCTTCAGGTTCAGGGGCGGGTGTAGGAGATGACATTGTGATTCCAGCCGCAGCACTAGCCACGACCGATGACATAGGTCTTGGAGTGACTACCTTCTTTCTCCTGAAGACTATTTTCTTTCTGTAGAGGTCTCTCTAACTCTCTACATCTATAACATTGTCTTGTCTTTGGATAGAGGTCGGGGTCGCCGCTTCTTCTCTTTGAGTTGACTAGGCCTGCTGCCGAGATTGTGATCGGGTCGTGACCCTTTCTGATGATTCCAAGACGAGCTTCTTCTTCGCAACCAGAGAAGAAGGTTCCTCTATTCTTCTCTTCCTCTCCTTGGCTGAAGATCTGACAACTTTTAAGGAAATGCGCAATGGTTCGTTGACTTCTTCCGGGAAGTTGGCTTCCCTTGAAGCTTCCAACGGTGCATCGGCCAGTTCGCGCTCTTCATCGTTGCCAGGAGCCAACACAACAGTTGCTCCCTTCTTTAATCTGGCTGTTGTCGCAAAGCTGTTCGCGAGACTAAGTTCTCGGCAAAGGTATTTACGGATGTATAGAAAATGATATATGTACAGCATCCGAGGACCGTGGTCGCGCTTTATCGGCATCGAGAATGTTGTTCTGGTGTCTCGAGCATTATAATAAGCCCATGCCCGGGCTCCATCAATCAGATAGACTTTTCTTGTAGGTACGTGATGGCGTTGCCTACATGAAACTGGTCATAGTCGAATTGACGGGCAAAGCGGCTGGGCAGATATGGCTACAAATAACATTCGTCTTTAAATCTGTAGACCAGGTGTGACGGCCTGATTGTCCTCAGCCAATCAAAGACTGCAAGACCCAAAGGCTGCCTCCCCAAGTCGACCAGATTTGAAGCCATGTGCTCATAGCCAGTCGGAGGGAAAATACAGTAGAAGTTCCACCCTTTCCCGAGATTCAGAGCACGTCTGCAATCTCTCAAACTGGTGTATATCCATTTGCTTCTGGAGAATCTCCTTAAGAAGCTGCCGCCTACCGCTCCTTTGTCGAGATTCATCAGAGCAGGATAGTGCAGAAGCAACCATCCGAATAGGTATATATATAGCAGCTCTAGCCGCGGAAAGCTACATTTCTCGTCTTTTCCTTTGAGCATCGAATCTATAAACAGGCGGAGGCCAGCGTTCACTCGGCAGGTCATTGTTGACAAGAGATCCATCCGATAGCCAAAGAATAAGCGGACGGCAGCGAAAAGTACGCCTCGATGGAAACGATCGACGGCGCTCGCTCCAGGACGACGAATCGTCGGAGCCAGTAGTTGAGAAAAGCCGCCAGCTGGGCTTCCTTGACATGGGCCTATATCCCATCCTCATGAAACTTTCAATATTATCTCCTGTCTTGAAAGGAGGATATTGAAGATCATCATCGATCATGATATCTATCTCCTTATTCTCCTCCATCAACCCAATCACCTCACTGCTGCTGAGTGGTTTGAAGAAGTTGGGTTTACAATTGTCGTGGTCCTTGGTTTTCTTCTCCATAATGTGGTTAAGGAAGAGATATGGTAACCATTTCGTCGAGTAGCAGGTACCTGACGAACCGCTCTTATAATACAAGGAACAGATTTTGTAGTAGCACAAGAGCTTCTCGAAGACGGCCACCATGTCGGCGTTCTCCTGACGAAGTTTGTCCAACTCATCATTGGTGGGGACAAATTCCCCATAAGGGATATTCCCCATTGGTAGACTCGAGATGTACTTCATCTCGTGAAGGGCCAGTCCGATCTCCCCACAGGGTGTCATAAAAGTCCCTGTCCTGAAGTTGTACCTTTCTGCCAAAGCAAGGAATAGGTGAGGATTGGGTTGAAAGCCGTAAACGGTAGAATATACCGGCTGGTACAGCTCAATCTCTTGAGCTTCTTTCGAATCGAGCCAATATCCAATTGGCTATACAATTCCATCTTTTGTTATCCGGATTAACAAGACCTATTAATCGGATATCTTGATCAGGATATCTTCCTTCAACCTTCGCAAACTCGTTTGCGAATATCGGCGTCCTGACCGGCAGCAGCAGGGAGGAGTTCTCTGGTGGGATGCACCCAGGTTTCAATCCTATGAGCAAGGAGCTGTGACGCTCCGAGGAACTGTAAAACATATTCTTATTATTGGGTCCTTTCTTCACACAAATGTTCCCTGTTCTGGCTTGTTGAAGAGGAGTTATATCCTAGTCCATTCTCCTGGGATAGCTCGCATGAGCATAGCGAGATAGGGGGAGGCACCTGAAAATGTCTGGTAATAGTATCCTTTTCTCGCCTCTCTGAAAGAGTCTTTGTTCAACTCGAGGTCTCGGCTGAGAACTCTTATCGAGAGCCTCACCAAATAGAAATAGAGGCTTCTTATAAGTAATGGCGTCAGCAGTTTGCAGAGGCTGCCCGTTCATCAGACTCAATAATATTTCATTGTCTTGTGCTGTTAAGATGGCTTGTCGAGACGATGGCAGGGTATACTGAGGAAATGTTACATGGGACAATCCTCCTTAAACTCTCGCTCAGCCAAAGTCCCTGTAAAGATCTCATATTTTGGGTCTTCCTTGAGGTTTATTGCATCAAACAAAAAGACAGAATTCAGTACATACATAATCAAAGAGTCTGTTCAAAAAAATTAGCAAATTACGCAAGTGTCAGATTGCGCTAGTGCATAGCATCAGATTGTGCTAATGTAGCCTACATGCACAAAATATCCAGTTGCGCCAACTCATACACTTGCGCAAGGCATCAGATTGCGCTAACACACTTGCGCAAGGAATCAGTTTACGCTGGACAGACTTGCGCAAATCGATAGAATGTGCTGAACATTTGCCAGCGCTTTCTAACCGATTGCGCAAGAATATAGTTTTCGTAAAAACGAAAACTATGTGTTTGTGCAACCAAAACCCTAAACAGGGCGGCGCAATACCATCAAATCTCTAAAAAGAGATTCGACAATGTCAAAGAATCCTAAAAAGGGTTTTTGATCGAGCTCATCATCTACCTTGCGCGCGGGATGACCAACTTCACGACGTGAAATTCGGGGCGCAACCCGAGTCGAAGACTCAGCGGAGGCTTTGTCCTTCTCGGCGGCTGAACGTTTTGGGGCCATTTGTAAAACCCCTAAATTTCTACTATATTTTCTATTAAATTTAGTACTGATTTAAAATTTTCGTAATACACGTCGCGTAGTCGTATTAACGTCGCGCACGACTTTTATTTCTTTTCAAATTTGCTCGACGAGTGCGAATATGTGCGAGCGTACATTTTAGAAAACATTTTTTCTATTTTATTATATACTTTCAAAATATTATATAAATATTCTTGCTATAAAAAGCCTTTGTTTTCTAAAAGTTATTAATAATAAATAATATTTTTGTATACTAGAAAAGCCTAATTATGTAAAGAATATTTTGCATACATATATTTCGTAATTATTTATTGGTCTATTTTAAATAAAAATATAATTTTTGAGATTTATTAATATTATTTTATTGTTCAAAAGATATTTAAAAATATTTATTATTTTCAAATTATTATATAGGTATTTTGAAAAATATTTTTGGAAGTTATTGTGACCATTTAAGTCTTGATTTAATTTTGGATTTATTTAAATAGATTAAACTAATATCTATATTTGAAAATGATTTGATTTTAGACCAAAAAAATTTAAATTAGATTTAATTGGATTTGGATTTGGATTTGATTTGATTGGTTTTAAATTAAATAGATTGCATTATCTAATTTGGGTTTAAACTATATCCTAATCCTTATCTTAGTGGGAATTCCCATATCATATAAATAGGCAAGTACTCCTCCACATTTATTCATCCACCAATTGTCTCCACAAATTATTCCACCACAAATAGGTGTGCCTCGTCGGTGTTCCATCCATCCTCGTGTCAGCCGTGACGGCCTCGGGTCCGACCCCGGTGACTCTCTTATTCCATTCTTTATACATGTACAATTGTCTCCGTGTCGACACTCCGACACAATATATCAAATCCTAAAATTTTAACCCTAAACCTAACCACCTCTCTACTCCCCGACTTTCCGCAGCCACTCCGACCTCGCCAGCCCATGCGAGCCCCGAACCACCCTCGTCCCGCGCCCGGCCACCAGCAACCCACGCCTAGCCGTCACCATCTCCACCGCCAACCATCGCCACAACCATCATCAACTCCCATCATCACCCCACTGCCCTCTCCGCCATTTCCCAGGTCACCCAACACAGCCATCGCCACCGTCGGCCATGGCCACGGTGCGAGAACCCGACGCCAATACCACAACCACCCCGGCCAACGGCCGCAGACCCGACCACGGCCACTGCCACAGCCCGTCCCCGCTCCCTGCTACCACCGGCCAGAACCCAGCCATATACCACCGCCACCTCCAAATTTCCGGCCAACCAAACAACCCACGACCACCAGAGAAAATTACCAAAATCAAAACCCCTTACCTCGACCCAGGCGAGTGCTCCGCCGCCGGCGTGCAATAGCCGTCGCCGACCAACTCCAGCCGTTGACCCCCCAAACTCCTCGTCGTCGCCACCGCCTGGCCAGCGGCGCCCGCTCCGAACTGCGAGCGCCACCGCCGCTACGCCTTCCCCTTGCGTCCGCCCACCGAGAAAACCCTCGCCGCGCCGAGGTCGGCTCCTTCTCCTCCGCCGGATCCAAGCGCGAGCACCACCGTACCCCTCACCTACTCCTCCGCCCGCCTACTTCCCATCTCTTCCGCCGGCCCCCTCTCCGAACGACCCAGCTCCGCCTGACCAGCACTGGAGCCGGCGCTAGCCCTAGCCGCTGAGTTTCCCCCTTTCTCTCCTCGCCTCTCCGTCCTTCCACCGGAGCCCGACCCCAGTCCCCTTCTCCGCCGTACACCTTACCGCTCACTGAGCTTCCTCCAGCCTCCGCTTGCCGGGCGAGCCGCCACTCCCGTCGCCTTCTCTTCCCCTCTCTCTTCTTCTGATTCTTTCGTTTATTTTTTGTTGTGTTGACTTCCTTCTCGTAGAAGGAAGAGAGCAGTGATTTATTTTTTTTTATTTATTTATTTTATTATTTTTTATGGATTTATGTTTTGTTTCTTCTGATTATTATTATTATTATTATTATTATTATTATATATCATCATTATTGTATTTATTTCAATTATCATTAGTATTATTTTAGTAGGTTGCTGTGTTTGCATTTTGCTATCTCTAATACTATTATTGTTATACTTTGGTGACTAAGATTATGTTATTATTAGTTACTATTAATAATTGATTTTTGCGTAATTAGGTATAATAATCCTTTCAAATTATCTTGTAAAAATATATGTATACTGTTATATATATTATGATTTTCAAAGTAGTCAATAAAAAGCATAGCCTTTGCCAAAATTTTATTTTACAAATATAGGTTTAGTCTTAACTAGTTTCCTTATAGTATTTTTAGAAGATTTCAAACTAAAAAAAGTACTACTTTGACAAAACTTAGACTTTCGATTTTCCGGAATTCATTTAAGAGCATATTTTGAATAACAATATTTTAGTATTATAAATAGTTTTCCAAAATCGTATATATATATATATTATTTCAAAATTTCCTTTCGATTTTCCTTCTGTCCATGACAAGCCCTATTACTCCCCTGTTTCCTCACCAATTCCGTACTCCCATATGCCTACCCTAACTAATTTGACCCTTCCGGACTCAATGACACGATCCGTGCCGCCATCAGAGGTCACCTTGCATAAGTTGTTGCACCGAAGTCGCAGTTCATGCCACCATGATTATCACAGCACACCAGGCGCTCTACCAGGCAAGACACCTTGCCATTTGCTGTTTAATTATTGAGCTCTATTTTATGCATGTTTATTATTTTCTTTATGCAAAATAAACTGTAATACATGGCATAACCTGTTAGAATTTACTGTTCAGTTTCTTGCTATGTATTATTTTCTTACACATTAAACCTAGATTTAAGGGACCACCTTTGTGTGTTGCATTCATGGCCTTGACACGTTATAACACGAAGTTGTGTGTCGCATTGTAGAACACAGAAGTGCGTGATTGGCTGGCCACCAGTACGTACAAGCCGTGCGATAGGAATAACCGCTAATAGAGGTTGCATGCTAGTTTGACTTAGCAGTTATAGAGTTAGCATTGGGCGGGAAGAACATGATTGGAAGTTGACTACTACCCTATCTATCGTAGACTCGCTCGCTACTGAGGAACGATAGGTAGACTGTATGCTATAGACTCGCTCGATACTGAGGAATAGTATACGGTGTTGTGACTCGCTACTGAGGTACTGCATTGGTATTTTCTCGACTTGACTGGGTAGTCATACGACCATGAACTGTTCTTAAAACTGCATTCACTTAGAACGGTTAGGCTACCCTTATCCGTTAGGTACGAGTACCCTTTGGTTTGGGTACTTGTATCTGACCGTAGCTTGGAACAATAACTTGTCGCGGATTAGTTTGTCACATCTTGTCCTTGTTTGGTTGTAGGTGCTTACTACTTCGATGAGAAGGTATTGAACCTTGTTGGGGTCCGGATACCATATTGGATTATTCATGGAAAGATACGTCACCGTGAATTAGTTTACCATCCTGTCCTTGTTTGGTTGGGAGGATGGTACGCTCGTTCAGTAGGTGCGTATTGGAACATGTTATAATTCGATTTACTTATTTATTTGAGCGATATTTATTCAGTTTATATGGCATGATATTATGTGTCTTGTTACGTCCCTCTGAGGACCTGGTTGTCTTGCCAGGTGTGTGCTATTGTCTTTCGCAGGTGCTTTAGCTCTAGCCGTGTTCATTGCTATTTCTCGAGGATGATTGCACTTGGATCGTCTTCGCTTCGCTCGCCCAATCTTTCTTTTGTTGTATATTTTTTTTCATAGTTGGTAGTGGATTTGTCTCCGCCCAACTATATGTACCAAATGACAATTTTATAGTTGATTATATGAGATCTTCTTTCATTATTTTGTGTAGATGAGATTAGTTATGGTTCTACTGCATTTTACAGCTTATGTATTTATACGAGGCTTCCATATATTGGAGTATACTTCGTATGAATACAGCTGGCATGTCTACGTTTCTAGTCCTACATATTTTGGGACTGGGGCGTTACACCATTGATGTCGACGGAGAGGAAGGAGAAGTGGTCGGAGTTGGCACATGAGCTTTTCTCTCTTGAACAGTTGGAAACAAGTAAAGAAGGAAAGAAAGAAGAACGGAAACTATTTATAGTTTTTCCAAAGTAACAGTCACCTCAGATTGCGCCGAGAAATTAGGAGCTGATTCCTCCAAACGCGCAGTCAAGGTATCACTTGCGCAACTTGATTTTAAAGTCAAAATTCAAAGTATTTCGAAATTTTGAATATTTTCAAATTTCGAAAACTTTGAAGGGGGTCTTGTAGGTCCTAAAAATCAAGTTGCACCCATCAAAAAAGTAAAGAAAAATCAAAGTGTGCATTCTTCAAATGAACTGCGCAGGAAACAGATTGCGCAACAACTCAACTGCGCAAGATAAACTACGCACACATCCAAGCGCTTGCTGACGTGGCTGCGTCATTATTATCTGACAGAAAATTAGATCTTCTGACAACTGACAGCCGGAAGAATGAGGAAACTATTCGTTTCTCGTGCAGCATAGCGCTCAAGGACAGCTGTACAGCCAGCGCAAGCTACCAACCCAATCGAAGCGCAGTCTGCCATGTTCCTTGCAGCACAGTTCAATCTCAGCGCAGTCTAAAGCCAGCGCAGTTCATGTGGCGCATTCTATTAAGACGACTGACAATTTACACGTGGCCTACATGCCATCAATTGCTCACCACGTGGCAACCGTCTGTACACGACTAAGCGTATTTCAATCAAACAATGCCACGCGTCTCATACAGTTGCTCCACGATCGAGTAACTGCCAGCGCAGTTCGCTGCTTGCGTAGTCTAATGTCTGCGCAATCTAGAATAACTAAAAATTAGTTATTTCCAGAACTCTATAAATAGAGTTTCAAGTCTTTCATTATCAAGGCCAGATCTTCCCGGATCAGAGAGAATCAGAAAATCAGAATCAATATCAGATCATCACCAGAGATCAGGAGTTTTTCCCAAAGTGCTGCTGCATTCTTCAGAGGCTACCGTCTTCAAAGTTCACATCGTCCAAGGGATAAAGCGATCGTCTTCAGATCGGATTCCTATAGTTGTACTTTCCCAGAATTCAATTGTAATCTTCTTACAAAGTTTGTGAAATAAAGAACAAATTTTGTTTTTGCAAACAGTGTTATTCTTCATATAGTATAGTTACAAAGTTTTCAAATAATGTAAAATGTTATGGCATGTGAATGCAAATTGGCATACCGAATGCCACTAATATTTGAGATATGTTTGGCATTTTAGATTACTGCTACCATTTTAGCGTATGTAAATACACACACACACACACACACCACACACACACACACATATAATATATATATATATATATATATCTTTTTGATAAAGAATAAAATAATAATAACTAATAATAATAAATAATTTGTACTTAATATCCAAAATAATAATAATATAATAATATAAAAAAAAAAATTCCAATAGTAATTAAAATAATTTAATAGTAGTTCCTGGATGGGCATATCATATACTTCCATTACTGGGCTTCAGAAAATCGTATCAATACTCTAAAATACCAACTGATCCTATTAATATCTATTTATACGTGTAATTTATATTTAGAAAATATGGCATTTCCCAGAAATATATACAAAGTATTTGCACATACATAAACATGTTTACACGGGTGTCTTTAGTCTCGCTGCATGCCTACATGGGCTTGGTCCGGTCCGGGTCCAGTCCGGACCAGTTTGGTACAACCGAGTCACTTAAACGTCAAATAATATTAATAATAATAATTAAACTATTTATAATGGTCATGTCACAACTTGGCCTGATTTTCCTAGTTAGGATACCACTATGGCTCGGCCTTCCCTACCAGGGCTAATACACTAGTCAAAGCACGCCACTGCACTATCCGTGCCATAATTCCTAGTCGTCTGGTACTTCAAAACTCAACCATGGCTAAAGTCATCTACCGTCATAATTAACTAATAAATTATTTATAAAATCTAAAAATCACCATTTAAATCAACTAAATAATAAATAAAATATTTCAAAATTTTCGAAAAGGGGAGCTACATAACTCGAGACGACTCGATGACGATGACACATTCATACCGAAGCACGTGTCCTTGCTATAGCCAAATCTTAGGCTCCAGAATAGTGTTACAACTGGGCACACTTAGCCCGCACCGATTCAAGGTTAGTGCTTGCTATAATTATACCTTGTTAACCCAACTCGTAACTTGCTAGTACTCGACGAAATCCAAAAACATACACGCGGATAGTCGTTCTTATGCCGACACATCAATAGTGGTCACTAGCAATGTGAAGCTATACTGGATCTGTGCATATGGTGCCCATTCGCGTGCGAGGTACGAGCTCCCACCGAATGACCCGCAGCCTATATTATAACAGTTTACTTCAATCGAGTCGTACCGTCGATGAAGGCCGTATAATATCTGCTCTTCCTAGGCCGACACGAACCCCGTGCCCCGGGATCGTTCGAGGAATTCATCTTGTGTGCAAGTTGTCCAATGACCATGCAAGACTCAACTCGATCTACCAAGTCCTTCCTTAATCATGACCATGCTTTCCAACTTTCTATCGAGACTTCCAAGTAGCGGGACCGATCTCGACGACAACCAGTCGCGTGGACTTCCTTATCGAGACTCCAAAGTAGCGGGATCGATCTCTTGAACTTTTTTATCGAGACTCCCAAGTAGCGGGACCATTCTCGTGATCTTCCTTATCGAGACTCCCAAGTAGGGACCGATCTCGACGACAAAAATTCGCGGGACTTCCTTATCGAGACTCCCAAGTAGCGGGACCGATCTCGTGAACTTCCATCCTTTAAAATCCAGGGAACGACTACTAAGTAGTCTTCCATCTTAACTTGAACATAACGTGTTCCTTTGTCCGTGACATGCTTTTCCCTAAACCAACCATGGCTCGTGCCTTAGACTGACTTGTTCTCTAGGCGACACTATCGTTCAAGTCACATACATTATATGATGAGCCTTGAGATCATGGGACTATGTGACTTGGCAACCACAGACAACAGGGGACAGTGCTTGCTATGACTTTGATAGCACAGCAAAACTCTTGTCTAACTTGATCGTGCAACGACTTGACGAGCAAGGGCTGCATCAAGCCTTGCATCGAGGGAACATGATGTACACACGTTCGACTTGAACAACCAATTCTTTGGGTTCCTAGACTTGGGCCATAAGCCATGCTCTGCAATGTGTACTGTAACAAAACCCGTGGGACGAGCAAGACAATGCCAAGCCCTGGACGATGGGACCGCGCACGCTTTATCAAGCATTTATGCAGACGACACCTATGATTTTGGCTAAGTTCTTAACTTTGTGGCAATTTAAGCCAGCTTTTCTTCTTCCAAACCACGGGACGAAGGATCGAGTGTCATTTTAAAAGCACGCTGAGCAAACTTCTAAGCCGACCGTGGGACCTTTCCATATTCTAACTCAGTCTGACCCAAGTTGGAATTATTTCCTTAGCTGTGTGGATGCATATCTTTTATTATCAAGCCTACTTGTGCATTTGAAAACTTTATTTATTAGTGTGAAGGCCAAGCTGAGGCAAGTTCACCGAAGCCACCACCCACCTGAGCGAGTCTTCGAGCAAGCCATTGCGTGGCTAAGTCCGAAAGTCATCGGCGTTTCGATTCCTCCGATTGACTGAGCGGGACGGGACACTACATCATACACCACTCAGAAAAAGTTTCGTCCTCGAAACTAACTGAGTACTTCCCTCGACTTATCACTTTATCAACATTCTATAACTCTCGTACACACCACCTATGCGTTTCTTCAATCCGACGCTCGCACTATCATCAATCTTTCCTTTAAAACACGATTTCAAAATCCTTGACACTTTTTCATTCGTGAAGTCTCACTTGAGTTCAACGTATCACTTGGTTGGATCATGCACATATCCCAGGGTGTCCCCAAAATAAATACATTTTAGCCAAGTCGCGTGATAGAGAATTTTTCATTCTCACTCGAGTCGCATCGTGCACATATTCGGGCATCCCTGAAATATATGCATATAGCCGAGTCTCGTGAGTGGGTATTTCATACTCTTGAATTATTCCAATCATCAATACCAATATTCTCTCTCGAAAATGGACGTCTCGCCTAACTCGCTAGGCCATCTCGCTAGACTAACGTCAATTGTCATGATTGGAATCATAGTTTCCCAATAATATGCCAACACTGACCCCAATCCTAGGGTCAAACCAAGTTGATAGTACAGGATTTTCTACCCAAGATCGCATCACTCATATTTCTAAACATCAAGCGCATATATATATATATATATATATATATATATATATATAATATATATATTATAAATATATATAATAATATATATATTATAATTATATATATAATATATATATGTATAGGAAGCGGATCAAAAGCCCCCTTAGAAAATCCCCCAAAAACTGCCCTCACTCTAATTCATAATTTAATGTTAATATTAATGTTAATATTAATGTTAATTTTAATATAATGTTAATATAACATTAAATTACTAAAATTAACATTAAACTTAATATTAAAATTAATATTAACATTAACATTAACATTAACATTAACATTAACATTAACATTAATATTAACATTAACATTAACATTAATTTAAAAAATAAAAAAAAATTAATATTAACATTAACATTATTAACATTAATATTAACATTAACATTAGTATTAACATTAATATTAACATTAATATTACGAATTAGAGTGAGGGGAGTTTTCTAAGGGGGGCTTTTGATCCGCTCCCATATATAATATCCCATTCGCACTTGCACCACTTAGTCCAAGGGGTCCGAGTCATTCAGCAAAGCCATCCTACACTGAGTCATGTTCAACCATTTCCTCGACATATCAATATTGTTCATCCAACAAGCAACTTGCATAGTCTATCTTTTCAAATATTCGATATAGTCCGCTTATCTATTCCTCCCAAGTCAAGCACGCTACGACACGACTAATTGTTGCTAAACCATAATCCTCATTTCATATTCCTTAAGTCATTTATCCCAATTCACGTAACCGATCACAAGGTCATTTGACTTTAACAATATGTCATGTCTCAATCTCATGCGAGTCTGATTATCCACGGTCGACATAAATCACCATGCAACGCTCCCGCGGAATAATCGTTCTCATCGGAGCGTAACTCTTATTTTGAGTCTAGACTAATTCAGTCTCGATACGCAGATTAGATGTCCTCAATCCTCAAGTTTACTCAACCATCAATCACAAGTCCGATCAATCCTCGAATCCACCTTCCCCTCAAACCACAAGTCAAAGCAATCCAAATTGCCACATCTTGATTTTTTGAATTCGACCGTTCCCACGACATGAATCACCATGTCCGCGCTCAAGCAGAACGATCGTCCCCAAATCCGACGTGACGCATGGGTTGAGATTGGAGTTGCGCTCGCGCAAGACGAGAATGTCGACATTATGGTTATCTGCGTAACCATCAAGACACGATCATTTTCATCCAATATTCATTTCATCAAAATCCCAAGCATAGCATCTATCAGCAGAGTACCCCTGAGTTATTGTATATCGATTTTGATATGCCAATCCCATCGATGATATACGTAACCTGACGATCTTCATTTGCAACGAATTTTGAGTCATACGACTGATGCTATCGTACGAACTGGATAATCTCCGACATTCAAGATCAAGTTCGATCATTATCTCCCAAATCTGTTACATGTTCAATTCGTCCAAAATCAAAATCACGTATATTCGTCCGACTATCTTAAGTCATCCAGCGACATATTTTCTCAATTCACGTTGTCTTATTTCTAACACAAGTCATCGAAAAAAATTGATTCACATCCTTAGTCATTCTCGAATATTCAAATTATATTCAAGCACGCTATCATCAAATCGTGCTAACTTTTCGTATATACGATTCACATATCATTTCCTCGATCAAGTTATCTGTTCGTTACCTCTACTTTTTCTTCGATTCAATTTATCCTTTCCTTATACTTGCATTTCGTGCTCAGCGCAATTCCAATCCCATGTGCGTCGTTTCTAATTCTGTTCGAATCAACTCGTCAAAATCGTCAAAATCACAACTTTACTTAATGATACTCAATCTATGGCTTTGCATGCTTGTGACGCTTGCTGATAGACTCATTAGCACCCCATATCCTCAATCGTTTGACATTTCCGAAGCTATCCTATACACCACTCAGGGATAAAGTCATTCAACACATCGTCAAAACAAGTTCGAATCATACTTGAATTTTCGCCAAGCACGCTCATCTATATCACATCGACGATAATTGTCTGATGGCACCCCTATCGATTGTCATTCCATACTCAATCGAGTCTAACTCATTGTCGTCCGACACAATTTGAATCCCGCACTCGAATTTGCTAAGGTCAAGACGATTTTTGGTGTATATGCTCTGCCTGACTTAGCCAACCGTGCTTGTTTAAAGTTAGCTTGTTCAACCAATTTTTCTCTTTCGTGATACTTTTCAAAATGTTTAGACTTATTTTGGACATCCCGTGGGGCATTTGAGAGAATGCGTCAATATATCACGCGAAGACAACATCAGAGTTTGCGGAACCAACATCGAATCGAAGTCCAAGGACGTAAACCGTGCTCTGATACCATTATGTCACGCCCCGCTCCCGTAGGAACAATCGTCCTCGCTAAGGCGTGATGCCGCTTGAGCCTAGATTGCGCTCACACAAGGTAGGTCCATAATGGCCTATTACAGACTAAGCGACGGGGTCGTCACGCAGAGTCCCAAGCAGCGGCATTGAATAGTCAGCAACGGAAACTTGAAAGCAAAACAAAACTACAAAAAGACTTTTTGGGACGCCAAAAATATTTCTTAAAAAGGTCGAAATTAGTCCTAAATCTTAATTTGGGACAAATTTTAGGACGAATGTAACAGTGCTATTAGGGTGGCGTGACAAAAAAGTTTTAGGAAGAAAAGTACCGTCCTAATTTGGTTTTAGGGTAAAAAATCTAACCGTAACCAAAAGAGATTGAATTATTATATGTTTATGACAGTTATAAACTGTCCAAAATAAAAAGTTTGTGACGAATAACATCCGTCCTAGAAAAATTTGCCAGCGTCACAAAAGGATGTCGTTTATATCTAGGTCAATTACATAATCGTGCCAAAAGTAATACTTATAAAATTATTGTTTGCATTTTCCAGCTATAAACATACAATTTAAATACACATATAACTTAATTCATATGATCATGGCCGTTGTCGAGCTTGTCGTAAGGCGTATCTCCAGGAGTCGGAGCTCCCATGCAAAAAAAGCTTAACAACATCAATCATTCTTTACTATCATTTACAAAATAGAAAAACATATTGCATTAAGTAGAACACAACAAAATCTATATATAACTATAATGTTCAATTGGTGAACAACAGAAAAGCTTAACATAAGCATTATTTACCATCATTTACAAAATAAATCCAAAACACAATACATCACCCACACCATCAGTTATAGAATGAACCCATCATCTCCACCCTTACATACAAAATTATGATCCCAAAATAGTAAGCACTACACCATGTTTTTGAATCATCTATTAAACATTCACAAAATTAACAAAAATATTTTCGATCACAAGAGTCATCACCCATCATTTAAGTAAATCCAAAATACTTTTGAAGCACCTACAGATAAAATTAAGACATGCCAATATATTATCAAGGATCTGCTAACTGTACAAACTACCAAAAAAGAAGTATTATGAGCATTTGAAGATTTATGCAAATAAGCTAAAGCAATGACAAAGCCATTCCTATCCAACCATACTCCAACATCCGTGTCCAGAACTTCATGAACAAAATACATGCTAAATATATTTTTTATATATAGCAAGAACGCAAACCGAACAAGAAGGGAGATCTCGCACCTGCAATAGTACCTTCACCTTCAATACGTCTCCCTCCCCTAAGAGCACCTCATGTACCATGCAATCATGCACCAACAGAGATATGTCAATATTTTTTAAATAGGTAAAATATCATGTTAAATACCAGGAAGGAATGATCCAAGGGAAACTGTTAATATAGTTGTCATCAACTATAACAAAATAGTGCACAACTATAAAGGTGTACCATCATTATTTTGCATTATGCTCTAGCGATACAGTTGACTTGTGTCTATGATTAAATACATGTGGTTGAGTACAAGGACAAAATATTGGAGGTATTGCCATCCTTAAAAAAACACATAATGAATATAATGTGGCAGATGGATCAAATATCCAGCAATAAAAACAATAACAATAGCAGTCTCATCCTCATTACACAACTAAACCTGCTATAGGTTCAAGGTATCACAGTTTAGTTAGATGTACCAAAAGAATCCTTCACTATAATTTACAAATCTAGAGAGGAATAGTAGAAACCTCTAGTGGCGAAGGAGTCACTTAGCAGTCAACCTCATGAGAGTATTTTTTTTCTTCCTTCAATTGCCTTATATTATAGAGTAACCAATACAAAATAACTACAAAAATCCTCTATGTATGCCATTAATGTTTTTGCAAGAGTGATTTTGCATTCTAATTTTGACCTAGGTCAGTGCACCTAAAGTAAATGCACATCATGACATACATATTGGAAAACTTTAGGTACATATAGCTGGATATAATGCTTTTCAAATACTCACTTCATAGGAAAATGGAAACCTAAAGCATAATTCATCTTTATAAGGATAAACAGTAGATAAATACATTTAGGGAATACCTAATTGATGTAACATATATATATATATATATATATATATATATATATATATATATATACATATATATATATATCTAGATATATATATTTTAATATATATATATATTTATATATAATATATATATATATATTTTATATATATATATATATATATATAATTTTTTTTTATTATTTATATATATATATATATAATAAAATAAATATATATATATATATATATATATATTATATATATATATAGATATATATATTTATTTATTATATTATATATATATATATAAATAAATAAATAATATATATATATATATATATATATATATATATTATATATATATATATATATTTATATTTATCATTTAAACGCTAAAATTTAGATCCGAGATTCAAATTAGGAACTCATAAACATGATATATGAAACCAAACATGTTCTCTAAGTTGGTTGTGACATGAGCTATGACCCGTCGACATCAAAACTAACACATGGTATATTAGCAAGCATAATTTCAAGTAACTAATATGAAGTTAATTTGAATCACTGCAGTAGTCTTTTTTCTACTAGGTAAGGAGGATCCATGCCACGTTACTTGGCAAGCAAAAAACTTAGGTTTTTGCAATGAATATGTCAAGTTACTTGTAAGGAGGCTCCATGCCCCTAAAAAATTGTCAATAAATCTACTAAATAATAATGTTAGCTTTCCGACAAATGGTTTACCATTAACCTTAACCTACATTAATTAAACCACAAACAATGGAAATGGAATGCATGTTCCAAAATAAAATCCACTAAAAAAAATCTATATAAAATGACTTATTGATGTGGATAATTCTAATACCACTTATAGGTTTTATATTTTAACATCTAACTTGCATCTTTATATACCAATAGGTGGATGGTACTTATGGACAAAAGTTTCATGTGAGCCAAATCTAAATGTTAGAGTATTAAGATATATCATCTAACTTGCACCTTCATACTTTATATAAAGATCACATTAGAGAAGCCCTGCACTCGACGAAACATTTCATTTACTGAAATTATTTACATGTTGTCATAAAGATAACCAGGTTGTTAAAACTTAAACGGTTGCCAATATCAGTAAAAAACCAAAAGATGGACATGAAGGCCAACAACCTATTCCCTGAAGCTAGATAAACTCAAGAACTGTTAAATTCAAAAACATAAAAACAATTATAGGCATATAAGGTCACCAATATGTATCTCCTTCATGTACCAAGCATACTGAAACTAGTCTCACTATTAGATTGGGGAGGGAAGGTAGATGAGCACGCCTTCCTATCATTACATGGATTGGGTTTGTTACTCGAGAAATACTTTCATGTAGAAAGGATTCTATGAGTATTAACATCTATAAAAGCTCAAATCGAAAGGATTCTATTATAGTTTATATCTTTCAATCTCAAGCCAATTTACAACCATACAACATAAAATTCCCCGATGTTTGCATGAAACTACTCGTCATAAAATAAAATTTTCTACTAAAGAATTCAGAAGAATTGAAATATTTATGCTATAATGCCTTATTGGTATAGTCTAAAAATTACTGAATTGAAAAGGTTGTGCATTTATCAATATGAATGCTAATGCTCTAAAAATTAAAACAAGAATCAAAAGAAATTTTGAGTCCATAAACGCAGCAAAACATCATTAGGAAGACTAGAGATTCAAGAACTGCTTCATATTAGCTACTTACCATCCCAAATCCAGTAATATGTAGAGATTAATTTTTTTATAAAAGGATGAAGATGGAACTGACATTATCGTGACCATGCCAAATCCTGTACTAAAATCCACACAGCACATACATGAGAATGATAGATCTACATAAATTGCATAATAACTCAAGCTCAAACTCAACTACATCAATCCGAACCAAAATGATGGACCCAAGAACAGTCAAACATTACTTTTCAAAAGCAACTTAACTTTCCTTAGTTGAAAACAAAGAGTTTGTGCATCTAAAGGAACAACTGAAACAAGCTAGACCACACTACAACAAAAAACCTTTTAATGACGGCTAAAAAGCGTCATTAATGACGAACCATGACGCTTTTTTTTCAACAGGCAACGTTATGAAAACGGGTGCTATAAATATTTTTAAAAGCGTTATAAAAAAACCATCATGAATAGTTTCTATAAAAGCGTTATGAATAGTTAATATATAGTGCACAATTCAGGACATTTTCAAAGCATTTCGAATAGATAATCTGTATAAGCTCAATGGAGAACATTTAACACTCAATATTACTGAAACTATCACATTTATAATGCTTAATACTGCACATTATATATTACTTCCAAAAACTTCTCAATTCAATTTAAAACAACCACTTTGAACTATATTCACAAGAAAATATTGAAATGTTATATCACCATCTTCATTACATAATCTCAAAATAGGGTATCCAAATACATATATTTACAACTACTACTTAAATGGATCCTCAAAACAAGTAATACTTGGCTTCAACTTGCACATCAAATGTCAACATCACGTATAGCAAATCCCTGAAAAAGATAAAAACACGGTTCAATATATTTGTAATATTGCTCATGTACCAAAACATAACTGAGGACTGGCATTACCTTTCTAAATCAATCTCTTCCAATTTCAAGTTAGGTGTAAAATTCAACATAAGAAGAGATGGCAATCAACAAGCAACATGATTCAGGATAACTGAAATCAATGTCTAAAAGTCATGTTAAATCTTGAAGGATTTTTGACTTCCAACATGGACCATTCCTGTCAGCCCCTGATTTTTTAAATTTTGATTTAAGTAGTGTTAATTAATTTCTAATGTCATATTTAGCCTTAAAATATTTAATATGATTTTAGGAATTTTTCTACAATTTTTAAATAATTTAAATGCGTTTTAATAACTAAAATACCATTTTGTAATTTATTAAAATGTTTTAATATAGTTTTGTAATTTATTGAAATATTATAATAGTAGTTGTAATATTTAGAATTGTTCCAGCATTAGTTTGTAATTAACTAATTGTTTTTAATTGCGGAATGCAAATTACTATTTGCATCCAGTCATATTAGGGACCGATTTGCAAATATCTAAAATCCTAGGGACCCTAATACAAAACCTAAATCTACCCCCACGATAACTGGCCAGCTGACCCGCATTTTTTGGCCGCCCAACCGACCTTTGACCGATCTCTCACCCCATAAAATAACCCCTCACTCTCCACGACCCAACCACCACCACCCCGATTCATCTCCGACCACCAGCCGCCACAACCGCCATTCCAGTTCACCTGAACCCTAACTCCGGCTAACCCGAACGCCACTTCTCCGACAGTCGCCCACCCCCATCCACCACCACCGATCGATTCGCCGTGCCGAGCTGGATGCAGCGCCATCCGAGCGCCGCTTTTCCGACGCCCCTAGCCGCCGACAGCTCACACGAACCCCCAGCTCGCCAGACACGTAAGTAGCAGTGTGGTAACCGTGTCGTACGTGTCTCGTACACATGTATATGGTTCGCCCGGACACGAGGATCCTAACCCAGTGCTCTGACACGCGAGACTAGACTCGTGCGTGTCGTGCTAACCTAAGACACGTAGACTCTTGTGTCCTAACTGTCAGGACAGGATTGTTTTATCGGGTTTTTTTATATATTAACTAAAACCTAACTAAATGTAATCCGAATCCTAACCCTAACACAAATGCGGGCTGACCCCTAGCCAGCCTGACTGAGCCCGAGAACCCGACCCTGTGGGCCGAGTTCGAACCCCCCCCCCCCCCCCCCCCCCGCGCTGTTATTTGTTTCCTTTTTCTTTTTCTTTTTGTTTTTGTTTTTATGTTTATATATACTAATATATATATATATATATATATAGATATATATATATGTATGTATTGTATGTATGTATGTATGTATGTATGTATGTATGTATGTACATCATACATAAAATTATATATATATATATTTTTTTTTTATATATTTGATATATATATATATTTTTATATATATATATAAATATATATATATATCTATATATATATTATATATATAATTATATATATATATAATATATGTATGTATGTATATGTATTTCTGATATATATTTATTATATATATACTGTTATATACGTATATGTACATATTTATAATATATAAATATATATTCTACATTAGCATTTTAATGTATGAGTGTGTATATATATATATATATATATATATATATATATATATATAATATATATATATATATATATATATATATATATATATATATATATATGTATTTATATATATGTATGCATATGTATATGTATTTTGTGCATATATATGTATACTATTATATATATATTATATTTACTATTATTATATTTATCTGCTATTTATATATATTATTTTTAGTTCTTATATATTATATTCCTTATATATATAATATATATATCTATATATATATATATATATATATATATATATATATATTATATATATAATGTTATATATATATATATAATGTATAGATAACTATTTAGCCTATGTAATTTACGTAATATTGTACATATGTTATACTTTAAATATATGTAAATACACTTGTCATATATATAGGACTACTATGTATATTTTACCTTGATAAAATATTAATATTTATTTTGTACTTTTACCACTTTGTATTTTTGTGTATTTTAATTACTACAACCATTGGTGTCCAAGCCTAGTATGAGTTTTTGGGCTCAAATGTGTTTTCACACATTCAAGACCTGTACAAGTCTATTGGACTTGATTCATGGCCTTGGGTCTGTATTTGAACTTTGGTTCAAATTATGTACATGGACAAAATACGCAGATAATTAATTATTTAATTTCAGATTGTGTACCATGCTGTTTTTGAATTTCTAAAAATACTTTAATTGCTGTTAAAATTCTGGAAAAATAGTATTAGATACTATGTTAATTTAGCTAATTTTATCATAATTTTTATAGTATCTAATTTACAGTTTTGCCACTGTTTTGGCATATGAACCAGAACTCACTTTCTGTGTACTTATGAAACTGATTTTTATAAATACATGTACTAGTTAATAAATTCCAGGAAAATTATAATAAATTTCTATAATTAACCAGGATCATTTGGCACTTTATTTTATATAAAATGAGCTTTTTGTCTATCTCAAAATTTGTTGGAACACAATGTACATTTGATTATTTATTGAATAATTACGACTTGCAACTTTTTGTGTTATTTTGAGTTATAGTCGTATTGAACCTCACCCCCTCACTAGTGTAAAGACCCTAAAAAGTTGTTATAGTAGTGTGTCACCCCACCTTGGTCTCCTATGCTAAAATCACCATTTGGCTAGGTGCCCAGTCACAAGTCTGTAGCGCCACTTAGTGTCTTAGTGTTTAACTTAGTATAAAAACTAAGTTTATGGTTATTTCTACAGTGACGAGTTACCAGGCATCAATAGCATTTTTCGCAGCTTGCTTTGCTAGAGGCATGTACTTTCTACGAACTTTACATACTGCTATAACAATAAACTGCGATTTACCAACCGTTAAATGCTGATCCTTGGGGTAGCAAGTTAAAACTTTACATGTTGTATTACTTCAGTCTCTACATTGTTAGGACAGTATCTCATATCTTTCACATGTTTAAATAACGGGTTAAGGAAAATTGCTAGTAGTGTACGTGAACATGACCCCCTTCTCCGTATGTATTTACCGCGTTCGGTGACATTCTATATATGACCTTGCCGTATGTTCTGATCCCGCGTTTGTGTATGGATATACACCAATGCCGTTCGTGCACGTATGTGCATGCCAGAAACTTGATATGTACCGCTGTACATCCTATTCACCTATTGACCGATTTACGTACATACTACGGTTATAAAATTTTAAACTTATGTTGTCATTTCTAAAAAACCAATTAAACCATGATATGCCATGATTCCAGTTTATTACATTCTGTTCATGCTTCGTATATTAGTTTGCTAGAATCAGTACTTGCTCCCGTCCTGACAGGATAACGTGTAGGTATCCTTACTGAGGAGGAGTTACTCTGCGACTCATATTATGGAGATACTGCCGAGGACCAGGCTTTGCCTTACGAGGATGTTCCTGCGGGGAAACTCGTCTAGTTTGCGTAGTTGCTTGGGATATTTAGTGTAGTCATGTATTAGACTACGTATTTTATAACTAGACATGTATCCAGTTTTATTTTCAGACTGTACCTGGACTTATTACTTATATGAGACGACTTTTGTGTTTGGAGCATTTATGACTTTTATTCACTTATAGAACTGTTAGACATTTAGTCTTACTTGTTATCTCTAGAACAGCTTACTGCGCTTTATCTTAAGCGTAGGCTGGACATGACTCGGCCCGGCCCAACAATTTGGTAGCGGGTCGGGACATGTTTTTAGTGGTGGCCCATGCAGGTCGAGACTAAATTGTTTGGTTACGTTATTATACCAACCATGCCTACAATTAGGAACTTAAGGTAATTAGACAACATTAGGAATGACGCTTATAACACCTAGAGGAATACTAGGATTGTAATAGAAAATGCATCACATGCTTGCTATTATAATTAGATTTTTTTGTCTATGATTGCTTACTTTAACGAGTCCTTGTAAGTCATTTTATTGTAATTAGATGGTGCTTACTCGTTCATCCCAGTATGTCACACCTGAGAATGGCACACTCCCTATCCTGTCAGCTGACCAGTTGACTGATACACCCCCACATCCACATACCATACTCCCCACTCCACAAATCCACAAATCCATATGCCTCCACCACCTTCCACATCACAGTCCCAGCAGGACCCGATACTTCCACCACCCCCTATCACTATACCTGCCCAGGCTCAGTCACACTCGACGGAAACCACTGCTCACTCTGATCCAGGGGTTCCTAACAACCCATCAAGAGCAGACTACCCTACTCCGTCAGAGCATGGAGCGTTCTGACGAACGTACCGTAGTCCCACCACCTATAGAGCTACGACAGAGAGCGGGGACGATCAAGGACTTCATGGGTTTGAACCCCAAGGAGTTCTCAGGGACTGAGGGCATAGTAGTAGCAGATGACTGGCTAGACTCGGTAGACAGGAAGCTCCTTTGAGTTAGGATGTCGGGTGACCTCCAGGTCGAGGCAGCAAAAATTTCTGCCGATAGACTTGACAGGAGTTTGGTTCCGGAATGAGCCATTATTTTCGAGAGAAAGGGCCACTTGGAATCAGTTCAAGACCCAGTTCAAGAAAAAATTCTTCTCGACCATCGCTAGGGTAGCCATGGGGCTACGATTCCAGAACATCTAGCAGGGAACCGTTCTGTTGATGAGTATGCGGCAGAGTTTAGTCGCCTGATCCGTTTCACTCCGAGTTCTGGTTTGCAGACCCAGAGGAGATGACGCGTAGGTTTTGCCATGGTCTAGTTCCAGGACATTGGCATTCTATAGTGGCGAACGGTACGACTGATACTACCAGAGCCTAGAGTTGGCCCGAAGCATAGAGGAGCGTCTTCAGTCTTGCAAGGGGCCGGCTTCTGTACACCTCGAGGGACCGTCCAAGCGTCAGGCTTTCCAGCAGAGAGCACCGACGCCGCACCAGCAAACTTACCGTCCTCCTACATCACATCACCCGACCCCACCAGTTAGAGCCCTGGGACCCGA